>JAXQQM020061581.1:0-506442 GCA_034641835.2 Pinus albicaulis | reverse complement strand
TTGTTTAGCACTAAGGTATTCCTCTTTAGGGATTCCATCTCTTCCCTTTGAGTAGATCTTGGGAGAGACCTGATCTATCATTCCACACATCCAGCATTGGGGCCAAGCTTCAGTCTTCAACTACAACGTTATTTCTGTAGAAGTATAACATTGTGTTCTAGGGTGTTGCAGTGGAGGGTTGAGAACCCTACTTTATGAGCTAATTTCTCATAGGAGGAAGGTTTCCTTCTCTTGGGAGATCTAGTTGGAGAGTTATTGATCATATTTCAGATCTTTGGCATCATTACAATATATTTCCATCACTTACAGCATTATTCCAGTCTGGAATTGCGTTATTTCTGGAGGGCATTTTCAGCAGTGTATCTTATGGTTCTTTTTGGGAGTTTTCCTATGATTGGAGGGTTGATCTTTCCATGGGGGAAGAAATTTGATCAGATATACATAAGATCTACAAAAATTCAGCCTTCTATACTTCTGTGCTTCAGTTTTTAGTGATTATTCAATCTTAGTGCTGAAGATCACCATTTTTATTTGGGTGTTTTTCTAGAAACCCTTCCTAGGTTCTCTAGATTTTGTATAAAGGAGACTAGATCTCAGTTCTTGGGCCATATTGTTTAATATAATATAGGATATATTTGTCTCTGTTATTTCTGTATATAAACCCTCATTAGACTGCGTTGTCTCTTTATGCAGTAATTTCATGTTGCAGTAGTTTTGGGGTTTCAACATTTTTGAGCTATACTAGGTGTGGGAGGTCTGTTTACCTCATCTAGTTTGATTTGTTTTTTATCTATTCTTGGATTTAGATGGTATATTGTTTGATATAAGGGATCCAAGTGTTGATTTCATTTTCTGTAGCATATATTTATGAAAATTCATTTTTTATGCATGCATTACTAAGCAGTCCCATTTTGGGATATTACATCCTTACAAGGTGTTACAAAATATTGGTACTATGGCATACAAATTGGAGCTTCCTGCATCTTCCCGAGTGCACCCATTTTTCCATGTTTCATGCTTAAAGAAGGTTATAGGTGAAAAACTTATGGTTCAAATAATATTTCCAAAAATTGATGAGGAAGGAGAAATCATATTGGAACTTGAATCAATCACAGAAACAAGAACTCAATAGCTACGAAATCGATCAATTTCATAGTATCTCATCAAGTGGAAGAACTTACCCACTGAAGATTCCACATGGGAGGATGAGAATTTTATGCAAAAGCATCTAGAAATATTCAACCATTGAGGACAACACTATTTTTAAGGATAGGGGCATGTTAGGGCTCTATCTTACTAGTGTAGTCCCTTATTGTTGTTAGTGTAGCCCCCTTATTGTTATTGTTGTACCCCTATAGTCCCCATATTGTTATTATTGTGCCATTACATTATCATTGTTACATCAGCTAGGATTATATTGTGATCCCATGGACTCTTATATATAGAATGGAGGTTTTTTCATTTGTTTCAGCCAATAATTTTTCATTTATGTAATGTAAAGGAGGTTTACCCCTTGAAGTGGCTTATTTCTGAGGCATTGATTTCTCTTTTCTTCTATTTTGGGAGATGGTTTCATAACATAATGGGGGGAGACTTAGCTCAAAATTCTTGTTACCCATAACCTTGGTGATGTTAAAAGGTCCATAGAGGATTGGTCAAAGATTCTAATGGACCCATGCTTCTACAAATTTCATTGGTTTTTTTCCCCAAAAATGTTGTTTAAGGCCTCAAAACGGCTTTGGAAGTTCAAAACCTAAAAACTACCAAAACATGAAAATTATGTTGTGAGCCAGTGGAATAGGTGGGTGGCCATCTATATCCACTTGGATCAAAACTTGATAAGGCTTTGGACAAGGACACTAATATAATTTTATTATTTGGTTTTTCCTTGGATTGGGGTTTTCCATGATAAAATGTTGTGTTTATGTTTCATGATTTTTTGATAGTTGGTTTAATGTCTCTCTCAGTAAATTTATTTTATCTCTCTCTAGTAATTTTTAGCATGGTATTAAATCCAATTGTTGGCTTCAAGGGGATTCCTATATTCCAAGGGTTTATTTGGCTTGGTGAATATGAGATATCAAGAATTAATGTTGGGAATTTGTTTCTCTATTGAAGATCATAAATTTTGCATGGATGAAGCAATTGGAATGTTGCTCTAGTCCTTGGATCAAATAGCTTACAATTAAGAAAACTGATTGAAAAAATTAGGTTTTTAAGCATTGGTTGAGAGCATGTTATTAAAGGTCAATATATATGGTGTAGTGTGACTCCTATAAAAGGTGAATAGTTGTAGAATGAGAGTGGAGCAGTCATGAACACTATGGATATGATTGACTATGACATAATGGTAGTTAGGGGAGGATCGTGGCTAACAACCTCTTGAGAGCCTTGTTCTATGCAAAAATAAGTTTATGTTATTTGGTGGACTTTCCATTATAAATATGTGCTTGAAATGCTATGGAGATTATTTCTTGGCCCAAACATAGGCATCAATTGTTAAATCCAAAATCCAAAATCCTTATCACTCAACATTTATAGTATTGAGGTCCTAAGATTTGATGTTTCCTAGTTTGAAAACTTATGAAAGTTGTTGGATCATCCTCATATAATGGGAATTTTATGCCCTCCGAAGTGCCGCCGAGGGTTTTGAATAGATGCCAAACTTGATGGAACTATGTGGGTTAATGGGTTTCAAGTGTCAATGCCATTATGTTTTCTATTCTTTTCACTATTTGAACAAGCATGGATTATCATTTGATTATGTGGATGTCATGTGTGAGATATAAAAATTTGGCTCTATAGTTGCATAAATTTGAAATTGGTTATCGGTGTCAAATGTGGGAAGCTCCTTGGATTTTCATTATTATGCACATAAGTTCATAGGGTTTGTAAAAATAAATATTTGAAGGGTTTATAGATATTCCTTTGGAATCAATTCTGACCATGGAAAATAGGGAAATGGATTTGAATACCATGGTGGATTTGTCACGGACTTAAAACTCAGAGGTGCGGATCAAGATAGTCAGGTTCATGGAAAGGCTCACAACAAAGAAATGGATTTTGTAGCATATTTGTGAGGTGGAGCATCTCAAAGAAGATATATAGTTCCTTTCTCCACCTCATATGGATGGATCTTATGTTGTCGAATTTTGGGTCTTGTTTATTTATTACAGGTGTGAAATATATTTGAGGCTTCAGTGGGCATTCTAAGAGAAACCAAGAAAAGGAAGGTTGTCACATATAATGTAGATATTTTGTTATAATATGTGCATGGTAATTTGGAAATCGTACTTTTGAAATCTTAATCACAAGCTACACAAGCTGAGGAGGTTGGGAATGTTATGGTATGCACCAAAATGTTCAATAAAATGTAAGCATAGCCATGGAATCTAGATATGCAACAAAGAGAATTGCATATGACAAGGAAAAAAGATGAGAGGATGATGACATTTGTATGTGTCATAATAGCAACATATAAAAAACAAAATTATTATATTGGATTAAAAAAATATTAATTGCATGTAAATGGGCATATAACTGTTAGACTTGATAAGGAATGCATACCCCTGGGAAATAACTGGTAAAGTATGTTAGCAAACCTAGGTGATAGGGGGGCATGCCAAATTATAAATACCCTGGATATAAAATTTGAGGGGGTAGGGCCTAAAGGTGAGTAGTACCAACTCACTTGGCCAGTCTGCCTATATTTGTTCAAGGAAAACCCAAAGTCAAGTTTTAAGGGGGAATTGTTAGGTAAAACTTGACTTGGGGAAGGATTCAAAGTTACTTGATCAACAATGGTGATTTTGGGCACAAGGATTTGGTTTCCCATGGTTTTTTTTCCTATGGATTGCATGTAATTGTTTGATCTCCAAAATTTCATCTTTTTCATTCTCATTTTTTTCACTTTCCTTCAATATTTACCATATTCCACAACTCCATGACCTTACATTAAGAAAATTTTCATGATCATACACTAGTTTAGACTTATTATTTTTCCAAATAATTTATTTTGGTATTTTGAATGAATTTATGGTTAAAAATATTAGGAAAATAGCATGTATTCACTTATATCTAAATGTTGGATATTCCAAAATCAGATGCTCCAAAATCATTTCATGACTTCATGGCTATATCGTTTTGCAATTGCATTTATAAAATTGTTGCCAAGATTATATCAAATCATATTACTCCCATATTATCATAGCACATATACAAGGAAAAATTTTCTTTTATGGATGACAAACAAATACATGAGGCCATAGGGGTGGCGCAGGAAGGGCTCCATAATTTGAATATTAAAAAATCAAAAGGTATGATTCTCAAGATTGACCTATCGAAAGCCTATGATATGTCTAGTTGGATTTATATAAGAATTTTACTAACTCATTTGGGTTTTGACATTAACTTTATCAATTGGATTATGTGTTTCATTACTATTGTTTCTTTTATCATTTTAATTAATGGCTCAACTACAAAAAAAATTCCATTCGAAGAGGCGTCTTTGTCATGGGTTCCCACTTTCTCCTCTCTTATTTATTCTCATTATGGAAAGGTTGAGTAGATTGATTAGGGAAACTAAAAGCATGGTTAACTTGTGGGGGGCTCTAATGGTTGGTAAGACATATTTGACACAACTTATTTTTATGGACGTCGTTATATTGTTTACTGATGGATCTAGGGGAGACATAATCACATTTATAAATATCCTTAGGATTTTTTGCAAGGCTAAAAGGATGGATATAAATCTACATAAATCCCATTTTACAATGGTTGGATTCCTTAGAGATGAAATTATTTTTGTTGATGTCCCTTTCCATTTTCAACCATTAAACATCGATGATGGACTAAAATATTTTGGTTTTCATTTGAAGCCAAATAACTATAAAAAAATTGATTAGCTTTGGCTCTTGACAAAGATTGAAAAGAGACTTGAGGATGGATTTTTAAATCGTTGTCAAATGTTGGCGGGTTTGTGCTCATCAAATCGGTCTTGGAGGAAATTCTAACGTTCTATATGTCACTATCATGGATCCCCAAGGGAATCTTGAGCCAGGTTTAAAAAAGTTGTTGTAGATTTCTCTGGATGGGATCAAAGGAAGCATGATTTTTTTCTTGGGTATGATTGGAGAAAATCTTGCTACCCAAAAAATGGGGTGGATGGGGATTGAAGAAACTGATGTTCTTTTCACAATATTTGGCTAAACATATTGGGTGGAGGTTGATTTCTATAGTGAGCACGTGGATAGACGTGGTAATAAAGAAATACATTTCTCCACAATCCCTAGAGGCCTAGATTCATAATCCAAATAATAATAGATTGAATGCATCAACTATTTGGAAGATGATTGTAGACTCATTCAATATTATCCGATCTAGGTTGGCCTGGAGAGTGGGATCAGGGAAAATGGTGAGGATTAGACTTCATCCATGGAAAATTAGTGGAAATCAATACATTCTTCCTAAGGATATGGTGGCTTTCATGGTTGTACAAGGTACAAGAACATTGAATCAAGTGTTCTATCAAGATAACACTACTATATGGGCAAAAGGATGGTCATTGGCTTAGGAATTAAATATTCATTTGGTATGGCATCATCTTTGGTTTAAATACATCGAGGCTCTTAACAATGCTCATGTTAGAATACATGACAAGGATGATGAAATCATATCGATTCACTCAGCTTTTGGGAAGTATTCTCCTAAGGAAGGTTACTTATTCATATATGTTGAGAAAGAACTGACGGAGCCTTCATGGTGGTGGAAGCATGTATGGAGGCTGAAATTTGATGCAAAAAGTCACTTATTTCTTTGGTGTCTACTATATAATAAAATACCTACAAGTGATAATTTAAAAATATAACCTTTTAGGTCTTTCCTGGCTTCCTTTATGTAAGGTTGCTGAGGAATTAGTGGATCCCTTATTCCTCTTTTACCCTATATCCTCCCAAATATGGAATTTAGTATGTATTGCATTATTAGTTCAAATCAGGTGGCAGGGTGAGTCCTTTTATTTGGATTGGCTCTCATGGTGGAACACGACATCTCCTAGAAAATTGTGGAACCTTCCTCCTATTATATGCTATGGTATTTGGCTTGGGAGAAATAAATTGTTTTTTCATGAAAATAAATATGTCCAGGTTGTATTGGGGCATAGGTGCTAGATTTATATGAGCCTATTCATGTAGATGAATCAAGATCCAGAATTCATACCATTATGGCTGAACAAATTGACCAGTCTCAACCTTAAGCACATTTTGATGGCTCTTCCTAAGATGGAGGCATATGTGGAGGATGTGTTATCCTATATGTTGGAAATATGATGCAGAGTGTTGTCCTTGATGGCAACCCACTGAATGAAGATGAAGAAATGTGACTGTTGACATGTGTTGTCCTTGATGGCAATACATCTGATGAAGTTATTCTTGACTTGATGGAATTTGGTAAATGATGTAAATCTGATGTGATATGATGTTTGTTAGCAATATGATGCTGAGTGTTGTCCTTGAATGACAATCCTCTTGATGAAGATGATGGCAACTTACTTGATGAAGTTGCGCTTGGTAGAATATGTTCTTGATGAGCTAAATATGATGTATCTACAGTGTGTACAGAAGGAAGTGAAGAAAAGAAGTCAGCATGTGCTAAATCTTGATGAAAAGAGTATGTCTCTATGTATACGCGGATATGTCTAGGGGAAGTCGTGTATGCACGTGGAAAAGAACGTTCCAAGTCGCGTATGGGCAAAAAGTACTCATAAAGTGCAAAAACAGGGGCCCGTGGTATTGAAGACTCATGGTATTGCTTTGGCCCGTGGTATTGAAGGCTCATGGTATTTCTTTGGCCTGTGGTATTGATAAAGGATAAACCTATATAAGGAGAAGAAATTCATTGTTCAAATCATGAGTGTGGGTGCAAGATGTCTGAGCTTGAATGAATACTTCTCTCTGAAGTAGATCTGAATGGAAAGGGTTACACTTGAAGATAAATCTGAATGTATGATGCACCAAAGATGAAAAAGGGGATCTAGATCTGAAATGCACTTGTATCTACTAGATCTGTTTATGGAAGCCTTAGATCTGTGATGAGGCGAACATCTGTCTAAAGTGAAAGGGTAAATCTGAACTGAATGTCTGATCTGAAGAAATATGCTGCTCTGTAATAATTGAAGATCTATACGCTACTTCACTGCAGAAGAAGCGCGTATACACGCAGCTTCGCTGAAGAGAAAGCACGTATGCGCAATGGAATTTATACTGAAGTATACGTTGTTTTGTGTGGACGGAAGTGCGTATGTACGTGACATCAGTGAAGAGAAAGCGCGTATGCAAACTAGGGTTTGCTGAAGTATGGGGTAAGAAATGTCTAATCTGATCTGCTGAGTTTTAGCTATCTGTTGTTGATGTTTGACTGTGCTTAAAAGTATGGAAAGGGTCCAGTTTGAAAATATGATGAAATGTGGCCTGCAAGTGGTGTTCTATTGAAGTTGTTGGATCCAGTGTGAAAATTGATGAAACGTGGTCCAAGGTGGTGCTGAGGGTTGTAGCCTTCAGTCGGGGGGTCGTAGCTCCCTTCCAGGAGAGGCTGGTAAACGAGATCGGGGGGTCATAGCTCCCTTCCAGGAGAGGCTGGTAAACGAGTCAGGGGGTTGGAGCTCCCTTCCAGGAGAGGTTGGTAAACGAGCGCAGGTGGGTGCCTGCGTGCTGGTCAAGTCTGCGCCAGCACATATGTTGTAAGATGTTTCCTCTATAATAAAATATTGAAGGCTGAGCAACTGCAGCGGTGGTTTTCTCCCGATTTGGGTTTCCACCTAAAAATCCTGGTGTTCATGTGTGATGCTTTGTGTGATGGTTTATTCTGCTCTTACTGCACCTGTTTACTGTTTATTGAACATCTGATGAATGAATGATGGAATAATATAAGTAAAGATTTAATGACAGATCTAGATCTCTGTGTATACGCTAGTTTCATAAAGGGGATCCGCGTATATATGCTAGTTTACTGAAGGAAAGTAGCGTATGGGTTTTAAGGAATGAAAAAGTAAAAGGTTTTGATTATGCAGTAAATACTGATTCACCCCCCCTCTCAGTATTTTTCCCAACAATTGGTATCAGAGGAGGTCCTTGTGCAGAAGCTTGATCGCTTAAAGGAGATCCGTCGCAATGGGAAGTCAAGAAGGAGTAATGTCTATAAATCCACCTCTATTCAATGGAAGCAATCTGATATTCTGGAAGGTACGAACAAAAGCTTATCTGCAAAGTCTTGGTGCAGATGTATGGGCAATCGTGGAAGAAGGTTATCAATACCCAGCAAGTATTCCTACTGATGCAGCAGAAAGAAAGAAGTATGAAATCAATGCCAAAGTAGTGAATGTCCTATTAGGAAGCATGTCTGAATCAGAATTTGCTAAAGTGATGCAGCTACATTCAGCAAAAGAAATATGGAACAAAATCATTCTGAGCTATGAAGGAGACAAAAAGGTAAAAAGTGCAAAACTCCAAACTCTTAGAATTGAATATGAAAATTTGAAGATGCATAGTGATGAGAGTGTTTCCAGTTTCTTTCTTCGTCTGGATGATATTGTAAATCGAATGAGAAATTTGGGTGAAACCATAACTGATACTACTCTGGTGGAAAAGGTCTTAAGATCCTTGACTTCAAAATTTGACTCTAAAGTTTTAGCTATTGAAGAAAGGCAAGATCTGCAAACACTTACTATTGTTCAATTACATGGTACTCTGACTGCTTTTGAAATGAGACAAGGAGGTCCTTCTCAAATAAGAGAAACTGCTTTTAAGGCATCTACAAAAGGAAAGGAGAAGAAAGTCTTCAAAGAATCTAGCTATATATCCGATGAAGAAGAAGCGACTTTCGTGAGAAAGCTCCAACTAGGTACTGGAAGATTCAAAGGTAAGCTTCCATTCAAATGTTTTGAGTGTGGAAAAGTTGGTCACTATGCTGCTAAATGTCCTTATAGAGAAAAACATGGTAAAGGGAAACAATTTGAAAAGAGAAAGATTTATTATGCAAAATAAGATGATGATGAATTGTCCAGTGAAGATGAAGAAGATTCTGACCAAGATCTGAAAGTGCTCATGGCTAAGAAGCAAAAGAAGAAGGTTACTCGAGGAAAGGAGATACCTCAGAAATCATGTATAGCAAAAATTGAAGAATATGAAACAGATTCTGACGAAGATCTACAAGCACTCATGGAAAAGAAGAAAAAGGAGAAGGCCACTTGTAATACTCTTCTTTGTGCAAACAATAGGAAAGATAGTGAAAGTAAAGTTGTGGATCTAGAAGAAGCTCTCAAGATTAAAGTTGAAGAACTACAAAGTTCATACAATAAGCAAGAAACTATCTACAAAGAGATGATCTCACAAATGAAAGATCAAATAAAAATGCTGAATGGACAGGTGGACAAGTATCAAAGGTTTCATACTTATGCATCCAATCGAATTAAAGATCTAGAAGCAGATCTTGAAAAATCAAGCAAGAAGAATGAAGGACTTGAAGCTGCTATCATCTTTTTGCAAGCAGAGCTAGAAGCATCAAGTAAGGAAAATGAGGAACCTCTACAATCCTTTGAAAAGGAAGGCCTTGAAGCAGAAATTATCTCTCTCAAAGAAGATCTGGAAAAATCAAATAAGAAGAATGAAGAGCTGCAACAAACATGTGCACAAAACGAAAATTGGCTGAAAGAAGAGATCCTAAATCTGAAGGATCAAGTTGAAGATGGAAGAAGAAAAGAAGAAATCATGACAAAGCAATATCAAGCCTTGGAGGTTGAGGTAAACATTCTCAAAGGTAAATTAGAAGAAAAGGTTAAACTTTTGAGGTTTCATGATAGTACTAATATTTTGGACAATATTCTGAGTAATCAAAGGTCTCCTGCTATCAAACTTGGTCTTGGTTTCCATGAAACTGTTAAAGGAGAATCTAGCTCACAGGGAAGTGCTAAAAATTCAGAGGAAGTCAATGTAAAACCTGAAGTGTTGAAAGAATCAAAAGATCAACCAACAATCATGAATTCTCAAAGGAATTCATTCAAGAACGTTGAATGTTTTAAATGTCATAACTATGGGAATGTTGCAGCAAATTGCAGGAGCAGATCATTTCAGCCACAAACAAATAGGTTCTACTCAGAAAGGTACTCTAGTTTCTTTAGGGGATATTGTTTCTCATGTAACATGTATGGACATAAAGCAGCTGATTGTAGAAGGAGGAAGAATAGAAATACTCATTATGATTCTTATGTTTATTTCTCTGGACACATGAGATGTTATTCTTGTAACAAGTATGGACATGTAGAAAAGGAATGCAGGTTGAACAGATCTGAGAAAGTGGACAATTTTCAGCACACAAATAGAAAGTTCAAACAAATCTGGAAAAGGATGGAGGACCGATCAGAAACGTAGGGAATTCTGACCCTACTGCAGTCATCCGCTTCTGAAGCTTACTTCTCTGATTGACTGCAGGAATGATGTGGGATACATTATGAGTTTTAGTAATGTATCGTCACAGGGGGAGCAATGCATGATGACTCTCATGGTTGATTTGATTATTCTGATTATATGTATTTCTAACAGTGCATCTAGTGTGAAGAAAAGACAGGAACAGAAGGTAAATTTGCAGGAGGAGATGAAGGTGTGAAATTTTCTATATTTCACTATCCATACGCAGGTTCTATAAAACAAAGTCGCGTATACACATGAGTTCCAGCTGACACAGCCGCGTATGCATTGATGATAAGAGAATTTATCTGATAGCTGAAGATCTGGAGCAGAGGTCTAGGGGGAGCATCAGTCTGACTGCTGATGATTGCATTGTTAGCATTATTCTGGTTATACTCATGATAATGAAATATGGGTTCTTGTGTTGAATATTATGGATGAAGCTTGGTTGCTTTATGATGAAGAGCATTCGTTTCCGAGATGAAAGTCTTAGTATTCAGAGATAAGGACAGATCATGCAGAGAAGGTTGCTGATGACTTGCTGATAAAGGTATTCAGGATTGCACAAGTTAAGCAATAACACTGGTTTAGGGGGAGTAGCAGATTGATGATTGCATTGTTGGTAATATGATTATGATACTCATGATCAAATGATGATGACTTGGTACATGGATTATTATGATGAGATTTTGAGCCCTGGTTGCTGATAAGTATCTTTTGTGCTCACACATGGATGAGTTGGATGTCGGTTGATTCAGAAATAAGAAGAGATCATGCAAAGTTTGTTACTATGGTTGAGATCTTTTGCCTACATATGTTACTTCATGTTAAATCTTGAAGATCTTGGTGATGATGGACCACATGGAATATTTCTTGACACTCATTTGAAGATGTTGTTCTGGTATGATAATCTTTCTTGAAAAGATTGTGTTGATGCTGCAAAGAGTTTTGAAGACTTGGTCACTATTATGCTACAACCATTGGATGACGCTTGAAGACACAACTACACTGTTCTATCTATCGGAAGTCCAGGGAAGCATTCAAATATCTCAGAAAGAAGCTGAACACTGCCTTTTTCTTACAAGAGGATCAGATCTGGTCAAAATATAGAAGATGGCATTGGATACGCGGGTTTCCTGAAACACAGTCGCGTATATACACAAGTTCCTGCAAAGAAAACCGCGTATGTATGATTGATGACACTTTTCTATTTGGAGTCAGCTCTTTTCAGCACAGCTGCAGTACTGTTTGGTATATCTGATACTGTTTAGTATCTCTAGTGGTGTTCCAGTTCTCATAATTCTATTTCTCATGTTTGATAAAGATACCTTGATGATTTTTTGGTGAAAGTGTTCAGGATGCATAAACTAAGGGGGAGCCTTAGTCATATGAAAAGGATGCTTGGATGCACAGATTCAGGGGGAGCATTGACATTGCTGAGTATAATGCATTGCTGGCATTATGTTGATTCTGAAATAAGTTCTTTGAAGTCTTTCTGGTGTTGGTCATAAATGGTCATATCTGTATTTTGATGAAAAGGTCTTGTTGAGACCCATGGTGTAAACTTGTAATATTTAGTCATGTAAGGACTAGTCAAATTGTAAACCCACTTGGTTGGGTAGCTGAGTCAAAGTTTGTAAACCCACTTGGTTGGGTAGATGATTTGAAATGTGTAAACCCACTTGGTTGGGTACTTGAGTCTCATATGTAAATCCACTTGGTTGGATATTTGTTGTAAGTATGAGTCATTGGTGATAGGAAAGTCATAGAGTCATGTACTTCATTGGAAAATATGTTTAAAGATTCAGCATGAACTCAGGGGGAGCTTGGTCACTTTAGTATACATCATATCTACAGAACGCTTCTTCTACATGAGGAGAAAAGGGGGTGAGTGTGTTGATCTGATCGTTGCCCTTGATGCCAAAGGGGGAGAGTGTGTTGGTTTTGATCCGACCGTTGCCCTTGATGTCAAAGGGGGAGAGTGTGTTGGTTTTGATCCGCTGGTTTTGATCCGCCCTTTGCCCTTGATGTCAAAGGGGGAGAGTGACATGGTGTTTGAATGCAGATAATGGTGTCAAATAATTGGGAGAGTGACATGGTGTCAATGTACTTATCTGTTGTGGTAACCAAACACCATCATGGTTGCCATCAAGTCTAAAGGGGGAGATTGTTGGAAATATGATGCAGAGTGTTGTCCTTGATGGCAACCCACTGAATGAAGATGAAGAAATGTGACTGTTGACATGTGTTGTCCTTGATGGCAATACATCTGATGAAGTTATTCTTAACTTGATGGACTTTGGTAAATGATGTAAATCTGATGTGATATGATGTTTGTTAGCAATATGATGCTGAGTGTTGTCCTTGAATGACAATCCTCTTGATGAAGATGATGGCAACTTACTTGATGAAGTTGCGCTTGGTAGAATATGTTCTTGATGAGCTAAATATGATGTATCTATAGTGTGTACAGAAGGCAGTGAAGAAAAGAAGTCAGCATGTGCTAAATCTTGATGAAAAGAGTATGTCTCTATGTATACGCGGATATGTCTAGGGGAAGTCGCGTATGCACGCGGAAAAGAACGTTCCAAGTCGCGTATGGGAAAAAAGTACTCATAAAGTGCAAAAACAGGGGCCCGTGGTATTGAAGACTCATGGTATTGCTTTGGCCCGTGGTATTGAAGGCTCATGGTATTGCTTTGGCCCGTGGTATTGAAAAAGGATAAACCTATATAAGGAGAAGAAATTCATTGTGCAAATCATGAGTGTGGTGCAAGATGTCTGAGCTTGAATGAATACTTCTCTCTGAAGTAGATCTGAATGGAAAGGGTTACACTTGAAGATAAATCTGAATGTATGATGCACCAAAGATGAAAAAGGGGATCTAGATCTGAAATGCACTTGTATCTACTAGATCTGTTTATGGAAGCCTTAGATCTGTGATGAGGCGAACATCTGTCTAAAGTGAAAGGGTAAATCTGAACTGAATGTCTGATCTGAAGAAATATGTTGCTCTGTAATAATTGAAGATCTATACGCTACTTCGCCGCAGAAGAAGCGCGTATACACGCGGCTTCGCTGAAGAGAAAGTGCGTATGCGCAATGGAATTTATACTGAAGTATACGCTGTTTTGTGTGGACGGAAGCGCATATGTACGCGACATCAGTGAAGAGAAAGCGCGTATGCAAACTAGGGTTTGCTGAAGTATGGGGTAAGAAATGTCTGATCTGATCTGCTGAGTTTTAGCTATCTGTTGTTGATGTTTGACTGTGCTTAAAAGTATGGAAAGGGTCCAGTTTGAAAATATGATGAAATGTGGCCTACAAGTGGTGTTCTATTGAAGTTGTTGGATCCAGTGTGAAAATTGATGAAACGTGGTCCAAGGTGGTGCTGAGGGTTGTAGCCTTCAGTCAGGGGGTCGTAGCTCCCTTCCAGGTGAGGCTGGTAAACGAGATCGGGGGGTCGTAGCTCCCTTCCAGGAGAGGTTGGTAAACGAGTCAGGGGGTTGGAGCTCCCTTCCAGGAGAGGCTGGTAAACGAGCGCAGGTAGGTGCCTGCGTGCTGGTCAAGTCTGCGCCAGCACATATGTTGTAAGATGTTTTCTCTATAATAAAATATTGAAGGATGAGCAACTGCAGCGGTGGTTTTCTCCCAATTTGGGTTTCCACCTAAAAATCCTGGTGTTCATGTGTGATGCTTTGTGTGATGGTTTATTCTGTTCTTACTGCAGCTGGTTATTTTTTATTGAACATCTGATGAATGAATGATGGGATAATATAAGTAAAGATTTAATGACAGATCTAGATCTCTGTGTATACGCTAGTTTCATAAAGGGGATCCGCATATATACGCTAGTTTACTGAAGGAAAGTAGCGTATGGGTTTTAAGGAATGAAAAGGTAAAAAGTTTTGATTATGCAGTAAATACTGATTCACCCCCCCCCTCTCAGTATTTTTCCCAACACTATATTTAAATTAAACTCACTCTTTCAAGCTAAAATTTGGTTTGGTCCATGAATTCAATAAATAGAACTCTTTAGCTTCAAGTTGCTTCTTCTTTTCATAATTGAAAAAGGGTGTCGACAATTACAAGATCTTGGTGATTCACAAGTGGTTGTAGATATGTGTAATCAACTATCTACATGTAACATGCACACACTCAAGACCTATTTTGGAGGAAGTTCTAATGATTAAGGGTCTCTTTGATCTTATCACTTTTCATCATATTTATAGGGAAAAGAACACAATTTCTGATCGTATTTCCAAGGAAGGCGTGTAACAGTCTCGGGGTATATGGGGGATATTAGAACAAAATGGGAATGATCATTACGAGTACTACCATAGACTATTTTCATAGGATACCCAAGTAGCTACAAATATTAACCGATATAGAGGCACATTTACATATTGTTTGGATTATACTTTATACTCTACAGTTTTTTATATGGGACAATGATGGACATATGACAATGATTCTAAGACTATTTCTAACACTCTGTTGATATTTGTATATTTTTGTAGTTGGCATCATCTTTTTTATACAGTTTACATGATGATTGTTTCAAGGTCAACAATACTTTTTGTGGTTTTCAAAGCACCTACATCATGTAATTTTCATCTTTATCTAATGAAAAATACAAATTTTCCTTGGGGAAAAATGTTGGATGAGATTTGTGATGTTTATAGGCATATTTGAAGATTCTGAGAAATTCATAATTAGCCACTAAGCCTGAAATTAAAATTTCCTCTTCAAACTCTTT
The DNA here is from genome assembly GCA_034641835.2 of Pinus albicaulis. Classification (NCBI taxonomy): domain Eukaryota; kingdom Viridiplantae; phylum Streptophyta; class Pinopsida; order Pinales; family Pinaceae; genus Pinus; species Pinus albicaulis. Next base: position 491,226 of record JAXQQM020061581.1, on the reverse strand, counting down.
AATATTTAAGGAAGATTTGAGATCTTTATTCAAGCACATTTCATGGAGAAAATCATGGAATTTTTTATAAGAGTCTCTTATCAAAGCTATTAGAGAGTAGTGAGAGGATTTCTAGAGATAATGATATCCTAATTTTAGCAAATTGTTTGTACATTCTTGAGAGAATAGTGGATCTAGATTTATTAGTAGGCTACCCTCTTCTGAAAGAAACTCATGCATAAATAGGAGTGCTTTCTTCGTTTGAGAGGGGAGGAAGGGAGAAGAAAATTAGAATTTGTAATCAAAATACTTGAATAAATGTATTTGTATCTATGTTTCGCCAAGCCTATTTCACTCAATATATGATGCTATTCTAATTTTCAACTTTTAGTGGGCTTGTTGAAGCATTGGAGGGGGGCCCTTTGCAAAGGATGTTCACTCTTTCCTTTCTTTGGTCATAGACTAGATTTCAATGTCTTTCATAGACTAGATTTTAATTGCTTTCATAGACTAGTTTTACATGCTTTTCTAGAATAAGTTTATGTATAATAAGTTTATATGCTTTCATAAAAATATTTTTAAAACTATTTCTACATTAAATTGACAAGAATTCATAGATTAAATTTACACATTTTTCATAGATTAAATTTCCATATTTTTATAGATTAAGTTTACATGCTTTCATAGATAACACTTACCTTCTTTCCTAGATTAATTTTCCAATGCTTTTCTATATTATGATTTATATCACTTTTATGGATTGATATTTCATTTCATGTCAAATTACAAACTTTACAAATTAAAATTTCCTTTGATGACAATTTTCATTTGATAGAATTAGAAATTGAATCCTTGGATATATTTTGTTGTGCACTTCGTAAGTATACAAACCTGTATTGATAATTTAATGTAACGGAATTTAAAGCATAATTAAATTTCACAACAAAGCCTTTAAAAGGATTGTGAAATATTCGTTGTAATGGTACAATCTGGGGAAAAACTAGCTACCGGAATTCTATTAGTGTCATTTTCCAAAACTCGATCAAGTTGACCAGGTGAACCTTCACTGTACACCTCCCAATGGTACTAATAAAACTATGTTAGCTGGTTTTTCCCTATATTTAACCATTACAATGAATTCTTCCCAAGACTTTTAAAGTATTCATTACATGCAATCCACTAGCACAAAACCATGGGTAACCAAAATCATGTGCTAGAAATAAATGTTGTTAACCAAGTTACTTTGACACTTTCACCGATTCAAATTTTACCTAACACCTAGTGGGACTTATTCCATAAGGATAACCATTTATATTAACCGCACACAAAGTACTTAAAGGATATGAATTATTTAAATAATATTCCCTTTGTAAATGAATTAATTGACTCTCGGGTACCCCTCACTAGGGAGGTTAGGGTAGGACTTGAACATGCCCTCTCCCTTCAAAAACAATTTTATCCTCAAGGATAGAGATGTGGAAACTAATGTAGAACTATGACTAGATTCCAAGTGGCGTAATCATGTTATGTATACTTCCACTATATCAATACTTATTTGCTAATACCTTGGTATAGTAGATGATATTTGTTGTCTACTACTACCTGTAGCTATGATAACTAGAACCCAAGTCTAGGTAGGTTGGTTTAGTTTGGCCCGACCATGTTCTTTAAATAAGACAAATAAAATACTATATCGATCTTGTAGTGAGATGGGAAATCCAATATATAGGTAACGTATCCAATATATTAGAGGATATAATATGGGCCATAAAACTTGGGTGTTATATTTTAGTAGCTCTTTTCCTTGAGAGATATATGCTTAAATGGCTAGAAATGAAGAAACATGTGATCTCCTTCTTCAAAGCAACACTCTAAGTGATATTAATATGCTTTGAGCCAAGACCAAATTATTATTAATTTTATGGATAATGGTAGCTTTTTTTAAGAGTGACATCCACTTCCTAAACCTTGGTAATGTATGGTAAGTATGTGGATATAGAGAGGATTTTTGTCCATAGGCATCCTCATAAGGTGATATTTTGGTAGCACCATGATAGGTGGTATTGTATCACCATTCAATAAGTGGTAGCCATTAAACACACTAGCCCCATTATTTTAATGATGAACATCATAGTCTAAAATATGTTTCTAGACACCTATTAACCAATTTCATCTAACCATATGCTTAGAGATAATAAGCCATGCACATTTTCAATTGGGTACCTTGTACTTTAAACATCTCTTACCAAAATTATCCCATGAAGATAGGATCTTGATCCATCCCAATGGACATAGTCACGAAGACTTAGGAAATTGTGGATGACTTAAATAAGAGATTAATTAGGCACGCAAGTGGTCATATTTTAAAATACGATCAATAGCGATCATGATGAAAAATTTGTTTCCTACTTTAGGAAGCCTAACTATGAAATCCATGGAGATGTTAGCCTAGGTAGTTGTAGATATTAGTGGAGGTTGCAATGACCTTAATGTCTTCACTATTTTACCATTTTCCCTATGACACATGTTAAAATCAACTATGAAAGCACACATGTCGTTATTCATTTCATCCTAATATATTTTTTTAAAGCCAGAGTGACCCATTATAGGAGAGAAATTAAATTTCATTAACACCTATGATTTTAACGTATAATTTTACACCAAAAAAATACATCCTTTTTACATTAAAGTGTCCTACTTCAAAGTAAATATAGTAGGGTGGGGAAGGGGGAGTTGGATTTTCATGTTTCTATTGGATGAGTGTAATAACCTTTGCATTATCTAACAATTCCTAGTGTACATATGCAAATTGATCTATCACTAGTAACGATAAAGAAAATGTTGACCCTTCCTCATATTTTTGAGGTAAGGCATCGACCATCACATTTTGGATGTCCTTCTTATTCTCATAGGTAATTTCATGTAAATATACTAAAATATTGATGACTGACTTTTGTTTCATTAGTGAAGGCAAACATTGTTCCAAAAAGTACTTCAAAATTTAATGGTATATCTTGATCTTAAAGTGTCACACATTTAGGTAAGGGTTCCATGTATATATAGGGTGAATGATGGCCATCATTTATTTGTCATGTGTATGTTTTTCCAAATTTATATCACATAATTTCTTACCAATGAATAGTAATGGACACCCCTCTTGGATCAACATCACCCTAATACATTTTCCTAAGGAATCACATCCTAGGATGAAATTATTAGTGAATTAGTACACATAGCTTCCTTTTATGCAAGAAAATCACTCCAAGCTAAATAATTCCATATAAAAGGAATTTTTTTAAGGTTTTTAATGGGGTTGAAATTCTACTATAGTTTTGCACACATTTCTTATATTAGCCAATAAGGCCAAGTAACCCATGGAGAATTTTGAGTATATCTAGGTAGGATTAGACTTTGAATGCTTAAATTTTTTTAAGGTAAACGCACACCCCTTCCTTACTAAGAATGTGACCCAAATATTTCACTTTAGTAGAGATAATAGTGCACTTGGAACATATGTGGAACAAGTGGTTATTTTTAATAAATTTAAAGCTTGGTCCACATGTGCCACATATGTCTCCCAAGTTTTGATGTAGTTCAAAATATCATGAAATAATACAAGCACAAAGTCTCACGAAAATGGCCTAAAGAGATTGTTCATGAGGCTCTAAAAAGAGGAGGGAAATTTACAAAGACTAAAAGTAATCACTAGAAACATAATAATGTCCTTCATGGGTGTTAAGTGTAGTCTTAGAATTATCTACTTCCTTCATCTAAAATTTATTGATAACTAGAACAAATGTTAAGATTAGTAAAGAATCATGCACTGTGAAGCTCATCCAAGAGGTTTTTAATGCCAAGATCTGGAAAATTTTCTCTTGTCGTTAGTTTTTTAAGAGTGGAGAAGTTTGAACAGTACATGTTCTAATTTAATTCTTTATTACAATTCACTATGACTAGGGATGAGTAGGGGATAGTAGTAGGATGTATTACCTCTACCTCCAAAATCTCCAATAATATCTTTTCCATTTCATTAAGGGTGCACATTAGGTAGTTGAATTCCTAGAATTAATGGTATGCCTTTACTATGATCACCATATGAGGATGGTAATTTGTGGTGTATTCCAAACACTTGGTGGTGTTTTCCAAAAAGTGAATGAAAATTAGAATGAATATATATGGGGAGTTGTCAATAAATTGGATGGCATTGAATTGGGAAATAACCCTTGATTTGTTGTCCTTTAGGATATTTTCCACAAGATGAAAGTTGATGATTACTTATAAAACTACTTGGATACCTTTGAGAGTGTATCAATGTGCCTAATTATTGATGCTTACGTATAAATGTTGGAAATCCATGGTAATAAGGCCCAATGTTCATGACCAATCTTCCCTTAAAAGTGTGTTATGCATATTGTGATCCATAGATTGTATTAAATTCAACAAATGTAAATGATATAAATATGATAGTATGAATTCCTAGTGTAAAGCTCAAGGACAAGGCCTAAATAGTGATTTTTTGGGTATTTATTTTTTATAAATGTGCTTTTATATACTAGGAGTTAAACTTTTCTTTTTATTCACAAGATATGTAGATACTATTTTAAAAATTAAGATAAAGGTCCAATATTGGTTTCTCAAGATCAAAAGATGGACTATGAGTCCACTAGATGGGAGAAGGAAGGGGGTATATGAGAGATGAAAAACAATGCTAAGATTTCTCAATTTCCTAGTCTCCTAACCTTAATCTTTTCACCATATATTTTGTTAAAAATTTAGGTGACTAATCATTGAATCCATGCAGTGGTTTTTGGTAAGTACACCTTCCTTAATTATGAGGGCATGGGTGTTGATTACAAGTATTGAAGAGTTCAAGAGATTCCATCTCTATAATATTTCAAGCATCGCTTTTCCCATATATTCTCCTCATGCAACTTTTAGTTGACCAATACAATTATGCATTATATTCCCTTTACTCATTCCATTCACTAATGCATTACCAGGGAATTGTGGGAATTCTAAGAATGGAAGATCCAAATATTGAAGGAAGTTGGAATGGTTGAATTGTGGGAAGAAAGGACACTTGAAGAAAGAATATTGGTCTTGAAAATGAAAACAAGGAGACGAACAACATGAGAATAATTAGGAAGAAAATTTAGCAAGTCATGTGTTGCAAGTTGCGTTAATCCTTTGATTAGATAATATTACTAACTCTTGGATGTTAGACTCTGGGGATTCATTTCATGCCACACCCCATAGGAAATACTTTCAAGACTATGTTCAAGGTGATTTTATATAGGTTTATTTTGGTGTTGATGAACCATATAAAATTTTGGGAAAGGTTAAAATATAATTAAAACTACATAATGGAAACCAATGGTTATTGAAAGTGGTGAGGCATTTTCCTTATTTGGGAAGAAATCTAATTTCAACAAGGCAATTGAGAAGTGAAGATTGTATAATTATATTTACAAAAAAATTCATCGAAGTTCACGTAATGATCATAGATAATAATAGAAAGAGAGAAGATATGTACAATGTATTTATGTATCAACAATGCTATCTTTTCTATTGATTAGCTCCTAAAAGAGAAATTACAACTTTTTTGCAACAATAGATTGGGCACATGAGTGAGAAGGGGAGGCAAATTCTCCATTCAAGGAATTTATTTCCAGGATTGAAGCAAGTTGATTTGATTTCTATGAGCACTATGTTCATGGAAAATATAAGAGAGCCAAATTTCTCAAAGTTCGAAAGAAAAAGAAGAGTGAAAAGTTAGAAATTAAGCATACAAATGTATGGGGACCAACTTAGGCATCATCTCTTGGTGGCTCTTATTATTATGTTAATTTTATTGATGATGCGACTAGGAAAATTTGGGTTTATTGGATTCGAAAAAATATATAAGCTTTAATAATTTTGAGAAATTGAAATCATTGGTTGAGAATGAGATAGAAAATAAGTTAAAATGTCTCATATAAGATAATGGTGGTGAATACTACACCAAGGATATTGATAATTACATTCATTCCATGGATTCATAGAGAGAAGAAAATTTTAGGAACACCATAAGAAAATGGTTTGTCAAAAAGGATGAATAGAAAAATCATGGAGCATGTAGGGAGTAAGAGATTGTGTGTGGGTTTTATCTTATAGTTTTGGGAAAATATTGTGGAAAATATTGTTTACTTAATTAAGATTCTTCAAGTTCCTTGGATGGTGTCATTCTAAAGGATGCATGGATAGGTAAAAGGTAATATACTCATTTTTTAAGAATTTTCGTTGTGAAAAATTTGTTAATATTAATAGAAAATAGAACAAAGCTTGAGGGAAAATCCAAAAGTGTACATTTTTTTGGATATGGAGTTAATGATCTTAGTTATCACTTATGGCATTTGAAAATAACAAAATATTTAGGAGTGGAGATGTGGTATTCAATGATAAGGTCATGTAAAAAGATGTGTTGGAAGGAAAAAAATAGGAAAAGATACACACATAATACATTGTGCTTGATGAAATCACAAAAATGAAATTCCAAAGGTCCTAGAAAATCAAAATGTTCAACAAGAACAAAAGCTAGTACATCAAACTCCTACAAGTATTGTTAGAAGATATGTATGGTTAATTTTACCCTTGTAATGGTACACTTCTTCATCATATTATGTATCGTTGATTGATTCTAGTGAACCAAAAAAATATGAAGAAACAATGCATGTAGAAACCAGAAGGAAGAGGGAGAAAGCCATGAAAGAGGATATGGAATATTTGGTACATAACCAATCTTGAAACTTGGTTTTGTTGCTTGTAGATAAAAGAGCATTGCAGAATAAATGGGTTTACAAATTGAAGGAAGATTATGGAGGAAAAAAGAGATATAAGGCCAATTTTGTTTTAAAGGGGTTTAGAAAGAACAAGGTATAGATTTTGATGATTTGTTTTCTTCTATTATTAAAATGACTTCAATTAGAACTATTTTATGTCTATTGGTAGTAGAACATTTTCATATTCAATATTTGTATGTAATACAACTTTTCTCCATGGGGATTTGGAAGAAGAGATTTATATGTATCATCCATAGAGGTATGACGTCAAAGGGAAGGAAAAAATATTATTTATATTGGAGAATATCTTGTATGGCCTAAAGCAAGTTTCGAGGTGATCATACTTGTAATTTGGAAAATTTATGATAGAACAATGTCATAGTAGATGGAAATATGACCACTATGTTTATTTTAAGAGGTTAGATAATGATAGCTATATTATCCTACTATTTTATGTAGATGACATGCTTTTTGTGGGGTCTAACTTATAGGATATACATGTGCTCGTAATAAAATTACCTAATTATTTTGAGAGGAAGGATTTGGGTGTTTCTAAGTGAATCCTTGGTATGAGAATAACAAGTGACAAGAATATTTTTAATTAACATTGTCTTAGAATGACTACATATAGAAGGTGTGGGAAATATTTACAATGTTGGATACAAAACAAGTTGGTACACCTTTAGACAACCACCTCAAGCTGAATAAAGATATGTGTCCCAAGATAATCAACTATATTTCAAGGTTCTGTATTCATCAATAATTGATTATTTCATGTATGTGATGTCATGCAAAATTATGAATATTTATTGTGCAGTGGGAGTTACGAGAAGAGATATGAATAGTCTAGGTAAAGAGCATTGGAATGCAGTAAATTGGATAATCAAGTATTTGAGAGGTAATCATTATTTATGAATTATGTTTTGTAGGTTTAATATTATTCTATAGGGATATTTTGATTCAAGTATGGAAGTTGATATAGATAGCATGATGAGCACCATAGGGTATGCCCTTATTATAGGTGGAACAATGATAAGTTAGATTTCAAAATTGCAAAAGGTTGTTTCACTTTCTACAATTAGAAGTAGAGTATATATTTGCTACAAAGGCTAGTAAAGATATTATGTTCTCACTATTAGGTAAACTTGAATTAGGAAAAGAACACAACTTTGTACAAGTTGCTTAGAAGTACTATTATTTCTGATTTCAGACTTCTGCGATCTCCATTTTGTAATAATATTGTTTCTGAATCCATCGCATTGGGTGGGTTTTCTTCTTCATTGACCTTTTGAACCAGCTACCGAGATTCATCATCAAGATAAGATTTAATGAGAGAAACTGATCTTAGATGTGGTAAATAAGTAGTTTAAAAGGTTTTGTGAAAATATTTTTAAAGCCGACAAAAATTAGAATTTAATTTTAATGGTTTATTTTAAGTATTAATTATTTATAAATATGTATTAATTTATGATGTTAAGTATGTCTTTATTAAAATTAATTATTACTTATATATTTTTTAATTTATGATTGCGCTTTAGATTATTATAAATTTTAAATTTATTAAATATCTTTTTTGATTATTTTATTTAGATGATTAATGTTTATGATGTTATAATTATTATACCTTTGTATTAGGATTTTTTGTTTATTTATGTTATGGAAGATGTTATATAATAATGAAGTTAGAGATTAGAGAGATGTTATGATCCACATACTATTTTTTTATAGTGATGAATTTTATGTGAAATATTTAAAAGGTTTTTATTAATAGTTTATTATTTCTAGACAAAAATTATAAGTTTAAATTTTATTAATTTTTAAGATTTATAGTTTGATTTTTAATTTTTAATTTGATCTACAATGGAAATGTAAGTGATTTCTTAAAAAAAGGGAATAAGATTTAAGCGAAGGGGTATGAATAGGGATTTTTTGAATTATAATGAAAAAAATAAATATTAAAAAAGAAAAAAAGGTTAATTAATAGAGATATTTTATTGTTTAGAGAGGGGTTATTAGAATTTTTAAAAATTTTATGTTTTAAAGGGAGTAATTTTTGAAATTAATGTGGGAATCCAATTCTTACTAATGTTCCATCCTTCATCATGATTTAGGTTACTAGAATGTTTATTGATTTCCAGAGCTTCCCTAATTTTTCTATGAAAATAGTGGTCTATTTTGGCAAGGATGCAAGAGTTTTCAATACAGATATGGTGTTTGGAGTTGTTTTAATGCTCAACTAAGGAAGAGGTTTTTGAGCGGTTATGTTTTATGTCAGCCGAGTGTTCTTGTATCCTGGTTTTGATTGAAATACTAGTCTCCCCAATGTATGGTTTTCCACAAGAGCAAGGGATTAGATACATTTCTTTTTGTAATTTGGGGTCAAGAGTGTCTTTAATAGATTTAAGGTTGCTACAAATTGTGTTTATGGGTATGAAAGTGGCAGAAATGTTGATTTTCTTTAGAATATGGGCAATTTTATTAGTGATGCCAAGGATGTAAGGTAAGTTAACTTTTCCAATAATTTTTTCTTTATTTAAATTTTTGTTTTTAGGCTCGTTTGCACTACAGAAGGCTTTGAGGGTCTGATGCTAGTTATACCCATTTCTTGTGAAAACTTCCATAAGATGGGATTTTTCAGATTCTAAGTGTTCATTGTCATAGATTCTCATGGCTCTGGTTGCTAAGGTTTTGGGGACTCCCAATTTTTGGGTTGGATGATGGTGAGAGGTGGAATGAAGGTATTGTTCAGTGTGAATATTTTTCCTATAGACACGGTGGGATAAGGAACCATCATGATTTTGGGATAGGAGGACATCTAAGAAGCGAATGGAGGCATCATTCTCCATTTCCATGGTGAATTTTATTGAGTCAGAAAAAAATTTCAGGTGTTGTTTGAATATTTCTAATTTCTCTTTTCAATGAGGCCAAATGACAAAGATGTCATCGACATATCTTTCCACCATTTTGGTTTTAACGGGGCAGAATTTAAGGCTTTAATTTCAAAGTCTTCCATGAATAAGTTTGCAATGATGAGGGACAGGGGAGATCACGACACCATAAGTTTGTTCATAGATGTCATCCATGAAGCTAAATAAAGTGGATCTTAGGCAGGCTTCAATATGCTTGCATGTGTCAGGGTCCGAGACTTTTCCCATAACATCCATAGCTTCATTGATGAGGATGTTGGTATAGAGAGATTAATTTCAAAGTCTTCCATGAATAAGTTTGCAATGATGGGAGACAAGTGAGATCCCATAGCAAAACCACAATTTTTTTCATAGATGTCATCCATGAAGCTAAAGAAAGTGGATCTTAGGTAGGGTTCAATGAGCTTTCATGTGTCAGGGTTCGAGATTTTTCCCATAATGTCCATAGCTTCATTGATGGGGATGTTGGTATGGGATCTCCCTTGTCCCCCATCATTGCAAACTTATTCATGGAAGACTTTGAAATTAAAGCCTTAAATTCTTCCCCCCTAAAACCCAAATGTTGGAAAAGATATGTCGATGACATCTTTGTCATTTGGCCTCATGGAAAGGAGAAAAAAGAAATAGTCAAACAACACCTGAACAGTCTTTTTGACTCAATCAAATTCACCATGGAAATGGAGATTGTTGCCTCCATTCCCTTCTTATATGTCCTCCTATCTTTCAACCCTGATGGTTCCTTATCCCACCATGTCTATAGGAAAAATATTCACACTGAATAATACCTTCATGCCGCCTCTCACCATCATCCAACCCAAAAGATGGGAGTCCTCAAAACCTTAGCAACCAGAGCCATGAGAATCTCTGACAATTAACACTTATAATCTGAAAAAGCCCATCTTATGGAAGTTTTCGCAAGAAATGGCTATAACCAGCATCAGACCCTCAAAGCCTTCCATAGTGCAAACAAGCCTAAAAACAAAAATTTAAATAAAGAAAACATTATTGGAAAATTTAACTTACCTTACATCCTTGGGGTCACTGATAAAATTGACCATATTCTAAAGAAAAACAACATTTCTGCCACTTTCAAACCCATAAACACAATTCGTAGAAACCTTAAATATGTTAAAGACTCTTGACCCCAAATTACAAAAAGGAGTGTATCTAATCCCCTGCTCTTGTGGTAAACGATAAGTTGGGGAGATTGGTCGTTCAATCAAAACCAGGATACAAGAACACTCGACTGACATAAAACATAACCGCTCAAAAACCTCAACCTTACTTGAGCATTCAAACAACTCCAAACATCATATTTGTATTGAAAACTCTCGCATCCTTGCGAAAATAGATCACTATTTTCATAGAAACTTTAGGGAGGCTCTGGAAATCAATAAACGTCCTAGTAACCTAAATCATAACAAAGGATGGAACATTACTGAGAATTGGATTCCCACATTAATTTCAAAAATAACTTCCTTTAAAACATAAAAATTTAAAAAATTCTAATAACCCCTCTCTAAACAATAAAATTTATCTATTAATTAACCTTTTTTCTTTTTTAATATTTAATTTTTTTTTCATTCTATTTCGAAAAATCCCTATTCATACACCTTCCGTTAAATATTATTCCATTTTTTCAAAAAATCACTTACATTTCCACTATAGATCAAATTAAAAATTAAAAATCAAACTATAAATCTTAAAAACTAATAAAATTTAATCTTATAAAATTTTTCAAGAAATAAAAAACTATTAAAAAAACCTTTTAAATATTTCACAAAAAATTCATCCCTATAAAAAAACATTATGTGGATTATAACATCTCTCTAATCTCTAACTTCATTATTATATAACATCTTCCATAACATAAATAAACAAAAATTTCTAATACAAAGGTATAATAATTATAACATCATAAAAATTAATCATCTAAATAAAATAATCAAAAAATATATTTAATAAATTCAAAAGTTATAATAATCTAAAGTGCAATCATAAATTAAAAAATATATAAGTAATAATTAATTTTAATAAAGACATACTTTACATCATAAATTAATACATATTTATAAATAATTAATTCTTAAAATAAATCATTAAAATTAAGTACTATTATTGTTTAGTGCAATAGTTTTGTTATTCCTGAGAATGGAATATAAAATATTGTAATCTCTAGAGAAAATACTATTTTATGGCATAAAATATTGGGACATATTGGACAGAAGGGCCTTCAAATACTACATGGTAATGATATGGAAGAAGGTATGTATAATTTCTCTTTCTTTTTTTATGTGAACACTGTGTATATGGGAAGCAAAATTGAGTGAGATTCTCCTCTAGTGCTAAGAGGGAGAAATGAATATTATAGCTAGTGCATAGTAATGTAATTGGGCCTATGACAGTTCCATCACTAGGTAAATCTATGTACTGCATCTCATATATATAACTATTAGGTAAACTTGAGTCACGGAAAGAGTCAAAGTTGACCAGGTTAAACAATGGTGGTTTTGGTCACGTGGTAAAGTGTACCCATGGTTTTCTACCCATGGATATCATATAATGGAGCCTTTAAAAGGCTCCAAGGAATTGTATTGTAATGGGCCAAGGAGGTGAGCGGTGAAGGCTCACTTGGCTTGGTTTTGGCCAAGGGATTAATGAAACTCCGTTAGCTAGGTTTTTCCCCTAGGTTTTGGGTTTTCCAAGGTTAATATGTGTGAATATTGTGTTTAACATTTGTATTTTTGTTGGTTTGTTTAATATTCCTCTCAATAAATATGTTCCTCCCCGGTAAGTTTTTTAATAGTTATAGAGGTTTATAGAGGAGTTGGGAAAGAAGAAGGAGAATAGTAGGTTGTAAAGTGAAAACCAAAGTATCATTCATCTTGGAAAGAACTTTGACTTACATTCTAAGACTAAACATAGATAACTTAGGTAGCATTTCATATGATCAATTTTATAATATGGGAAGTTAAAATGTGAAAAAGTACACACTGGCCAAAATCTTGCATACATGTTAACAATGGTAGTAACTAGGGAGAAACCTAATTTCTCTTAGTTTTAGTTGGCCTTCAGGCATGACTCTAAAATTGATAAATTTTGCAAGTGAGTATAGTCCAATAGGTGTTGTAGTGGTAGAGTTATTGTGATCAATCCCCAAGTGGGATACTGTTGGTTCTGGAGTTTGATTATATTCCTAATTCGTAGAATCCATTTCATATGTGTTTGGATCCCTATTATTGATTGCGGAGGTGGATGCATGGGATTTCCTCCCCGCTACTATTTCCAAAGAGTTTGGTGGGGTAGAAACAATAATTTGAGACCCCCCCCTCCCCTTCCCCCATGTAGAGGGTTTTCAAGGGTAGTACCCCAAACAGATTTTTTTTAGAAAATTTACATGTAACTATTGTAATTTCATAGTCAATTCAGACCATTCATCATTAGGTTCAAAATTTGATCTTAGAAGTTACCTTAAGATTTTTTCCCCTACAAGGAAACCCTGTTTTCTTTTTATGAGGGCATTGTAATATTATTGCATATTGTTAAGAGAGCGTTGTAACTAAAAGAGGATACTGTGAGAGGGTGAAGAGGAGGTTACAATGAATTTTTTGTAGGTTATGATCCATAAACTGTCGTGGATATTCTATTAAATAGTTCATCACAATAGATTTGATAAAACTATACTTTAAAATATGAAATCTACATTATTAGAGTTTTATTTATATTTATATTTCTAGTTCTATAGATTGATATTATTTGCATATGCATGAAAATTAAAATTCTACAGAAAAATAGAGAATAGTGAAAAAAAACTCACAAATGATTTGACACAAGGTATAACATGGGAAATCCTTTCAGGAGAAAACCCAACTAGAAGATGAGGTTGCCCTACTCTATTCCTATGAATAGAAAGTGGCTAAAACTAAAACTAAGTAAGGTTTAATTCTTATGGGCTATTAAAGGGTATAAATCCTCTCTATGTGCTCTCCCCCTATCCTTATTGACTATTTTACTCATTTATGGAAAAAATTCACTTGCAAAGAATGGAATCACTTTTCCTCCTAGTGGTATGGTTGTAACACAACCTGATGACCTACTGATGATTAGGTTTGACTCCCTCAACTCTTAACATGAGTTACAATATGGAGTATTTTGGAATATTCTTCATCATAATCACATGGCTATCCCATTTTCCATGAACAATGGGGGCTGATTTAGCATCTCTCGAATTATGGTGGTGAAAATAAGAATGTAAAATTCTGAGTGGCATAATTTTTGTTTATGGATTCTAATTGAGGCGATTCTTATGTCATTGGAAAGGTTTTTGTGTGCATAACATGAAAAAATATGTGGCACTAAATAGGAAAATTATTACCCCCAAAAAGTGTCATTTGATGCCTCAAAATGCTCCATGAAGGTTTTAGACCCCAATTTGTCAAACTATGTCCTACCAGTAAAAATGGTCTTGTGAGCTTATTCCTCGAACTTTTCCACTCTAAAAGCATGGAGATGGATGAGAAAAAATATAATGATCTAATTCATATCACATCACCCATTTCAGTAGGATTTTGGTCCGCAAAATTTTATTTTGAATGAGGTGAGGAAATTTGTCCCTCACCTTCTGTCAGTGCACCATTTATCCTTGTCTGAAAGTTGTCCTTTCAACCCAGTCTACCAAAGGTCATGCTACCGATGTCTTGTGTTTTCGTACTTTTTTTTCAAAATTGTATCCTCTCCCAACTGTACCTAAGAATTTGGTTCCAAATCCTCTATAGAAGGTAATACTTATTCCTCTTCCTATTATAGCATGGAAGGCTCATAGAGTTTTATATTCTTCACATTCACAACTATGTACATGTGCATGTATGGGGGTATATTGAGTTTGTAGGTGTTATCTCCCACCTTTTATAGTATATCAAAGGGAACATACCACAAAACCTTGATTTTCTTATGAGGACCTTTTAGCCTCTCCTTTTTCAACTGTAATAGTACTATATATCCCACCTTAAATAACTTCTTTGTTCTGTGTTGATCATGCATGGACTCATATTTATCCTATGAATTTTGCAATGTCTCCTTTACCTGTATGGATTTTCCTGATGTTTTCTACAAATGTTTTGGCCCTAAATGCATCTCCTATAAGATCCTCCCTCACTCCTCCATGCTACCCATATGTAATACCAAAAACTAAAGGTGTATGATATCCAAAACAAGCTTTAAATTCGGACTTACCAGTAGAAGTTTGGATTTCCTAATTATAAAAGTGATGTATATATGTTAGGTCCCTATATTACTAGTTTAGCCCCTTATTGTTATTAGTCTAGCCCCCTTATTGTTATTATTGTAGCCCCCACTAACCCAAATATTGTTATTATTGTGCCCTTACATTGTTATTGTTAGGTTGACTAATATTACATTGTGGCCCACTAGGATTACATTGTGGCTCCATGGACTCCTATATATAGAAAGGAGGTTTTTTCATTTGTATCATCCAAGAATTGTTCATTTATGTAATGTATTGGAGGTTTACCCCTAGAAATGGCTTATTTCTAAGGCGTTGATATCTCTTTTCTTCTATTTTTGGAGCTGGTTTCACAACATTTGGTATCAAAGCTTTGGATTCTAGGGTTTCGTTGCTCCAAATAGGTCATCATGGAATTTTCGCTATAAGTTTTTTTCTATGATGGTTCAGAAGTTGAAATTTTTTGAGTATGAAGCAGAAATCCTAAGGAACATCTTGGAAAAATTTCAGAGCTTGGTTCGCAATATTTTCGGAGATATGATCTGTGGAAGTTAGGTCTTTTTGCAGGCTCCTCAATTTAACCTAAACATGTCATCGCGGAATTTTCGCTATAAATGTTTTTCTACAAAGGCTCAGAATCTGAAATTTTTAGAGAGCGAATATGAACTCCTGAGGAACATCTTCAAAAAACTTTAGATCTTGGTCCGCAACATATTCGGAGATATGGTCTGTGGAATTTAGGACTTTTTCAGGTTCTCGAATTTCATCTCAAAAAGGTGATCATGGGAAAATATTTATAACTCTCTCTCTGAGCATCAGATTGGAATTCTGTAAAAATTGGATGCAAGAACATAGAATTCAGTTTCCTATATATCAATTTCAAAGCCGAAGGAGGAAGCAATGACACGTGGCAAGTCATACAAGTTTTCTCTATTGAACCAGTCCATAATTAGGTCATTGTAGGAGATTGGGCATAACTTTGTCTTCAAGAATCCAAATCAGGTCAGACTTGTGGCATTTGAAAGAGGATTTAGAGAGCTACCTTAGTACCAAATTTAAGATATTGAAGATCCAAAATCATAGAGATAATTTAGTTTCAATATCACGCTCCTCAAAAGCAAGAAAAAGATGTGTATTTGTTTTCGAATTACATAAGTCTCGTTTGAAAAAAATTAGTTGGGATTTATTCCAAGGAAATATTGAAGAATAGATATCAATGTTGGATTATAAAATGACCCCATTTATGGCACTTTATGGATATCATCGACCGTTCATCACATCATCTTTAAGAGAAAATTCTAAGGTTCAAGCAGTGGAAGATCACATTGAGCATCAACAAGAAGTTCTCCAACTCTTAAAGGATAACCTAAATTCGGCACAAAATCGAATGAAACAACAGGAAGATCAACATCACAACGAGAGAAGTTTTGATGTAGGAGACTGGGTATTTTTACGGCTACAACCATACAAACAAATGTCCCTCAAGCAAGCTAAGAAGGATAATAAATTATCACCAAAGTACTATGGTCCTTACAAGGTGTTGCAAAAGATTGGTACTATGGCATACAAATTGGAGCTTCCTTTTTCTTCGTGAGTGCATCCAATTGTCCATGTTTCATGCTTAAAGAAGGTTATAGGTGAAAATCTTCTAGTTCAAACAATATTGCCAAAACTTGATGAGGAAGGAAAAATCATATTGGAACCTGAAGCGGTCACGGAAACAAGAACTCTACAGCTACGAAATCGATCAATTTCAGAGTATCTCATCAAAGAGATAGTGGAGCCACTACTAATGTTAATGAATTGGAGATCAGGTCTCATTAGTGAGATAGATCATGGAGGTTGAAGCAGTCAACTAAGATCATGGAAGGCATCTAATGAAAGATCATAGAGCATTCGTGATGAAGTGATGGAAGAAGTGGTGCAATTAATGCACACATGATGGAGAGGGTGTGCATTTCATCTAGACATGATGGAGGACTTGGAGAGACGACACAATCAAACATGGAGGATTATGTACACATGCACAACGTAGTTTATAGGTGGGCCAAGGGATGGGAAGGCTCATAAACTATATAAAGGAGATGAAGACAACAATGAAGGAGGCTATTGAATATATATTTTGAGGTCTGTTTAGATCTGGAATTGTCATGTGACATTCCATGCTTTCTTGGGCTGTTTAGCAAAGATTGCAAGTGTTGTTTAGCACAAGGTGTTCCTGGTCAGGAATCCCTCCTCTTTATTTGAGTGATCTCTTGGAAGAGGGTTGTACTTTATTCTAAATCAGGCATTGGTGCCACTTATCTTTTCCATCATCTGCAAAACATATACCTTCAAGAATTACGCAATTTCTAAAGGTCAGTTTGGAAGGTGGAGGTTACCTTCAGTATTTCAGTTGGAGAACCGGTGTAGGATTATTCCTATCACCTTGGACTTAAATATCATAATTACCAGGGCTTCATCTTAGGTCTAGCATCAGGAAAAATATTATTGACCTCCTATTAGCAGAAGTCCCCTCAAGGATTGCGCAGTCCATCATTGTAGATCCAAAGGAGGAAGGAAGTTGCTAGCATTTCAACTAGTAATCATGTGAGGGATCATCCCCTCAACTTGCCATCACCAATTCCATCAGCCTGGAGGTTATTGCAGCAAATTTTAGTAGGCATAGAGCTCCTCCCTCTTGTACAGTGCAATTTTTGTAGCAGTTGCATATTTAGTTGTCGCAACTTGAAGGAGGAAGAAAAAGGAGACAATATCTCAAGCTCCTAGCTTGTCGATCTAAAGGGGGGATCAGCCCTCAAAGCTTAGATCTGTTTGTAGAACATATTGCAGCCATATTTGGATTAGATCTAGCTTTAGATCTATATAACTAGCAGACAAAGGATCAAACCCTAGGAGGGTGATTTTCCAAAGTTGTAGATCTGGAAAATCCTTTCTGGGTTATCTTGGGTTCCAATCACATTGGCCAGATCTTGAATCTTGGCATCATCAGAGCTCCTAAGCTCCATAGATCTGCATTTCCTTTTGTAGCAGTTTCATGTATATCAGCAGCAGAAGGGAAAATGCAGTATTGCTTCATGTAAGCTCACCAGTTACATGGTGCTAGTTGTAGCATCATTGCAGGGTGATTCTAGGCCATCTCTTAGGCTAGATCTACTCATATTTTGTACATTTTGTAACTGATTCATCTCCATATAATAAAATGGCTCAGCTTCTCTGTATATTCTGATGTTGTCTTTAGATTTATTGTTTACTTAGTTATAGTTCTTATATTTTGTTTCGCTATTACTACATTCTCCCTTTTGGGATATTACATCATCCTAGGTCTTCATATGTTTCTAATTGTAACCCCTCAAAAGTTTCACAAAAGTAATATTGACTACTTATGTTTTCCCAACGGTCTGAGGATGGATTGTTATAGAACACTTCAACTTCATGTCCATATTCTCTCATAATGTAGTCTGAAATTCATTGATAAATCTCATGTACCAATCTAAAATGATGCTACTTGGTATCCTACAGTGCACCTAGAACTATCCAAAGAAAAAATTTTCTAATTCTTGCCCAATGATGGTATTTTTACAGGGAATTAGTACACACATCTTGACGAACCTATCAACTACCACAAACAAGTAGTCATGTCCATTCATATTTTTTGGTAAACCTCCCACAAAGTTCATGGAAATGATTTCCCAGGGACGAGTAGGTATAAGTAAGTGATCATGATATAGAACTTATTACTGCATTAGGGGAACTTTGAGGTTTAAAATGGGCCTCCTAAGGAAATTGTAAGATAATAGTGGAAATAATAAATAATATTAGATTACATAATCAAATCTTAGAGGGAAAAAAGAAACAACTACTTTTCCAACTCATATTTTCAACTTATCTCCCTATGGGTTTATTCAATTTCGAGCAGGAATACTAATTGGATGCATAATTTGATTCCTCATCCAAGGATTACCCATGTTTCATACTTTTGATGGACCCTACTACATGAAAACTAAGAAATACATGAAAAACATGATTACAATCACATTTTTTCATGTATTTCTCATTTTTCATGTAGCAGGGTCCATCAAATGTATGCAACATGGATACTCCTTAGATGAGGAATTAAAATTTTCATCCAATAAGTACTCCTACTCAAAATTTAAGTAAAATCTTAGGGAGATAAGTTGAAAATACATGTTGAAAAAGTAGTTTTATTATAATTTTTTTACTTTTTTACCCCAAAAATGGTGAATCATCCCCCATGGTTGACATCATCATCTTGAAACCTATTGGTTCTTATAAATTTTATTTTCGTTGTACACTTTTCTTGGGAGGCCCATTTTAGGCCTCAAAAGTTCTCTAATGTTACTAGGCTTGTTGGTTCAACAAAGTAAGCATTCTCTTATGAACCTAGCTACTTGTTCATGCATCTTGGGATAATACACATAACTTTGAAAGTTGGCCACTATCTTCTCTACACCAAATTTCCATGCAACCTTGGATGTGTGAGCCTATCTCATCAACTGCAAACATTCACCTTTAGGAACACATAACTTTCCATATTGTAGAGTAACCCATCATGGATGTGGGAGTCAACGATGTTGTTACCATGATGTAAATTACTTTAGTTATGCAAATGCTAAAATTTCACTTCCTTGAAGTCCTCATCCTCTGAATATACCTCTCTATTTGCATCATGGATGAATGGATCAGTGTCCAACAAATTTCCTAAAGTTATGATCTTTAATGTTGGTGGCATTGAAAGCATGGGTAATATCTCAAAAGGGAGAATGCAGTTATACTAAAACACGATATAAGAACGGCAACAAAGTAAACAAATAATCTAAATACACCATCAAAATGTATATAATAGATGAGCCATTTTATCAACAAGGAGCTGGATAAATAGTACAACAATGCTCAAAATGTGAGACACTCAAGCCAAAGAGATGGCCTAGAATGACCCTGAAATGATCCCACAAGAGGGACTTCGTAACTGCTGGACTGCGTTGCCCCTACTACAAATGTTGGGACTGCAACTGCCAGAAAAATATAAAATGTAGATCTATGCAATTCTAGAGCTTCGATGATGCTGAAAATATAGATCCGAGCTCTATGATGCATACCTAAGATAACCTAGAGAGGGATTTCCAGATCTAGAAATCTAGGAAAATCATGTTCTTGGGGCTTGCACATATACACTGCTGGGTATGCAGATCTACTGCATGAACTGAAGAATATATGGCTGCAATGTTATATAATTAGCTCAATGCAAGAAGGGTTGATCCCTTCACTAGCTCCTTAAGCTAAAAGCTCAAGATCTAGCTCCTCCAACCTTCACCATCAGATATAGTTGCTACTACACAACTACTTGGAAAAAATTGCATTGTCAAGGAGGGAGGCTCTCTAGCCTACTATTTTATAATGAAAATCAACTCAATAATTATGGAAACAATGAATACAAAGTGAGGATATGGTCCCTGACAAGATTTCCAGCTAAAATACTGGAAACTTCCTTCCTCTAATAGATCTATAGGATGGACTATGGAATCCTTGAGGGGACTAATGTTGCATGGAGGTATAATACAATGGCCTAAATTTCGGATATAGATTTGATGCTCCTAGAAGTTTGGACATGAAGAACAAGGTGAAAGGATTATCCTCCACCGGTTTCCTAGCCAAAGTGCTAGAAACAACCATGGCACCTCTCAAATCCTCAAGAAGGAATGCATTATTCCTGAGACTTAATGTGCATATGAGAGTGGTTGAATGTGGCACCAATGCCTAATGACGAATAGAGCCCAATAGAAACCCTCCCAAAGCAGGCACTTGAAGCCCCCCATGGGTAAGGGTGGGATTTCCGCTCAAAAACACCCGTGTGTTAAACAACACCGTAGACTTAGATAAACAACATAAGCATGCATAGAAATGTCAGATGGAAAATATATATCTAAACATATCTGAAATAATAATACAAAGCATGCCTTCTATTATGCCTTCATCTTCATTATATAGATTGTGATCCTTCCATAGCCCTGGCCCACCTCATAATTGTGATGTACATGTGGCCACTAGCCTCCATGAAGATTGTGATGTCTCTCCATGATCTCCATCATGTTCTGCATTTAATTCCCAATCTCTCCATAATGTGTGCATTAGATGCACCACTTCCTCCACTATCATCACAAGTGCTTTATGATATTACTTTGAATGCACTATGATCTCAGTTGACCTCCTCCAAGATCCTCATGATGTTTACATTAAAGATCCATGATATCGACTCTTCCTTTATTTAAGAAGTTTCTCCACTACTCCATAATGTATATCTAGCTCTAAAATATCCACATACACATATCAAAAGTGGATTTAATTCATCTATGGGGTTTGTGGGTCCCTCCACCCTCTTATTTACTTAATTAATTAGGAAAATTAAGAACTCTAATATTCCAATTATCTTGTGGAAAATTGGGAATATTACAGTCCTCCCCGCCAAAATGTTTCCTATCCCCAAGAAACTGCAAAAGTGGATGCTACTGCAAACATCCTCCCTCCAAATGGCATCCTCATATGGAAGGCCTCCCCATCTGTCACAATGTGTAATGCATGCCCAACTCCAAAGAAACCTCTCTAGAATGTCTAGAATGGCCTCCAAATGAAAAGTTAGATACCCTTCCTCATCAATGAATCTCCAAGTGGCAACCATATGATGTCCAAAGAACTCCTCTATACATGAGATACATGAAATGAAGTGGTTCCCTCCCAAAGTGGAAAGTCCCCAACTCATGAACTATCTCTCCAACCCATGATACATAGAGTATATTACATCTATCAATGCTCTCATCATTAGCCTTGTTGGCCATGTAGGATCCAAACATAACATCAACATAGTGAAAAACAAGAAGTAAATACATATGGATGAACATGAACAATGTCAAACCGTATTCTCCCAATAACAACCACCCCAACAAAGCCTTCTTATGCCATGCTAGATAATCATGAAAACAAGTACAAGAGCCATACTCTCTCAATAGAAGCCACCGCAGCAATACCTCTTGTTGCCACACCACATCATCATCGTACCAAATGTAGTGGCCATATTATTTCAAGAGAATCCACTGCAACAATGCATCTTGCTGCCCCATCACATCATCATTATACGAAGTACAATGACCATAATATCCCAAGAGAAGCCAACATAGTAAGGCCTCCTGTTTCCATCCTCCATCCATATCATGCAATGTATGGGTAGAAATCAGGCCATACTCTCCAAAGAGTAACCAAAGCAACAATAATTCTTGCTGCCAACTTACATCATCATGACACAAGTCATGGAGAAACAACATACAGAATGACATGTGGTATGTCACATCAGAACAATACAAAAAATCTCCCTTCTACCACATCATGTGAGAGTTATGCCATGTCCCAAACCCAAGTACATACATGAACATAAGATATATCCCAAATAGAAGTACATGTAAATACATGAGACATATCCGAAACAAAATCAAATACATGGACATAGGATAAATCATGAGATTTCCAAACTCTCTCATCAATAACCAATGCAACCATACCTCTCGTTGCTGCATGTCATCAGTGATATACCTGGAATGGACCAGACAAGTGTGAGCTGTTGGGTAGTATCTATACTCACCCAAAATCAATCAAGGCAACCATGCTTCTTCTTTCCCGATATCATAGATCTGCAGGAAGGTATGAAACCTCCTACTCCTCATCTGGATCCATTCATCCCAATGTGGATGATGAATCATGCCAAGCTCAATATTGGTATCCTCCCAATGTATAATACCAACATCCTCCATATGAATAGCTTTTCACTTCATGAAATTTTGAAGTGCACCTCCATTGAGGTCTCTCCATAAGATCCTCTCATCAATGGCCCATTGGAACCCATAATGCTCCATGCATGCTGTATGTAGAGATCCCTCTTTGAGTTGTGAGATGCTTATCAAGGAAAATTCATCTTGACAATGGAAAGTGATCTCCATCACAAGATGTCTACCATCTATGATATGTCCCTCCAGTGCTCCATGAGTGAAGCTACCTTCAGAATGATCCAAGAATAATGGGGCCCTCATCTCATCACTATTGCTAAGTGACTGCGTTATAGATCTGCATGGTGATACATGTGTTGTCTCATGGCTACATACAATTCTAAACTCATAGTTTAGCACTGTACTGAATAGGATTGTGTTCCTCCCATCTTCTACAACTCCACACTTCAACACAAAGTGTTGGGTGTAGCTCAACCATGACAAACTGGGATAGCAATACATCTTCTCCTTGATCAAATCAAGGGTCCTCTGTGTAGTGATAATTTTTTGCTCCAAATAAACAAGGTGCTCTAATCCTTGGTGATGCACTTGCCTTGATGGCATGGTCTCACAAATCTCAATATGAGGTATTGAAATAATATGAGAAGAAAGTATGTGCAAAAACTTGGATAAGATGAATCTCGGGAACATCTTGCAAATCTACAAGAGTTCCTCCAACCGGTACAATGGTCTCTCCAACTGCTGGTAATGATGAGGGTTGCATCTCTTCAACCGTACCATCACTGGTATATGCCTCCTCCTCATGCATCTCATGAGTCATGCATGGGGCTCCAAATGTCAAGAGCTCAATACCATCTTGCAAATATGCAAGTGATGCTCCTCCTGATGTAAGTACATCTGCAGCTGGTGGTGGTGGTAGAGGCTCCTCCTCCTGAGTGATAATGAAGACATCTTCCTTGGGCTCTTCATGTACTATCTCCTCAATGATGGGAGATGTCACTATGTGAGATGTCTCCAATTTCTTTCTACCAAACTTCTTCTTCAGTCTTAGAATAAAATCTTCATAAGCAGATACTTTCATGTGTGACAAGTGACTGAACCACCACTCTCCTGCTTCACCCTCTAGGTGCAGTGCTACAATCTCCATAGCCTCTCTTTCTGCTACAGGATATTGCAGAAAGAATGTAGCTAACTCTTCCCTTGAAGCCCTCAATGTGCTTGTGGAATATCCATCAAATGTAGGCAAGAAGAATCTATGCCTCTTTCTTCTATTGTTGCTTCGGGATCTTCTTTCCTCTTTGAGTTGCAAAAATTGTTGGAGAGTTAGATTCTCCTTCAGTGCTCTAGGTGATGCTTTGTACTTGGACAGATATTTACTTAGGGTCTCATGCACCAAGTCTCCTTCATATTCACACCATTCCCTTTCCTTCTCAAAGGAAGTGGATCTAGTAGAATGATGTGAAGCTCTGTGCTTCTCCGGTTGCTTCTTTTGTTGATAGGAAATGCTTGGACCTTCCTCATCCAAATTCTTGGATCCTCCTTTTTCCTTTCTCTCTTCATTTTTTTGACCTCCTTGTAGAGATCTTGCATGGATCTAAAGAGAATAGTGGCAAAACTACAATCCTCCTTCATGATAGATCTCTACAATCCGCTTCTTCTTTTGGTTCAAAATATGAAGTGCCCACAAGCTGAGCCAAAGATCATGCTCTGATACCACTGTAATATCCCAAAAGGGAGAATGCATTAATACTAAAAAAAAATATAAGAATTGCAGAAAAGGAAACAAAAAATCTAAATACACCATCAAAATGTACAAAACAGCTGAGCCATTTTATTAAAAAGGAGGTGGATAAACAGTACAATAGTGCTCAAAATATGAGACACTCAAGCAAAAGAGATGCCCTAGAATGACCCTGAAATGATCCCACAAGAGGGACTGGGTAGCTGCTGGATTGCTGGAAGGAATATTGTGTTGTCCCTGCTACAACTGCAGGGACTACAACTTCTGGAAAAATATAAAATGTAGATCTAGGCAATTCCGGATCTCCAATGATGCTGAAAATATAGATCCGGGCTCTATGATGGATACCCAAGATAACCCAGAAAGGTATTTCTAGATCTAGAAATCTAGGAAAATAACCCTCTTAGGGCTTGCACATATATATTGTTGGGTATGCAGATCTACTGCACAAACTGGAGAATAGATGTCTGCAATGTTATACAATCATCTCAATGCAAGAAGGGTTGATCTCTTCACTATATCCTTAAGCTAAAAGCTCAAGATCTAGCTCCTCCAACCTTCACCACTAGATACAGTTGTTGCTACACAACTGCTTGGAAAAAACTACATTGTTAAGGAGGGAGGATCTCTAGCCTGCTACTGGATAATGAAAATAAGCTCAATAATGATGGAAAAAATGAATATAAAGTGAGGAGATGGTCCCTCATAGGATTTCCAACTGAAATACTTGAAACTTCCTTTCTCCGATAGATCTACAGGACTGGACTGTGCAATCCTTAAGGGGACTGCTGCTGCATGGAGGTAAAATACAATGTCCTGAATGCTGGATATAGATCTTCTACTTTTGGAAGGCTAAACATGAAGATCAAGGTGAAAGGATGAATCCTCCACCAGATTCCTAGCTGAAGTGCTAAAAACAACCACCACCTCTCAAACCCTCAATAAGGAATGCGTTATTCTAGAGACTAAATGTGCATATAAGTGTGGCTGAATGTGGCACTAATGCTTGATGATGAATAGAGCCCAATAGAAACCTTCCTAGAGTAGGAAATCGAAGTTCCCAATGGGTAAGGGTGGGAGTTTCGCTCAGAAACACCAGTGTGCTAAACAACACTACAGACTTAGCTAAAAAACATAAGCGTGCATAGAAATTTCAGATGACAAATCTAGATCTAAACAGATCAGAAATAACAATACAAATACTTCCTTATATTGTGCCTTCATCTTCATTATATAGATTGTGATCCTTCCATAGTCCTAACCCACCTCATAACTGTGTTATACATGTGGCCACTAGCATCCATGAAGACTGTGTTGTCTCTCCATGATCTCCATCATGTTATGTATTTAATTCCCACTCTCTCCATCATTTGTGCATTAGATGCACCACTTCCTCCACTATTTCATCATAAGTGATTTATGATCTCACTTTAAATGCATTATGATCTCAGTTGACCTCCTCTAAGATCCTCATTATTTTTACATTATAGATCCATGATTTCCACTCTTCCTTCATTTAAGAAGCTGCTCCACTACTCCATAATGTATATCTAGCTCTAGAATATGCACATACACATATCAAAAGTGGATTTTATTCATCTATGGTGTTTGTGGGTCCCTCCACCCTCTTATTTACATAATTAATTAGGAAAATTAAGAACTCTAATATTCCAATTATCTTGTGGAAAATTGGGAATATTACAACATGTTGTCCAGTTTGTTTGCATTTCCCTTCTTGTATTTGATCACTAAATGAAACTGATGTAGAAACCCCATACATTTATAATGTGTGGTTTTTTGTCACTTACTCTAGGCCTACAATTATTGTAGTGGATGGTGGTCTATGTGGATTAATTTCTCCTTTCCCATCAAATAGTGCTTCCATTTCTTCACAGCTTGCACCAAAGCACAGAGCTCCTTGTCATAGGTAGGCTAGTTAAGAATTTCCCCATGAAATACTTCAGAATGGTAGCATATAGGCCTTCCTCCCTACATAGATACCACTCCCATAACATACCCACTTGAATCTATCCCCACTTTGAAAGGTTGTTGCGAGTTTGGTAATAAAAAAAATGGCGTTTGACTGATCTTCTTCTTTAACTCCCCAAAGTTCTATTGTTGACTCTTTCTCCACTAGAAATTATTTTCACTTGTTGTTATGGCGTATAGTGGTGTTGTTACTGCTAAAAATGAGGCTATGAATTTCCTCGGGTACTATGTTTCCCAACAAAACTATTAACCTGAGAAACATTAGTAGGCACTAACTATCTCATGATGGCCTATATCTTAGCATGATATATCTCAACAGCTCTCGTCCACTTATCAAATACCCAAAATACACTAAATATTGTTGTGAAAAATAACACTTCTTGAGATTTTCTAGCAGCTAATGCTTCTTTAATGTCCCCAGCACCTGTGTCAAATGTTAGATATGCTCCTCCTAGGTAGCATTGCATGCTAGTATATCATCCTAATAAAGGATAACAAATGAATCTATAAAATGGCACAATATATCATTCATTAACCTCATAAACTTAGCTGGTGCATTGCATACACCAAATGGAATGACTAACCAGTCATACAAACCTTGCCTAGTTTTTAAGGTGGTTTTCCAGGTATTTTCTTCTCTGAATCAAGCCTAGAAATATCTGAAATTCTAAGTCCAAGTTAGTGAAGTATTTCTTGAGCGTAATTTTATTCAATACCCTGTAATCAATACACATCCACCAAGTCCCATCCTTCTTTGTTACAGTGATGATGGGTGACCCACATGGTGATGTAATCGATCGAATGACACCATGTCCTAGTAGCTCCTGCAACTGTTTGTTCACCTCACTTTCTTATATAACATACTTCCTGTACAACCCAATGTTTGGCAATGAGGATTCTAACAATAGTTGAATCTCATGTTCCACTTCCCTCTTAGGTGGTAACCCTTTAGGCTCCCGAAACACATCCACATATTCCTACAAAAAATCTTCCAGATGTTATTTCTATTTATTAGTACACTCTTCCAGGAATTCCTTACCTCTTATTGAATCTTTTACGAATTGATTTTCTCTTAAAAATAGAAAAAACATACTTCTTGTTGGAACTGGTCAATTTATTGGCTTGGTTGGCACTTACTAGCAACATATTTGACTTTCCTTTGTGCACATTGATGGTGAAATTATTTCCATCATTGATGAGTCTATATTGGTTAGCTCTCTGCTTGAATATTGCATCATGCATGTACATGCAGGGACTTCCAAAAACCACTCCAAAAATTCATGCTTGCATCATGATGGCTACTCTAAAGAGTGGAATTCTTATCGACTATTTGACCCTCTCAAATAGCAAATCATTATTAGGAGAATTTTCCTTTTTCATGAGAAGTCTTCTAGAAGTATGCTATTGAATGTTTCTTCTAAGATGATGAAAAATGATCCTTTTGATATTGTTTAATACCCCACTTCGGCTTTCCTTTTTATTAGTATATTGACCACTCCATTGACCATTATTCCCAAGTTGAATAATAGTTGTTCATCTTTGAATGAAATTATAATTTCTCCTACCCAAATATTTGAAGCTCATAATTGTTTCTAAATGTTGTGTTTACCTTGATGGGATGATAAAAATATTAAAACTTTCACAAGAAACATGTAGTCTTAAGTTGGTGGCTTATGTTCATGAAACTTTTCCATCTAAAATCCTATGCAAATGCACAAGGAAAATCTAAATGGGAACAAGCTATGAAAGTTGAGATTGATTCTCTTTTGAAGAATCATAATTGGGACTTGGTTCCTCGACCACAAGGAAAGAACGTTGAAAAATGTCGATGAGTACATAAGACAAAATTCACTTTGAAGGTGTTTTTGATTTAATAAGGCTCATTTGGTCACAAAAGGCTTCTCACAACAAAATTGTATTGACTACGATGAAACCTTTTCCCCTATTGCAAATATGAATTTTGTTCACCTGATACTTTCTCTTGTTTTTTGTTTTGGATGTAAAATTCATCAGGTGGATTCCAAGAGTGCCTTTCTTCTTGGTGACTTATCTGAGAAAATATACATGGAAAAACCTCTTATTTTTGTGATATATTCCAATTCTCACTATTGACTTCATAATTCACTATATAGTTTGAATCAAGCCCCTCATACTTATTAAGATTGATCGATCCTTTCTTAATCTTAGGTTCAAAAGTTGTGAATCTGATCACAACATTTATGTATTACACATGAATGGTGATAACTTGATTACTTTTGTCTATGTGGATGAATTTCTTATCATTGACCCAAATGCTAATCCAATTCTTAGATTGAAGAGTTGACTTCTTGATACTTTTGAAATGACTGGTCTTGGTCTTCAAGTCTTACCTTTCCTTATGGCCTCTTTATCTATCAATATAAATATGACTTAGACTTGTTGAAACAATTAAATATTGATGAGTGTAAGAAATATTCTACCCCTTTTCAATCAAATGTCAAGCTCACTAAAGAGTTCCCTTCTATAAAAGTTTATGCTACCCTTTATCAACAACTAGTTGGTAGCCTTATATATTTGACTCATAGTCACCATGACATTTTGTTGGACAAATTTTTTACCCTTTGGCTAGGAGGGCCAACAAGATAAAAAATGTTGCAAAAACTCAACATAAAATTATTTATGCATAGTAAAACAAACCAGCACACACTACTACAAATAAACAAAACTATTGACAGAAAATGAATAGCAAATTAAACAAGAAGATATTTCTAACATGTAATATTCCTAAATTAGCATACAGCTAATTGGAATATTAAAATTTTGTTTTGCTTCTTATTTCGAGGAATAAGACGGTATGGAGACCCATAAATCTCCTTAGTAGGAATAAAGGCACTCCTAGTGTGAATGGAGGTCATCTAAAAATCTAAATTGAAGACCCTAAGGTATGAAAAGGGGCTGGAGTATGAAAAATGGGTCAACTTTGACCAAATCAAACAACATTGCTATGGAGGAGTGGCATTCAATGAGGGACAATGCAATTTAGGTTGGAGACTCTTTGCATGGAAGTAGTGACTTAAATGAGTGGGGCCAAGGATGAGGAAGCTCATCACTTATATAAGGAAGAGGATGGTAGTCGTATGGGATCATGTTCTAGATTATTATTTGTATATGGTATATTTAGACTTATTGCTCTCTTCAACTGTTTAGCTAAGATTGCAAGTGTTGTTTAGCACAAGGTGTTCCTGATCAGGAATCCCACCTCTTTTCCTAAGAAGCCTCTAGGAAGAGTATTCCACTACATTCCCACTATGGGGCATCAGGTCAAGCTTCAACTTTCTTCAACAACGCAGTTTCTGCTTAGAGTTGTGCTGTGTTGTAGGGTGTAGCAGTGGATGTTTGCATTGGGTGTTTCCTGAGCTAGTTTTGCAGTGGAGGAAGGTTTCCTTCCATTGGAAGGATAGTAAAGAAGACCCTTGGGCTTTATTGACATATTTGGCATTAGGCCAAGGAGTATTTATCCCCTACAGCGCAGTTTCAGTCTAGATCTGCATTATTTTAGGGAGGAGTTGCAGGGGTGGTTGTAGTGTATGTTTTGGGAGGTGATTTCTTTAGTGGAGGAGGCATCATTTAATCTAGGGTATCTATTAGAGGAGAGTTGTAGGATTATACATCATCTTCATCCATATCTTCTCATCTCTGTTGTTGCAACATACCTTCAGCCCTAGGGCTGCAGCTTACATAAGCACATTGTGTGCATTTTTCGGAAACCCTCTTGGGTTATCTTGGAAAGGTGATATAGGGCATAGATCTGTATGTATATAATATGTAGAGGCATATATCATTGTATTTACATTTTTTATGATCTCCAGCTATAGTTATGCATGCTATGACTATGCTGTAGCAGCTCTCTGAATTTATTTTTAGTAGCAGCAGCTCACTTTTTGGAGTGATTATTCATGGGAGGCTTGTTTGCCCCTATTGTATGATTTGAGACTTAATGTGTTATGTGTATTTACTGCTGATTTTCTGAATAAAGTGGTTCCATATTGATCTCCTATGTTTATGTCTTAATGTACACTGCTATTTCCATTTTTATGCACTATATTCCTGCTTTTCCAATTCAAGAATATTACAGTGGTATAAGAGCATAATTTTGGCTCAGCCTGTGGATCTCAGCCATTATGCTATCAAGAGAATAAGAAGAAGGAGAAAGAGATTAGAATGATGGAAGGAATGAGTTTTATCTCATCTCTTTTTAGATCTACGAGGGACCTCACTAGGAGGTAAAGAAAACAAAGGTGGAGAAAGGCAGTGAAACCACACTAGGGTTTCAAGATGAGGAAGGCCCATGTACTTCCTATCAGCAAAAGGAAGAACCAGTATTTCATAGAGCTCCAAAGCAATACACTATGCCCTTTTATTTTGAAGAATAAGACAAAAGGCATGGATACGGGGATCACTTAGATCATGAGATTCTAAGTATCTTACAAAATATAGATCTCAATCAAGAGCTTTCAAGGAGAATCTAACTCTTCCACAGTTCATTTAGCTCAAAGAAGAAAGAAGACCTTGCAGTAATAGATTTCTCTTGTCTACATTTGATGGGTCATCCACATGCACAAAAAGAGATTGGGGAATGAAGTTGGATGCATTCTTCCTACTAAATCCAGTATTAGAAAGAGAAGTTGTTGAGATTGCATCACTGCACCTTAAGGGTGAAGCAAATATTTGGTGGTTCAACCATTTGAGATTTTACTCAAAGGTTGATCAAGAAGTTTGATAGAAGAAAACTAGAGGAAGACAAACTTCCACCACCACTTGCTGCAGGAGAACCTGCATCAAGAGAAGGAACACTTGCATCTTCGCAAAGTGGTATTGATCTCTTGACATACAGAGTCCCATGCACTATTCTAGAGATGCATAAGGAGGAGGAGACTTATACCAACGCTGGTGCAGCCATAGAGGAGCAACCATCATCATCAGTAGTTGGGGAAGTAATCACACTGGTGGGAGGAACCCTTGTAGAAGTACAAGATGTTCCCAAGAAAAACCAAGGTATGCAAATGCTTCCACTTTCTATTATTTTAGCACATCTTATGGAAGGTTGCGGGAATATACCATTGCATGACCTAGGGTCAAAGCACATTCTGGTTTGGAGCAAAAAATTATCACTGCGTTGAGGAACTTGATTTGTTTGAGGAGGAGATATATAGACATCCTAGTATATCATTGTTGAGCTGCACACAACTCTTGGGGTTGGAGTGTATAATTTTGGAGGATATGATGAGCATTATCCTTGGCAATCCAATGCAGAATTGTATGTTTAGCATTGTGCATGATCATGAGACAACAGATGCACCATCATGGAGATCGGCAGCGCTATCATTAAACATTAGTCATGAGTTGGGAGCCCAACTAATATTGAGACATTCTGATGACCAACACACTTGTGTATCAGTGGATAAGCAGATGGTTGATGGAGGAAATCTTATGATGGATGCCATCTTCCATTATTATGATGGATACTTCTTGATGAACACTTCACATCTTAATGAGAAGTTTTTTCCTACATCTTATTTGGATCCTTATGGGGTCAACTTGGTCATTAATGAGTGGTCTTCATTTGGAGATCTCCATGAGGTTGTAATTCAACATCCCATGAAGTACAAAGATAGAGATCTGATTTGGGAGGATGCTATTCTCCATTGGAGAAATACCCATTGGGAGCATGATAGGAGACACTCACCATTGGTTGGATGGGTGATGTTGATGAGCAAGAGGTTGGAGAGCCACTTGTAGATCTATGACACAGGGCAGTAGGAGGCAAGGCTTCGTTGGCTACTCTTGAAATATTTTGGTCAACATGTGACATATCCTACTCCAAAGGGTATGTTGGTGGTTGGGACTTGGCATGGCACTTGCATCATGTGGCAACAAGGAGTTTGGGTGTATTGGGGTGATGTGATATCCTTCATATCAACCATCATGTTGTTGCTCCATGATCTATATGATAATGGTGTGAGGAGGCAACAAGAGTTGTTGTTGCTTTGGATACTCTTGAGAGAGTATGGGCTAATTTTCTCCCATAATTTGCATGATATTTCAGGAAAAAGAGATGGCACAATCAAAGTACAAAGGGGCTACCCTTCAACATTGAAGGATCAGGAGGTACTTCCACATAGGAAGGAATCTCCCACATATAGCAGCATAATGGTGGATGGCTTTGGCATATGGCATGTCAAAGAATGGAGTCATGGAATGGCAAGAGCCTTATCACCAAGGCCAACAGATGGATTCATGGAATGGCAAGAGCCTTATCACTAAGGCCAACAGCACTGCCACTTGAAAGTATGTATCTATTGATGGAGTGTTCCAAGGGGAGTATGCATCCCTTCATTTTGTAGACCACTATGGGGAGATTCTCATGGGAGGGCTCATCCATGGACCTCAATTTCAGCCTACTCACAATTCATGGTAAGAAATATATTTTTGTACTTATTGATCATTTCACAAAGTATTTGCATTCTCTCACCATCTATGTACAGTGCATTGGTCCACAAGAGGGCAAGATTATATTTGGATTTCATGGTCATTCTAGGACCAACATTTATGATGGAGATACCCCTTCTTTGCATAACTTTGGGAAAATGTGGTGTTATTCTTGTTATGCTCAGCTAATATATAATGCCATTTTCTACTTCCTAGTAGATGAGCAAACATACACAACCATCAATTTGTTAAAAGATAATTTACCACATGATGTTCTAAAACAAAAGTTGGTAAAATTGTGTTGTATCTACTTGAGAAACCATTGATACCATCCAACATTACACATAACATTTAGTATCTTTCTGATTTGGATACCACATGGTGATGATGTACCATTCACTTTGTATGGGATGGTTTGGGCTCATGAAACTAAAGGAGGGGTCTTTGGAGATCCAGTTGCCCTTTTGTATCTTGAGGGCAAAATTATTACAGCCCAATATCAGCAGAAGCTCTACCCTTTCCATAAGTGGAGAGAGAGACAATGTGGGGTAGGCCATTTGGTTTATCATGTTCAGTTATGCATCCCACCTACACTAAAGGAGCCAAAGGTGGAAGAAATTTTTCATGAGTTACCATTTTGGAGGGTGACTCAATTTGTGTGGATGATAGCTTGGGGCTTGGAGCTTCCCATGGGGAGGAAGGTTCCCAATCATTTTCTGATTACATGCCTCAAGAAGGCCTATAGACCACATATAGTTGTCTCCATGGATATCCCACTTGTTCATGATGAGAGCCATTTGGATTTTTCACCAAAGGCATACTTATAAACATGGGAGGAGCAACTTGGGGACATATTGATGAGAGAGCATCTTGTTCATGGGAGTAACTTATTATATGAGGATGCTAGAAGAGGAGGAGAGGAGGCTATTCAATTCTATCCTTGCAGTTTTTTGGGGACAAGCAACATTTGGGAGGGGAGGATTGTAATATTCCTAAATTAGCATACAACTAATTGGAATATTAAAATTTTGTTTTGCTTCTTATTTGGAGGAATAAGAGGGTGTGGAGACCCATAAATCTCCTTAGTAGGAATAAAGACACTCCTAGTGTGAATGGAGGTCATCTAAAAAGCTGTATTGAAGACCCTTAGGTGTGAAAAGGGGCTGGAGGATGCAGACTGGGTCAACTTTAACCAAATAAAACATTCAATGAGGGACAACACAGTTTTATTTGGAGACTCTTTGCATGGAAGTAGTGACTTAAATGAGTGGGGCCAAGGGTGAGGAAGCTCGTCACTTATATAAGGAAGAGGATAGCAGTCATATGGGATCATGTTTTAGATTATTATTTGTATATGGTCTATTTAGACTTATTGCTCTCTTCAGCGGTTTAGCTAAGATTGCAAGTGTTTCTTAGCATAGGGTGTTCCTGGTTGGTAATCCCACCTCTTTCCCTCAGAAGCCTCTAGGAAGATTATTTCACTACATTCCCACTATCAGGCATCAGGAAAAGCTTTAGCTTTCTTCAACAACTTAGTTTTTTCTTAGATTTGTGTTTTGTTGCAAGGTGCAACAGTGGAGGTTTGCATTGGGTGTTTCCTAAGCTAGTTTTGCATTGGAGGAAGGTTTCCTTCCATTGGAAGGCTAGTAAAGAAGCCCCTTGGACTTTATTGACATATTTTACATTAGGCCAAGGATTATTTATCCCCTACAACGCAGTTTCAGTCCAGATATGCGTTATTTTAGGGAGGAGTTGCAGGGGTGGTTGCAGTGTATGTTTTGGGAGGTGACTTCTTCAGTGGAGGATGCATCCTTTGATCCAGGGGATCTATTGGAGGAGAGTTGTTGGATTCTACATTAGCTTAAGCCATATCTTCTAATTTCTGTTGTTTCAACATACCTTCAGCCCTAGGGCTATAGCTTACATTGGCACGTTGTGTGCATTTTCCAGAAACCCTCTTGGGTTATCTTGGAAAGGTGATATTGGGCCTAGATCTGTATGTATAGCATCTGTAGAGGCATATATCATTGTATTTACATTTTTGTATTATCTCCAGCTATAGTTATGAATGCTATGACTGCGCTGTAGCAGCTCTCCGGCATTTTGTTTAGTAGCAACAACTCACTTTTGGGAGTGATTATTCATGGGAGGCTTGTTCGCCCCTATTGTATGATTTGAGCCTTAATGTATTATATGTATTTTTTGCTGATTTGCTAAATAAAGTGGTTCCATATTGATCTCATATGTTTATGTCCTGATGTACACTACTATTTCCAGTTTTATGCACTATATTCCTACTTTTCCCATTCAGGAATATTACATAACACAACATGCCACAACTTATGCAAATAAACATATGACACATAACAAGATAGTAAAATCAATAAAAAAAATATTGCAACACAAATATACTCTCTAAAATTTGGATTCTTCATGAACATGGATATAATTTACATATTATGCAGGCCTCCCTACCATGGAGGCAGGGAGGCTTCGCAGTCTCCACAGTTCCTCTCATACCCTCAAACCCTACACAATACTATACCAAAGAGATAAACTCCAAAATCTCGTTCAACCCTCATACAAGAAACCCATAACCCTAAAACTAGGAGGGAATATTTTAATATTTTAATAAAAATATCTAACAAGTAATTTTCCCTCCAAATGAAATGTACCTTACATGGAATTTACATTTCATCTCATTTACATTCCACGTGCATTTAAACTTGCATGTATTATCCATTTAATTTTACATTTTCATTTGTCATTTGCATGTATATTTCACATGCAATCCTCTCAGTTAACCAAATTTTACACTTGGGCTCCAACAGGCCCCCGACATGAATCCAGGGTCATTCCAAGCCAACCATAGTCAGATAACCACACTCACATGTGTTAATATTGTGCGATCCAAGTCCACTTGTAAACGCTTAAGTACATGCTACTCTTTAATGCTATGCTCTACATTGTGCTTCCTCTTGGTGCACTTCTTCCTCTTTCTATGGGCATCCCAACCTCATGCGCACAAGACCCCATCTCTCTTCTTATTCCACAGACATCCTAGCCTCAGCTTGCAAGACCCCACTCTCTTCTTACTTCCTCTATATTCTACAATTTTTCTCTTAAATACTACAACCTACAGCCAGTTCTCCATGACTCTCCCTTCTTCCACTATGCGTGCCCATTGTACCTGCTTGAATGCTTTATGTTTTATCACTTCCACTTGTTGGTGCTATTGTATTCCTGTATTTCTGTTGGGTTGGATTCTTTTTCTACCAAATTTTGTCTCCCTTTCTCCATTATATTCTCTTTTGGGATAGTCGAAATACATTGTACCAATTAGTTTGCATAGGACCATATGACAACACTTGTTGGGGTCTTACTAAAGACTTCCCATATTTGCTGCCCATATTTCATTTATTTGTTGCATGGTTTCTTTGTGAGCCGTAAAATAGGAAAACATGATACCAAAGTTAAAATGACATTAACATAAATAGTTGGCACAAATGTCTGGGAAGTAACTACAAAAGCAGGCCACTATAACAACATCTAAAAATTCAAGGTTCATATCATGAGGGGTGGCTCCCACAACATAATATGATTATTACTACAAGCTGAGGATAATACTTTTGTCCACCCCAGGACACTTCCACTACTCTCTTCTTCATGCTCTTGCCATAGTTGAGAACACCATAGAGAATACTGGAGACAGTACCCGTATTTATGTTCTTATCACAATTTGACTTACAAGCTTTTCTGATCTCCTCATATTCAAACAAGAAGTTGAGGCCATTCATTAATTTGAGACCATTAGAATGTGTCTCTTACCATTATTTATCATTTTTATGAGTTTTCTTTGTATCCATTATTCATCAATGTGTCATGTGACACCATCACCTAAGCATCATCGTCAGAACAGAGACTTTTATTTGGACCTTAGTGTGTCAAGCTCATCGCTACCTTTGTCAAAACATTTATTTATTATGAAGTTGTATGGGACTATTGTTCGTGCACCTGCACAGTTGTTGTTTTTCTTCCTTCTGTGTGTCTCTACACACTCTCTGCGCACTCTCATTTATGCTCAGTGGGGAGGTGACTATACTTGGTTTCTTTCCTATTCTCCTCCCCATAATACAAATTCTTGCCACATGACTTAACGCAATATCGGGCTCAAGTTTCAAGCTTATCCATTACTGAAACCATTCTCAGAGATGCTCAATTACTATTCTCAAATATTATTCTCAAAACTACTACATCTATGTCGGCTATATGGATCAACAAACTCACGCTCATGAGTTCCATTCCCTTTTGTGGCTACAACCAAAGCCTTTGCGCGAAATTTATTCACCAAGTCTTTGCACACAATGTCCATGAAGTCTTTTGTTATACCTCCATGTTTTTTTAATGCAAATTTGAGGACCTCTGTAGCTCCTCTCTACTAAAACCTTCTAGGATTTTCTCAACATTTTCTTTGATAAAACGTTTTCATTAAGGCAGTCATCGTCAGCCACCATAGTTTCATTTACCTTTGGCACATTGTTTTAGGATTGTGTGCTTATAAAAAAATTGAATCGCCCTCTTGGAAAGGAATAGACGCTACAAATGAAACATAAGACTGGTCATCCACCCCATAAGGTAACCTAACAAATGACCATCCAATCATCTTCACCGGTGCAATACAACCCAAACATTTGTCAATCAACTAATCTCCACATTCTGCAAATCATTGGTTCTGGCACATGGGAAACCACCAGGAACCTAGAAAGTCTCAAGCCATGAAGTTAATGGTTTGCATTCTTCCTAAATTTTTAGGCTATCTAGGCCGACAACCCCCTTTTTACCACAAGTTTGTCTATCTGGGCTTCTCTCCACCCCTGCTACCACCCTGGTGAAGAGAGGAACCATGTTTTTCTTAGTTGGTACAATTTGTTGGACAAAACCTACCGTATGGGCCAACAAGAGAAAAATGATAGCAAAAATTCAACATAAAAGAATATATGCACATAAAAAAACCAACATATTGCTGCAAATAAACCAAAATACTAACAAAAAATGACAAACAAATTAAAACACAAGCTACTGCAAACACAACTGCTGCAAATAAACAAATAACACATAATTTCACAACAAAATCAATATAAAAATGTTGTAGCACAAATATAATCATTGGAATCCAAATTCTTTATTAACATGGACGTAATTTACATATTATGCAGACCTCCCTTCCAAGGTGGTAGAGAGATTGCACAACCTCCATAGCTAAAAATTAATGTATGTTGCATTCAAAATTTTCTTTCCCTTGTTTTCTTCCTGCTACATAGGTCAAACCTCCCTCATTATGTCTCTGCTACTCATAACTTTTTTTTCTTCTAGCAGACAGGGAGGGTTTCTTGTGACCATTATGGTGTGGAAACAATGGTTAATTCCTTTGCACAGTGATGATGTTGGACAGAGAATTCACCGATGTGCATGGATGGTAAGTATGCACCGCTCCTTTGAAACTTGACACAATAATTTCCTTTGTTGAGATTTAGCTTAAGGTGTCATCTTTGTTATTCAATTGTGCAGGTACTTTTCTCCAGGGAGAAAACCCCAACTAAGCCAGGTGATTGTTATCCTTCCCGTATTTTTCTAATTTGGAAAAATTCGGTTCGGGTTTCAGTTTGTTAATGATTTTCCTATTGGTGCAGGTCCACTTGAGAAATGTATGTGACCTCCCCATTACACTAATCTCAATAGAGTTTCATTGGAATTCACAAGTAATAACCTGGGTTTCTCTGCCTTCTTTCCAGGTGTTTATATTTACAAATCCTTTTTGGTTCAATGTTAATGGCTAAGCCTATTCTCCAACCAAAGAATCGAGTTACAAATTTTGTTTGCTTAAAATTTAGGGTTGACCACTGGTCATCCCAGAACAACTTAATAGTTAATGTTTAAATTATAACAATGGTCGAAACAAGGCCTGTCTCAACTTTCGGGTTGTCATTTATTATCTTTTTGTAGAAATTTAATGACGGAGGGTACTACTCTACTTATAAAGATGCTTCTTGTTATTTTAGTCTATATATAAACCCATGGACTGGGTTCCAACTGTCAACAATTTTTTTTCTTTGGGTTAATTGCACAGTGTAAATTACTTGACTACATTCCTCATATCTTTCTGGAATCATTTAGAAAATGGCATAGTCTTTGGTTATATATTTTACGGTATTTTTGTTGCGATTATCATAATCTCTGATATTTATTGTTATGGCATATTTCTTGATTAATTAGTTTAACAAGAACCTACAACTATTTGTCTTTCATTTCCTAGTTAATTAATATAAGAACCTACATTTCTTTTTTTTCTTTTTTCTTTTTCGTTTCTCATTAGAAAACTTTTGTGGTCTAAAATGGGCCTCCTAAGAAAAATGTACAACCAAAATAAACTGTATAAGAACCAATACGATTCAAGATGTTGATGCCAACCATGGGGGATGATTCACCATTTTTGGGGTAAAAAAGTAAAAATATTAAAAAATAATAAGATAATAAAACTAATTTTTCAACTTTTATTTTCAACTTATCTCCAAAAGGTTTTACTCAAATTTCGAGCAGGAGTACTCATTGGATAAAAATTTTGATTCCTCATCCAATGAGTACCCATGTTACATACTTTCGATGGACCCTGCTACACGAAAAATGAGAAATACGTGTGTATTTCTCAATTTTCGTGTAGTACGGCCCATTGAAAGTATGAAACATGGGTACTCCTTGGATGAGGAATAATCCAACGAGTGTTCCCGCTCAAAATTTGAGTAAACCCATAGGGAGATAAGTTGAAAATGGGAGTTGAAAAAGTAGTTTTTTTGTTTTGTTTCCCTCTAAAATTTGATGATGTAATCTAATATTATTTTATTATTTCCACCATTGTTTTATAATTTCCTCAGGAGGCCCATTTTAGACCTCAAAATTCCCCTAATGATGGGTTCAGTTCCATGGCTATGTTTACTGATTAACCAAAATAATGAACCTAAATTTCTTTGGAACATAAAGACTGGTTCCTTGGCTACCTACTGGCTCGGCCTTAGAACTAAAATGTTTGGTGCCATTGAGCCAAGTGTTTTCTGGGATGAAAAAAAGTCTACCTTTTTTTTGTTTCCAAAATTTTATGCAACTGTTCAATTATTTTCTCATATGTTTGAAAGGATTATGATGCTTACTGATTTGAGTGACTTAGAATATTTGTTTGGGTTTTTTAGAGTTATTATGTTGTGAAATATTTATCTATGATCACTATTATTGGCCTTCTAGAATTAGCATGGCATATCCCAAATATGATAATATTAATTAATTTTCACAGTTGACCATACATCAGTCTTGATACAGTCAATTAAGAAAAAATAGTATTTATAAAGTCATCTAAGTGTTGAAGAATGTAACTAGGTTCGGTCTTCATAAATTGTACTTGAGTCACTACTTATTGTACTTGTCAAAAGAATAAAGAAAATAATTTTATATTATTATTAAATGACTTATTAAAGCATGGGTTTCAAGCTTTGGTAATATTTATTTTAGTTCAAAGTCCAATTGTGGACTTCTAGGTTTTATTCTCAGTCTATAAGATTATTGCATATTTAAATTGATCCATATTGGGCTTTTGAATCATGAAAATAGGTCAAGTATTGAGTAAAATATGATTTATGAAGCCTCCACTTCAAGTCGGCCTTAAGGTGACAAATTTAGCCTCAAATCTAGTAATTCAAACCCATTAGAAGGCTATAGATATAGGCAGATTGAACTCACTTGTAGACATATTACTACAACACAGAAATCAGATTTTGTAGCTGCAACAAGGAGAAATTGTGAAATAAAGGAGGAATTTATGGATTCAATTTTGGGCACACTTATAGAATTGAATAAAATTGAAATTTTGGTACCACTCTCTTTAAATTTCGAGCTATATTTTGGGAGATCGAAGTTCTCAAAGTTTTACTACAACATTTTCTACCAAGGTGTTGCTTCCAAGAGAGGAGGAAGTCAAAGTTTGTTTTTCAAAATGTTGTTGCTTGGAGAAGTTGTATTAGGCCTAAATCGAAGTCTTTGAAGCTAGATCGAATTATCTACCTCAAGATCAAAGTCTCAAGAAGCAAGGTCAAAGTTATAGGCCATCATATTATTTTTGTTACTGCCAGATATAGGAAGGATCACAAGGAAGGTTGACTTGGTGTGGAGGAAGTCCAGGTCAAGGTCTAGAGTCTCAAGAATCATTATTGAAGGAAGAATTACTGACTGGGTTTTCCCCTCAAGGGGATTTTTCCCTAGTTGATGGCCTACATTTGGTGTCCTTGATCTATGTGTATTTTCTTTGATATTTTGTTCATGAACTAATAAGAAGAAAGATAAGAAGAACATAATATTAACTAATAAGATCACAAGTAAATAATCAAGAACAAGAGGTTCTTTATGCCTTTCTAATTCTCTAACACATAGAAACTGATTAATATACTTATCTCATTACTTGTATTGAAATATCAGATCATCAATACTTTTAGCAAACAATGCTCCTCCCTTCCAACGAGATCAATTCTTAAACTACATCTGCCCCCCAACATTCTGGCATCCCACAGTTGTTTCAAGAAGTAACTACAACTATCTGGTCTCAACCAGACTCAGTTATCATTTGTTTGAGCATTCTACTCTTAGTTAGTCCTCACAAGAATCTCCAGCTTTTGAATCTAATCGTTCTTTTCCTTCTTGTGTTCTTCTTCTTTACCTCGGGAACTCTGTATCCTTTTGGCTTCCCATATTCGGTTAGGTAACTACCTAACCCTAAATGTTTCAACTGTTTCCAGGATGCGGTCTTGCCAACATTGTTTTCCATCTGTTTCTTTTCATACTGCCAATACAATCATAAAAATGAAATAAAAATTCTAATTTAATATGTTAAAGAAGAATATATAACTATTTACATGCATACCCTTATGCATAGCATTTACAGTCCATCCTTTGTGGCCCACACATGAAAAATTCATAATTTTTGTCCACATATTTTACCATAGTAACTATGTTTTCCCATGAGTTACTAGGGGACATCACAACTCCTCTCACACCCTCAAACCCTAAGCATTACTATACCAAAGAGAAATATTTGAAACTCTCATTCAACCCCCATATAAAAAACCCTAACCCTAAACCTAGAAGGAGGGAATATTTTAATATTTTAATAAAAATATATATAAATTAATTTTCCCTCCAAATGAAATGCACCTTACATGTAATTTACATTTCATCTTATTACATCCCAAGTGCATTTACATTTACATGTCTTTTGCATTTCATTTTACATTTGCATTTTTCATTTGCTTGTATATTTCACATGTAATTTTCTAATTATCGAAAGTGCACACTTGGGCTCCAACACATTTCCTTTTATATTAGTGTGGTTTCCCGATTTATGCAAGACCCATGAGAAAGCTACTAGAAATATGAAAATAGGTTTTTTCACTATACTAAAGGTACCACTCATTTTGGTATCAAATATTATCAAATTTTAGATATGCTAATCATTTTTATTAACTCTGACTGGGTAGGTAAAAACAATGACACAAAATCAAGACAAGATTTTCACTCTTGTCTATTGTCGCGCTAATAATAAACTTGTGGATATCTTTACAAATCCATTGGTTAAATCCATTTTTTTCAAGATACAAGGTTTTCTTAGGCTTCATGAAGCTACGATTATGGGGAAGGTGTCCTACAGGTTTAATTTTACCTTCTAAGCCTCCAAAATGTTTTTTATTTTTATTTTTTTTATGGGGGTTGTTATAACCTAATGTTATCCTAGTTCACCACACCTCTATAGCTACCAAAGATAGTAAAAAAACAAGTCAAATGACTACCAAGCAGATCATTTGACTGAATGGTGATCAAGTTTGTCGAGTTGTTGACTAGTGATACCATTAACTGAATGCGTGAAGGAATTGAATAAATCATTGGGTTGAATTGGACCATTGGCAATCCAGCAAAATAACATGTATTTGTTGGAAATAGTTATAATGGTTGATGCTCATTAGTGGACCAAATCCTCTGCAATCCAAGAAAATTGGTTATATTTGGTAAATTAAATAAAGAACCCTATGGGTTGAATATGCATGTATGTACTTGGAAATATTGATCACAATTGTATTACTCATTATGCCTTTTGATGTTATTATCATAATGCACTATGCTTAAATGCTATAATGATGTCTCTAAACACCACCCATCATCTTGGAGCATTATTTTCCCTTCTATTCAATTTTTGTATAAATTATACAAACGATATGTATTTCAATGGATTCCATCTAATCATGCGATATGTTAAAGCAAGATATTGAATCCTTCTAAAATTTCATTGTGAAAAATAAACACGATCATCAATCACAACAAATAAAGAAATAAGAAAATAAAAATGCAACATAGATATTTTTCCCAGGGAAAGCTTACTACTCAAAACCCCTCTATCTTCTATTGTATATTCACCATGGAATCATGAAACAATTACAATTTACTCTTCTCACAAGAGCCTCATGCAATCTCACAACTGTCTCACACTGACCCGGACAAAATCAACCAACACTTAGCCAATTTCCTACCTCTAATTAGCCTTCCTTCCTTGAGAAATTCATGTGGAATGCAATCCCTATTCTTTAGGAATTTCAGCCTTCCAAAACTGTGTAATGCTCATGGGCAATCCAATGGTTGTCTTACTGCATGCGGGCAACCTACTAATGACAGAACTGATAGTTAACATCCCTTTAACCTTTGTCTCAACTGGGTCTCCACTGGAACTGACATGCATGCAACTATTAGCAGTAATCATTAGTTGCATGGTAGATCACTTCATGTGAGTTAAATCTGATTTAATTCACTTGATCTCTCACTAGTGCAACAAACAGTTACAACTAGTTCAACTGACTTTAACTCAATAAATTGAGTTAACTGATTTCTCATGCATTAAACTAATTCACTAAGTGCAACTCGAACTCTATAACTAATAGAATCACTCTGCATGCCTCACCAACCACCCTCAACTTGAAATTCATGAGATAACTAAGTTTATCACACTTAGTTAACTATTACAAGTGATTATGAGATAAGATTACATTTTATTGTCCAATTTAATTAAGGGAAAATTAAATTAGACACACATTTCTTGTTGACTTTTCAACACTCCCTCTCAACAAGAAATGGATTATCTTCCACCTCGATCCTGCATCTATGGTACTCGATTTTCTCCTGGCGAGTGCCTTTGTCATAAT
Organism: Pinus albicaulis; assembly: GCA_034641835.2. Taxonomy (NCBI): domain Eukaryota; kingdom Viridiplantae; phylum Streptophyta; class Pinopsida; order Pinales; family Pinaceae; genus Pinus; species Pinus albicaulis. The sequence continues at coordinate 446,987 of JAXQQM020061581.1, read as the reverse complement.
ATCTGCATCTTGATCTTTCGTGGGAATGTACTGAAGTAACATAATGCGCCTCTAAACACAATATCTGAGATGGTGGTACTAGATGTCTATGTGCTTGGACCTATCATGGAATATCAGATTAACCAAGATTTTAATGCAAATTTGGTTATCACAACGTATCACCGTTGGATCCATATGAGAATCAAACAAACCAACCAAAATCTTCCTCATCCAGATGGCCTCACATGCATCCTAACGTGCTACCATGTACTCTACCTCGACTAAACTGAGTGCCACAAATCGCTGCTTCCTACTGTACCAAGAAACTGTTGTCGATCCTATGCTGAAGATCCCTCTTGATGTGCTCTTTCTATTTGATGGATTGCTTGCCCAATTTGCATCAGTGAAGTCTTGAAGCTTCACTCCCTCTATCCATCTATACCATAATCCACACTCTGTAGTGCCCCTGAGATATCTCAAGACATGCTTCCCCACCTTCCAAAAGAGCTTGGTTAGCTTAACCATAGCTTGACTCAGCTGGTTAACTGTATAGCAAATGTCTGGTCTAGTGCTCACCAAGTACATCAGTGAACCTACTAGCTACCTATAAACAATAGTGTCCATTACTTCACCTGAAGTAGCATCCTCCTTCCTCTAGTTTCCTAGAAGAAGAGCTTCCATGGGTTTACAACTCTCCATGTGAAACTTACTTAGAATATATTTGGCATACTTACCTTGAGAAACAAATAGCCCACCATCCCGCTACCATATTTCCAAACCAAGGAAATAGTGAAGGAGTCCCATGTCCTTCATTTTGAACTCCCTTGCAAGAAGTTATCAATTGCTCATCACTTGTCAGAATTAGATCATCAATGTAAAGTACGATAATCAAGAGCTTACCATCAACCACAATCTCATATAGGTTTGCATTTGCTTCACTTTTGGTGAAGCCCAACCCGGTGAAATAACTATTAATTCTAGTGTACCAAGCACGAGGTGCTTGCTTCAGCCCATACAATGCTATCTTGAGTCGGCACACATGTGACTCACTATCAAAGATCTCAAAACCTTCTCGTTGCTCTATGTACACTTCTTCCTCAATAACTCCATTGAGAAATGCAGTCTTCACATACATCTGATGTATCTGCCACCCAATATGCACTGAGAGTGCAAGGATAGATCTAATAGATGAGTATCTCACAACTGGTGTGAAAGTCTCCTCATAGTCAATCCCCTCAAATTTTGAGAATCCATTGGCTACAAACCTATCCTTTTACTTCTCCACACTCCCATCTGCTACTTACTTCACCTTATAGATCCATATAGACCCAACCAATGATTTTTCGACTGATCTTGGGACAACTTCCCATGTGCTATTCTTGACGATGGAGTCATACTCCTCAACCATAGTGTCAACCCAAATTGGTTGCTGCACTGCTTCCTCAAAGGAAGATAGTTATGTCACAATACACTTGCTTATAAGAGCCATGTATCTAGTAAACATGTCTGGATATTGTCTCTGTCTACGTAGTGAAGTAGGTGTTTCTACATGCTCTGCTACATCAAGTCTCAATCTATCAACTTTTGTGGTGCACTTTCTACCAAGTATGGTGGATGGCTCTGCATGAGTTTTTTTTTTCCAGTCTATGATCCTCCACATGTGGTTGCTCGTCATCTTGAAGTTCATTCTTTGGAACCGAAAGTTCCTCATCTGCATTCAAATCCAGCTCCCTCTCAAGGGACAATCGCATGGATTTCTCCTCATCAAATTTTATATCTCGTCTCACAACAGTCATCCTGTTGTTTCACAAATACACTTGATAGTTGTGGGGAGTATCATTGTACCCCAAAAATATCCCAATATCAGTTGTTGGTTCAAGCTTCTTCCTGGAATATTTGGTCACATGGCAATAGACATATGAGCCAAAAATTTTAAAATATGAAACATTAGGTTTCTTACTAGAAAAAGCCTCCTCTAGTGAACTCATGCGAAGTATCTGATGAAGACTACGGTTTTGCATGAATATCGTTGTGTTGCATGCTTTCACCCACATATGCAACAATAGGCCCTGCTTATGCAACATTGCTCGTGTTGCACCCATAATTGTTCTGTTATTTCTTTCTACAACCCCATTTTGTTGTGGGTTATGAGGCACAATCAACTCTCTCTGAATTCCTTCTTTGCTACAGAATCTCTTGAATTCATTGGAGATGTAATCACCACCATTTTCACTCCTAAGAGCCTTCACATGCTTCCCCGTGTCTTTCTCCACTAGTGCTTTGAACTCACAAAATTTTGAGAATGTCTGATATTTCTTTTGCATGAAGTAGATCCAGCACTTTCTAGAAAAATCATCAACAAAGATCACATAATACCTATGCTTTACTGTCGAAGCTATAGAGAATGGTCCACACATGTCTAAGTGAACTCTCTCAAGGATTTTTGAAGCTCGGTTCTCCTTCTCTTTAAAAGTGGCCTTTTCATACTTCCCCATAGTACATCCCTTGCATGTTTCTATCTATGCAAGAGTACCCTTGGAAAGTCTTGTAGAAATCTACTACATGACCTTCAAGGCTCCATGGTGTAGATGGCCCAAACTCCCGTGCCATAACTCACCCTCATCTCGACTCACCACTTTTTTTGCATTACCCATCAATGTTGCGCAACCATCTGCATCAAGTTTATAGAGATTCTTCACATGAATCCCAATCTTCTTGGCTTTTCTTGTGGCTTTGTGTCGAAGGAAATCTTTCCCTTCACTCAAAACCATATCATAACCTATATCCTCCAACATTGTGACTGAAACTAAATTATTTTTCAACCCAGGTACATGAATTACATCTTTTAATAAGAAGGGTTTACTTGACTATCTCTGGAAGGTAAATATACCAATCCTGGTAGCATTGTACCATCCGTCATCGCCCATTTCGATATGCATTTGGAGGTCCTTCTCCTCCAAGCTATTGAAAAGTTTTTTGTCTCCCGTCATGTGGAAAGATGCACCACTATCCAAGTACCACAATGATCCCATTGCACTTGACACCATGCATGCAATGAGCAATAAGTCCAACTCAAATTGCAAGGCAAAAGCCTCACCAGTTGCAGATCTTGAAGCCTTCTTATTCTTCTTATTTTGTGGACAATTAGTGGCATAATGTTAATGATCATTATAGTGAAAACACTTCACTCTGGACATGTCGTGCTTCTTGCCTTCTTTTTCAAACTCAGATTTAGAATAGGATTTCTTTCCTTTGCCCTTATTTGCCTTACTAACCAAGGCACAATTTTCTTCATAATCTGTCTTAGATGAAGATCCATCCCTGGTATTTCGACTGAAATATTCTTACACCAAATCCAACCAAAGTTGTTCCCAATCTGGCAGCTTATCCCTCCCTTTGATAGAGTCATGATAACTATGTGAACTCTTGGGAAGGCCTAGAAGAGCTAGGCTAACTAAGTCATCATCCGTGACAGTAATTCTGATGCTCCAAAGTTCATCTCGACATTGGACAAACTTGGTTAAATATTTCATAATAGTGTCACCTTTCTCCATTTTGATTTTCCTGAGCTTTTCCTTCAGTGCCAATTTTCTATTATCATTGCTGCTCTCAAACAGATCTATCAAAGCCTTACAGATTGCATATGGAGTTGCTTTTCCATGGAGACTTGAGACAATGTGGTGTCATACTCCCTCCAGTAAGATCCTCCTCACCTTTGCAACCTTCTTTTTCCAAGCATCAATATTTGTGGCATCTGCTGCAGCGGGTTTGGGAATGTCGTTATCAATGAATTCTTTCAACCCATTGTCCTCCAAAACTGCCTTCATCCTATCTTTCCATGAAATATAGTTGGAATTTCCCTCGAGTGCATACTCCAATATCAAGCCATTAAAATCCATCTTGATCCTGATCCACTTGTCACACCAAGAATACTTTTTCAAATTCGACTGCTATTCAGTTACAAACTCAATTTCTTCTCCACTATAGTGATTTCTTGTGCTTTCATACCATGTAGAAATTATACAAACAATATGTATTTCAATTGATTCAATCCGATCATGTGATATGCTAAAAGAAGGTACTGAATCCTTCTACAAATTAATTGTGGAAAATAAACACAATTGTCAATCACAATGAGTAAAGAAAGAATCAAATCAAACCACAACACATATATTTTCTTGGGGAAAGCTTATTGCTCAAAAACCCTCTATATTCAATTGTATATTCACCATGGAATCATGAAACAATTACAATGGACTCTTCTCACAAGAGTCTCTTGCACTCTCACAACTGTCTCACACTGACCCAGAAAAAATCGACCAACACTTAGCCAATTTCCTGCGTCTAATCAGCCTTCCATGCTTGCGCAATTCACTGTGGAATGCAATCCCTAATCTTTAGGAATTTGAGCCTTCCAAAACTGCACAATTCTCATGCGCAATCCAATGGTTATCTTACTACATGCGAGAAACCTATTAATGATAGAACTGATAGTTAACATCCCTTTAACCTTTGTCTCAATTGGGTATCCACTCGAACTAACATGCATGAAACTATTAATAGTAAATCATCAATTGCATGGTAGATCACTACATGTGAATTAAATATGATTTAATTCACTTGATCTCTCACTAGTGCAACAAACAGTTACAGCTAGTTCAACTGACTTTAACTTAATAAATTGATTTAACCGATTTCTCATGCATTAAACTAATGCACTAACTGCAACTCGAACTCCATAACTAATAGAATCACTCTTAATGCCTCACCAACCACTCTCAACTCGAAATTCATGATCTAACTAAGTTTATCACACTCAACTAACTATTACAAGTGATTATGAGATAAGATCACATTTTATTGTCCAATTTAATTAAGGGAAAATTAAATTAGACACACATTTCTTGTTGACTTTTCAATAATTTCAATTTAGACTTTGTTATTTGTTCTATATTCTTAGTTCCCCCATTCCTTGACACCCAAGAGATACCATTCTATGTTAAGTACCTTTCATAATCTGTTATGTATTATTCTATTTCATGTTAGATATTAAAAAATTTTAGAGGTTGACTCATGATTGCTATTCTGTTAATGCTCTAAATTTCTTGTTATTTTTAAAGACATGTCTTATTCCTCAATAAATATACCTAAGTATACCTATAATACTAATCAATGAAGATAAATACATAAATTGCACCTACTTATGATGGTTTTTTTATGGAACATAAATCAAAAGGATCAAGCTCCATCCAAGCCTTTACTCTACAAGCTTTACCTATTTCAAAGGCTAATTGATGATGCTTGCAAAGCATACATCCTTCACATACTCCATCATGGGGACTAAGCTTAGAATGTTTAGTATCCCATATTGTGTTTCACCATCAATTTCAAGCTCTAAAAATTAAGATGTCCAAGTTTTCCATGTCAAAGTATACTCTCATTATTAGTATAATCTATGAGTGCAATTGATCCTGTATATTTCCTATGAAAGTCACAAAACATATATAATTTATCCTTATAGTTAAGGAAACCTTCTATGACAAGAATAAATTTTTTGTGAATATCCTTCACATCGTATTGATCTAGCCAAAGTTTGACCTTCTTTCCAGGCTGAGTTAATTGAGATACAGATAACAATGTGGGACTCAAACTAGGTACATACACATAAGTGATCACACAATTTTGATATTCAATATTTTCTCAACTAACAATAGTAAGTACATAGTCAAATATGAAAAATATTTCTTTGTTTGTAGCTTCACTCAATGAAGAACAAAGAGAAACCTATTTAGCCATATGATGGGTGCAACCAAAATCAACTATCAATTCACACTAAGCGGTATGAGTATGCAAAGCAAGAGAAGCACTAACAAGTAACGTATGGTTATCTTACTTAAATTTTGAAATTCGGTTTTATGGGTTAGTCAATCTTTGATTTGACTCATCTCGTTCATTTTTATTCAAGTTCTCCTCTAGATCTCTAGTCTTCTACAAACAAGCCTTCTTCATATATCCCAACTCACTATGTCTAGTACCACAGTGGAAAGTTCAAGGATTAGGTATATTAAAAAGCTAATATTCTAATAAAGAGGTAGTGACTACAGGCACCATTACAACACTTGAGTAAAACATAGCATAGCTTAACATTCCTAGTAGTATAAAAAACCAAAAGACTCCCATACACAACACACACTAGACACATTTTTTCCCTTCTTGACTTAATCCTTAAGGCCATCTTTTTATAGCACCAAGATGTAACGAACTCCCTTGAATTCAAGGTGACAAGTCCCACATATTGGTGTTGGTGCAAACACAAAATTTGATTCATACCATGTTTTATGCACTTGTTGACTGCTTTAGTATGACTAGTTGAATGCCTAGTTGACCATATAATAAATCCCTCAGTCAACCACTTAGTTGACTCTCTTAGTTGACTATTAACTAAAAATATCTAGAAGATATAGAGGCATGGTAAACAAATATGGATTCTTATTCTAAAAATCCTTCCAATCATCCTAATCTTATCTCATTAGGGTCTCTTTAAAGAAAGTTTTAGTTACCCATATTAACTTAGCCAAAAAAAATTTACTACAAAAATAAGTATATATAATAGAATTTATTTAGAATATAGTATTGGAATTAATGCTTCCCTGTGTTGTGAGTTCTCATTGTGAGACCCTAGGTGTCATTCTAGAAGTAGTTATTTCCCTATGTGTGTGAATTGGCCATGATTAATTCTTATATATATATAACTACTTTACATGATCAATAAACACAACGTGTGATTTTTATTGTGTGCACAATTTATCTCTAATTTCCCTCCATTTCTATCATGGTATCAACATCGATACTGGCTTGACTCCCTTAAGGGAGGGTCGGAGATGTGAGAAAGTCTTGAATTTTATTATTGTAAATAAATAGGGTAGGAGATTGTGTTATGTGAGTAAATAATTTTCTTTTTATTTGTAGATTTTTTGATCATGTGTTTGAGCGATTTTTGGAGCCCAAAATCTTGTGAATATTCATCTAAGGTAGACCCTGAGTTTACCTAGGAAGAAGATGCAAGTTCTAGGACAGTCACATAAGAAATCTATGGAAGGAAAAAAAATCGTGATATTTCTAACGCTTTCTTGGAGAGCGAGGGTTTTTGGGCTGAAAGAGGCAAGTTATGTGGGAGTTCGTGGCTTGAATTCTAGCTCAAAACACAGATATGTGACTCGAAGATACCCTGAGGTTGTGCTACCAAAATTCTAGGCTCACTATGTGAAGGAAAATTTGTTGTTCAACCCTGCAAATACATTTTTTTGCAGGTCAAACTCCCCCTGTAGTTTAGACCCCCTGTAGTTGATGGAAGGTAGAATATTAATAGAAGGAAGGTCAAAGTGGTGTTTCCTAAATTTCGTGTTCTAATGGAAAGTAAGGATGTGGATGAGGCATTTATTCTTTGTACTCGAATCTGGATTTGGAATACCCATCTGATCTAAAGAAAAGCTGCACTTGGATCAACATCTGCTCCTACAGGATCAAGCCACAGGAGAACCATATGTCGTGAATTCAATCACACCTCAAGAAAAGTTTCATCTAACTTAGAGGATTACAACAAAAAGAGTGCATTGATCACCATATTTTCTCCAAACTATGCTTATTGGAAATGGTGCATGGATATGCTCATCCACTTGAAAAAGTGGGAAGTGCTTGTGTTTTACGAAGTTAAACCTTTCATTACATGTCCATGAGGAGGAAGGAAGATATGATTTGCAAACATAACCAACTTGGCCTCCATATGATGTTCCTCACTGTTCGTGGTGTCAAATACATTAGAACCAAAGATCTGTCATGGATGTAGTATGTTTTTTGGCAGTTAGAGTATTTTTTTATGCTCATGTTTAGAAGATTGGTGTTTGTTGGGTTTCTTTCGTATTGTTAAATTAAATTGATGTCCAAAGCTATTATGATTTTATTTCTAAAATTGAAATACTAGTTAATGAACAGAAAAGAAACTTTCAAGTTAATGGTTCTCAATGTTCTTCGTTGCTGAGAGAATGCATCATTGACTTATTTATGTGACTTTGTTATTCACTGATGGGTCTTTTTGTGCTTCGGGCTTCAAGAGAATTAATTACAAGTTGTAATTTTATGAGATCCTTATGTGTTAGAAAGGTTAGTTGCATAATTGACTAATGGGTACACTCAATAAGCACATAAATCACCTATACAGCTATCAAAAGTGTAGTTCGCTGCATTTTGATAAATAGGATTTGGTCCATAGGGAGGTTCAGTATCAAGATTTTTCTTTGGGAAGTCGAGAAACGTCAATTCTACAAAGCACATCAATGATGGTCAGAGGTAGTTATGTTTTAAATGGAGGTCAAGTGACAACTCGAAGATGTGGTGGTGAAGAAAGAGCAGTGTTTAAGAGATTCCAGAGTGGATGTGAGTGTTGATGAAGACCAGTCAGACAAAGATTCATTTATTGTTGTAATTGTAATATGTGTTTACAATTTTTTCCATGTAACCATTAAGCGAGGGTATTAGAAGTGATGCTTCCATGTGTTTTCAGTTCTCATTGTGAGTCCCTAGGTGTCATTCTAGAAGTATTTATTTCCCCATGTGTGTGAGTTGTCTATGAGTCATAGATCCATATTATTTGGAGCTTATCATCTAGAAGTCGGTGATCAAATTCTTATATATATAGCTACTTTATGTGATCAATAAACACAATGTGCGATTTGTATTGTGTGCACAATCACTCTCTCATCTCTCTTAATTTCTATCATATAGTAAGTTAGTTCTAATTCTATATCAGTCAATAAATTTTCAAATATAATATATTTTTAATATTTATAAATTTCTATTGTATTTTTATCTTAATTTTTAAATTCCTTTTCCTATGAATTAATATTATTTTTTAATATAAGTTGAAAATATTCAAAGTTATTTTTCATGGATAATTTAGGGAAATGAAATACTCTTAGGCATAATATTTCATTATTTGATTTTAAATAGTTTATTAAATTTGATGAGATAAATTACTAATATTCCTTTTTCTATATTCGACAAATATGAAATATAAAAATTGAAACCCATTGGAATGATTTCCAACTAAAAATATTAGTGGAACATTGATATTGTTGAAAAAAACAATTGTTTTTCCATACATATGAACCTAGATGTTTACAAAAACCATCCATACCTAATGCAGCAACTGGTACAAAATGTCCTTATCCCATATGCTAAAAATTGGATGGGTGGATTTTACCAAATTACAATAATTATCACCATATGGGAATATCAAGAGAGATTAATATGGAGGAGGGAATAGTGGAAGTGTTTAAATTTTCGTTTCTTCAAACTTAACATCTTTTGTATTTCATTCTAGTAACATTAAACAATTACTTACAATTTTTTCCAAAGGTAATGCTCTCACATTTCTATGAATAATTATGGATTATTCTTGAAGGAACTTGAAAAAGATGCTACCTAGTCAATACTCATTTGAATAATACGTTACCTAGTCAATATTCATTCAAAGTGTTGAAATCAAGGCTATCTCAAATGAAGATGATGCGATTGTAAGTTAAAAGTAGTTTGAGAAAAATCAAATGAAGTACTTTCCTTTTTATGATTTTTTTTCAATAATGTTACAAGGTGTCATATGTATAGAAAAAACGAAGAAACCATTTTTGTAAAGATCGTTTGTTCTCCTTGGTGTATGTATATATATATATATAAAGTTTGATGAAACCATTATAGCCATGTTTGTTATTTTGGGATAGATTAATTTTTTTCCCATTTTCCAAATATGTGAAATATTGATTTAAATTTAAAATGGAAACAAGGGGAGTTGAGAAGCAATGTCAATTGGGCTCTTCCACTCTTCATGTGGAAGGGCAGAGAGCCGCATTTTCTTGTGTGTCATAATCCAATAACTAATTAAGGCAGTAAATGCAGATAGTTAAATCTATGTTCTGTTGTCCATGTTCTAATAACCTTTGCGAGAAATAAAAACAAAATTAGACAGCTACATGATCTAATAACCTCTACGAGAAATTAGATAGCTATAGGATCATTTGCTCAAACTTGTTTTAAGAATGGTTTGACCTTTCTCATTTTTTTTATCATCTCATCTTAGAGCATAAATTCATCTTTCACGAAATGAAATATTTGGAGCGTTTTTGCGCAAGAAGAATTGCACAGAAGTATTACTACAGTAAAAAAAATTCATTTTCATAATTAATGAGAATTATAAGAGTAGGCACCTGAATGGAGGATAAGCTTTGATAGAACAGAGAATAGAAGTACAAAGTAGCATAATTGTAAAAAATGGTGCAAGGATTAGGATACACAACAATTTATCAAAAAAACTTGCTTGAATATGAAAGTTTCCAATCTTTTTTCATCAATAATCTATTCATAATTTCATACATAATCAAGAAACAATACAAAACCAGACCCCATATACAATGTCGAAACCATATAATAATCTACATAGGATATTATATCTAGTTTTCATTTGCAATTGTTAAAGACCAATGATAGAGAAGTTCAACAACAACCATGTAAAATTTTCATGTATAAGTACCTGCAGCAAAGAATCCATAGAGGGTAAGCCACATGGTACATTTAATTTTTCTAGTGGCACCATTAATACAATTTACCTTACAATGTAGTTCCTTGATCATATAATTCATTTCGTAACTGTGACCTTTAAGCAAAAGGCTTCAGAATGTATGAATAATGCCAACTCACAAAAAAAATTATAACAGGTTGGTCAGTTATGATCTATCACTGTTATGGAGCTACTAATTCGCTATTACAGACCTATGGAGATACAGATTCGCTATTACAGATTTGTATCAGCATGTAAAAAAATCCACAAAAATATATCAAAAAAGGCTTGCTTGAATATTCAAGGTTCCAACTTATGATCAATAGTCTATTCATGATTTCACATAACAAGGAAAAAATCTAGAATCAGACCCCATATACAATGTCTAAACCATAACAATATGCAAAGAAGATTATATCCAATTTTCCTTTGGAATTGTTAAAGAGAAATGACAAAGAAGGTCAACAACAACCATGTAAAATTTTCAGATATAGGTGCCTATATTAGAGACTCCATATAGAGTAAGGCACACAACAAATTTACTTTTTCTAGTGGAACCGTTAATACATTTTACTAAGCCTTTAGAATGTATGGATACCTCGAACTCATAAAACAATTTCTAACGAGTTGGTCATTTCTGATTTGTCACTATTATGGAGCGATTAATTCACTATTACAAATATGTACCAACATGTAAAAAATCCAATAGTCATGGTAAAAGAATGAAGGATAGCCATTCAAATACTAAGGAGTTGGGCTACAAGTTCTCAAAAATCACCATTAGAAGTTTTGGTATTTGGATATAGTGCACCAATATGTCTTTGTACATCATGAGGGCTTCTAGAAGTATTAATAGATTCTGCATGAATCTACTTTTGGAACCATCAGAATTCAGTAATAGCTAGTGGGTTCGCCATTTGATACTTCGACCATGCGATTTACATATGGTTGTAATAAGAGGTCTTGGCCAGATAAATGTTGTGTAAATTTATAATATAATATATAAATAGATGCCATTAGGGATGAATATTCTGATTATTTTTTAGCCATAGATCTAAATCTCGTGAGCTCGAAGCACATTTATAAACCTAGTCGTTATTTAAATATAATTAAGAATCTGATGAGAGTGTTATGCATATAGGATTAATGGCATGTGGATAATATGCATGGTTATTAACTCTAACTATTATAAACCACTATTGAGTTAGTTGGATCAGATATGACAACAACATAATACCCTACTGAGAGGGACATAATTTAGACACATTTACTATCTTATAAAGTCACATTCTAGTTGTACTCATTTAATTTCATTATGACCTAGTGAGGCATATCAGGATCACACTACAATGGTGTGACTTACTCTTTGGAGTTGGACTGAGCCATGTTATACACTAGAGATCTATTCCTTGTGAAAGGGAACCATTATATTTTTTATGTAGTATTTTTTATGCAAAAAAACAACACTACCAAAATGAAACTTGTTGAAAATGGAGAAATTACAATTGGAAAACGAAACATTGTTGTAAACAAAGGGCTTAGTCTAGAAACTTGCCATTCAATTTCATTGTCCTTTTGACAATTTCAATTATGGAGAAGTTGGGAAATTCACTGCTTGTAGCTTTCAATGGCTACTAAGTTCATTGCACATGAGAATAGATAAATCTATGTAAGTATGGTGAGTATGAAGCCTAAAATATTTCAAGAATTCTTTCTCAAATATTGGATTCGATTTGGGCATAATTAACTAGAAACAAAAAATCCAAAATGGACAAAATTCCCAAAAAGAAAAAATACAAGAAAGTCTGAAATTTGGACTACTCTTGTACCACTCCTATTCTACTGCATATAGTGACTGCTCCTATTCCACTGCATAGAAATACTTCTCCTATTCCACTTCAAAGAATCTTTGTACAAATATGATAATTCTCCTATTCCACTGCATAGAATGTTTGTACAACTATGACAATTCATGCTTCCCTAGATTTGCATTAGGTTGTAAGATAAAAAACCTCAGTGTCAACATGAGTTGAGGTGAAAATTTCTTCCATGGATGCCTTCTTCAACATTTCACATGCTCCTCTGAAAAATAAACCCCGTGAGTTAGAAACATTATAATCTTCAAATGAAAATTTCAAGAAAATATAAAATTCCAATGAGCAATTGACTAATCCAAAAATAAATTTAAATATAAAGAAAACTATATCTCAAAACCTAAAAATGATGTGTCTTCTCATTAATATAACTCTTATATTTATAGAAATGGAATTTATAAGAAAATTATGTCATAAAACCTAAAATGTATGTGTCTTCTAGCAATGGAACTATTAGATTTATAGAAAGGGAATTTATAAGGTTCTCCCATTTGTAGATAAAAATAAGCCATATTCCTCATTGTCAATATACAACCTTGCACATGCTTATTATTGTTCTACTATTTTGAAATGCATACCTAAGTAGTGTAGCCAGGGTAATAGGTAAAATTAAATTAAATTTTTTGCTAGCTTTGGAATGCACACCTACTCTAGCCTTAAGAATGAATATCGTTAGTAGTACCTCCACACTATGCAATATTGGTCATTAATATATTGTACGATTGTAATATAATAATGAGTTTCTACTGTATTTAATAGTATCTCTTGATTCCATTTTGCATAAATTAGACTTTCTTTTACACTCTTGTTACCACTATTAATAGTGTGACCTCATTCTAATGGTTGGCTAACAAAAATTACCAACTATAAACCCCGAGTCCCCAAGTATTATATCTATTGGCTTATTCAAGTTGAACAATAAACATAGACACTAACACTCACTCTAAGAGTTCTATTGAAGCTAAGGTTACACGTTCCAACTAATTATACATCATGCTAATGAGGAAACATGACTTCTGATTATCCACAACCCAATAACAAAAAATTTCTAACTAAAAGCATTATTTATAATTGGCATGTTTTTACAATATGAATGACTCCTCCTTTCTTGCAGATAACTTATGAGACCAGTAGTCCCTTCGAAGAAAACTTAAAGAGTTTTCTACCAATCTCATGAATTCACAATCACAACATATAATATTCAAAATATAGAAATTCCACATGTATTATAATATTGAAATTCATTTTTGATATATGTGAAATAGAGATATATAAAGGAAAAAAGAGTGAACACTAGTGATTTAATACACTTGTGACAAACATTAAAGCACACATCCCTATATATGGTCTCCCAATCCTTATGTGAGGGACATACAATTGAGAACACTTGGCTCATGGATGGCCAATGAAGAAAAAGGAGCCAAATAAATTACCACATAAAACAAAATGAAAAACCAAGCACATTATGGATAAGAGTTGAAAGGAAAACATAGAATAAACCATAGAGTACTGCAATCACAATTAAATGAGGAATCTAAACAAGCTCTTAAAATCATTAGTGATAATGTTATTTCTTGCCACAATTAAAGCAAGTTATACAAAAATAAAGGTATAGAGGTGAGTGGACATCATAGATTGGAAGGAAAATTGGTGTGTTACATCAAGGTATAGGGAAGAGAAGTATTGAAGCTCAAAATCCCTTTCAGAAGAAAGGGAAGGAAATAAAAGACACCCCCACTCCTGTAATCAAACTTGCAACTACACCAAAAAACAATAGGAACAAGGATGCTCCAAAGGAAACCAAGAAAAAGAAGGGAAATGATATAAAGGAGATAGAGAAGATAGAAAAAGAGATCCCAAAAGTTTCAATCCAAATATTGCCATACCTGTAGAAAGAATGAGGAATTTTTAGCCTCATTACAACTACAAAACTGGCATAGCATTTCTCTCAAATTTCCATCCAAGAATTTAGAATATATTTCCAGAGAAGTTCATTAAGTCTTAACTATCCAAGAAGATCAATTAGTTATCCTATCGAGGCTAGATTATACTCTTGGCCATATGGAGGAACATATGGAGCAAATCCAAAATAAAGTGAAATCCAGAATCCCTTCTCTATTTGAACAACCTGATAAGTTTTTTTATTCTTCCTCATCTAAACCCAAACCTTTGTCTTTGGTAGAAGTGTTGCAGTTGTCCGAGAAATTGTGGGAACAAAAAAGGAAGGATAAGACATAATAACATGTACAACATGTAAATATGGCTTATATTTTTTTATCCCAATAGCATAGAAGAAGAGGTTTATTTTAGTCCTGGCTTATCTCTTACTGAAATGAAATTTTTTCACCAACAGGAAAAATAAAACATCATTTTTATAACTACAAGGATCCCATCTCAAGCCATTTTTTATGAACAAATGACGAGCACTGAACCATTGTCTGGTACTACTAAGACTAAAAATATCCAAATTTATTATTCTACTACATGATGTAAGGTAAGAAGAACACATATTTGAAATGGTACATGTAATGATAGGTTGAGAAAACACCCAAATGGTAAGTTTTCATAAACAACCTGTTGGCACAATGGTAGTGTTATGGTTACGTTTCATTTACGAAATTTCTAGTTGATATCTATCTTTTAACATAATTCTATGTTGGGTGTTAGATTAAGGCTCTACTATGGTAAGTTTTCATAAACAACCTGTTGGCACAATGGTAGCGTTATGGTTACATTTCATTTACGAAATTTCTAGCTGATATCTATCTTTTAACATAATTCTATGTTGGGTGTTAGATTAAGGCTCTACTACGCAAGAGTATTTAGTGTAGTCATGTGATTTTTTCTTTTGGTGCAAGAGGTCCTGAGTTCAATTCTTGTAATAAATCGTTTCTAAACACTTTCATTGAATGAAAAAAAAACTTATGCTCAATGTTTCTTGCACGATTGGTTCATTCCTTATAAATGGTTGTGTTTAACACCACAAATGGTGAAAGTGGAATATTATGGCATTATTAATAAAATTTATATTATAGTGTAGTTCCCACTCAATGTACAATCAACACAACAGGACTTAGAATCAATACAACATGTATGCTCTTACCTAGACCAAGCAGGGTAGCAGCCAGAGATAAGTTGTGAATTCATATGGTATCACCGTAAACCATATCTCTTCTCTTGGCCCTACAAGGATTTAGATTTTTTTCAATTCTAGCTAAGATGATTGTTAGAAGAAAGGTTAGCTATGCAAGGCAAGGAAGTGATTAAAAAACATAATGTGTGAAATAAAAAAATTAAAATTAAAATTGATGCCATGGACCATGTGGGCCCTAGCATGAGGGCGACATGCCTCACCACTTTGTCTTTATAACATAGCCCACTTATCATGCTAATATGGCTATATGGAGCACATACATGTGTGTTGTCAGTAGTATGTGTGTCAAATTGATTGATGGAAGCCACAACCTAGGTGAGTTCATCCCATACCGCTACCAACAACTTGGATTATCATAATAATGCAACATATGCATTTCATTCGTACTATCAGGTGAACAATCAACATAATGGTGATTTTGGGTCTTCTGATTTGGCCATCGTAAATAAGAATGACCCATCACAAGAGACCTGTAAATTTTAAATCCAAATAGTAATTAGTGCAGCAATCAAGGATATGAATAGTTACATATATTATCTCATTTTTGTTGCTACAACTGTAAAAATTGTTATTTTTTCAGTTTTATAATACTTTGTAAAGTTATCAATACATCCTTTGATATATGGATGCCATCATATTTATTTATTTTTGTATTCTTTTCTATTTTAATATTCCCAAATGGGAAAATCAGGAATATAGTGCAAAATGCTAGAATAACAGTGTAAAACATCATATAAAAACACGAGGCCAATATGGAGCCTTTCTATTCATCATAAAAACAACAAATATGTATAATATAATGGGCCACAAAGCATAGAACAAGATACAATAAGCCTCCAATGAATAAAACCCTCAATAAGGGGTGTTGCTACTATATCAAAAATGTCGGAAGACTGCTACAGCGCAGTTATAGAAGCACTGCTACAGCAAATGAGTACACAAAAGATAAAGGGATGATATATGCCACAATAAATACAAAAATGAAGATCTAGGCTCTATAAAACCTCTAGAAAGAACCCAAAAAGGGTCTCCAGGAAAAACACCCAAAAATAAAATATGAGTTGCAACCCTAGGGCTGAAAGTATGTTGCAACAAGATAAATGAAGAGTTATGAATGAAGATTATATGATAATAACTATGCTCTCCTCCAATGGATCCTCTGGATGAAAGGCTGACCCCTTCACTGAAAAAAACACTCCCCATATCACTTCCTACAAATACCCTGCAACTCCTCCCTAAAATAACGCAGATCTAGACTGATATTGCATTGTAGGCAATGAAAACACTATGGCCTAGTGCCAAATGTATCAATGATGCTCCAGGGTCTTCTTTACTAACCTCCCAATGGAAATGAACCTCCCTCCAATAAGATCTAGCTCAAAAATCACCCAAATCAACCCTCCACAACTTCTTCCCTGCAACACAACACAAAACCTCAATAGGAACTGCGATGTACATTAAGACTGAAGCCTTGTCCTGATGCCTGAATATGGAATGTAGTGCAAAGCTCTTCCTAGAAGCTTCTCAAGGAAAGAGGTGGGATTCCCGCTCGAGAACACCCTGTGCTAAACAGCACTGCAATCTTAGCTAAACAGCTGAAGAAAGCTATATGTCTAAACAGACCATATATCAAAATATCATATCATAAACTAATTTTTATGGCTGCCATCCTCTTCCTTATATAAGTGATGAGCTTCCTCACCCTAGGTCCCATTAATTAAAGGAATTACTTCCATGCATGATATCTCCCTCCAAAACTATGTTGTACATCCATAAATGTCCACTCCTCCATACAACATTGTTGATTTGGTCAAAGTTGGCCCAATCTAGGTGTTACAACCCCTTTTCACACATAAGGGTGCTCAATTAAGCTGCCAATATGTCCTCATTTCACATTGGCATTGATTTTATTCATATTAAGGAGATTTATGGATCTCCATATCCTTTTATTCATCAAACAAGAAATAAAAAACAAAAATTAATATTCCAAATAGCTCATCGCTAATTGGGAATATTACATTCATCCCCTCCCAAATGTTGCTTGCCCTCAAGCAACTATAAAGGTGAGTGCTACAACTCTTCTCCTCAAATTTGGTGACACCTCTAGGTGATAAGCTTCCCTCATAATCAAATTTTCTCCCAATCAATCCCTCCATTACATACTCCTCCCAAGTTCTTATGAGATGCAAATGACTCATCCGACAACAAATCAATAGATCCAACAGTCTCTCTCCCAAAGGACATGTGCAACCCTCCTATCCTTCCTCCATTCATTCCCATAATAATAATAAGAACATCATCAATGTATGGGATCAAAACCAAGTACATATAAACAAAAATATGCAAAAATGGAGGTGGGTCATAGTCCCACATGTGGAAACAGTGCAGTATATCTCCTGACTGCATCAGATAATGATATGGTAAGTGGTTTCCCCACCACTTACTTTCTTCCATAGTTTTCTGACAAGTTTTGAAAAGGTGAAAAATGTTTGGTACCTTTGGAGTGCACCCTGAATGATACATCATCTCCCTATACCCTCCTATGGAGTGGCCATGCTCAACAATGTTTATGGCCCAAAGTTGGCCATGAAGTTTGTAAGGAATAATGCTCCTACTTGGAGCAATGGCTTGCACATATATGGTAAAGGAGTGAAAATAATCATCAAATAAAAAATTATGCACATAAACATGTTCCTTACCATAATCTCTTCTCATACCAATGGAGTGGTCCATAGATAGATCCCCTCTCTATCCCACATGTGGAACCAGCATAGTATATCTCCTGATTGCATTAGATAATGATATGGTAAGTGGTTTCCCCACCACTTACTTGCTTCCATAGTTTTCTCACAAGTTTTGAAAAGGTGAGAAATGTTTGGTGCCTTTGGAATGCACCCTGAATGATGCATCATCTCCCTATACCCTCTTAGGGAGTGGCCATGCTCAACAATGTTTATGGCCCAAAGTTGGCCATGAAGTTTGTAAGGAAGAATGCTCCTACTTGGAGTAATGGCCTGCAAATATATGGTAAAGGAGTGTAAATAATCATCAAATAAAACAGTATGCACATAAACATGTTCCTTACCATAATCTCTACTCATACCAATGTAGTGGTCCATAGATAGATAATCATCATCTCCCTATACCCTCCTAGGGAGTGGCCACGCTCAAAAATGTTTATGGCCCAAATTTGGCCATGAATTTTGTAAGGAAGAATGCTCCTACTTGGAGCAATGGCCTACACATATATGGTAAAGGAGTGCAAATAATCATCAAATAAAACATTATGCACATAAACATGTTCCTTAACATAATCTCTGCTCATACCAATTGAGTGGTCCATAGATAGATCCCCTCTCATTCCCAAAGAGGAAATAGGTGGCTGTGATAACTCCATCATAGAGTTATGTATATCCTCCATCTCCACGTGATCCATGCATCTCCTCAAATGCTGATATATCTCCTCTTCAAAGCCTTCCCAAGTAAAACCCTCCATGATAGTGTAGTATGACCTCATGGAATAAGTATGGCTAAAGAGAAAATCCTCATGATCTCTTTGTAGTAACTTCTCCTTCAGCTTGGAAGCTCTAGAAAATAATATCCTACCATGATAGTAAATGACCTCATCTCTCACTGAATATCCCTCCTCTTGTAGCTGGTCATCAAGTATCATGCAAGTAAAAAGATCCTTGGAATAATCCACCAACAAATGGGATTTCCAATATGGATCTACTCTCCAAAGCAACAGGGCTGATGATCTATCATATAAAGCATATATCATATGGTTGTACTCCTTTTTGACATCTCCCATGCCAAAGTCACATAATGGAAGGCTTCTATCCTCCCTCTGTTGCTCCTTTATCAATGCAAAATCTGAAATGAGAGTGGGTAATGATGATGTTGATAGAATGTCTCCCTCCTCCTTGAGTCTACCCAAGACTCTCAGTGTTGTACCATGACCTCCCAATGTCCCCACTCCTCTTGGATCTAGGAGTAGTGCATCATAATGTGAGACATTCCTCACCAAATCCTGATTAGGTGGCCCCCCAGGTGGTTTGCCACAAAATAATAATGTCTCATGGGCCAATCTCATATGCCTAATAGATAGGACTACCATGTCCTTGCTTCCACTGTGTAAATCCAAATTTGTTTTCTATGTGGAATTTTCTTGATATTTGGGTACCACTCTCAATGATGCAAGAGTCCCTCTAATTGTAGCAATTGATCCATCCTCACCTCCTGGTGGTGGTGGATCATCTCCTGCTATTCCAGCGTTGTGACCCCCTGGTGGTTCTTCTTCTTCCTCCTCCTCATCATCTGAGAAGACCTCTATATAGTGTGCCTTTCCTACTGCACATCTATGTCTGGGTGCCCATGATTCTTGGCATGTGAAGCAAAGCTTCCTTCTCCTCAAATATCTTCAAACATAATCACTAAGAGGTATTTTACTTTAGATATCTTTTGAGAAAGAATCCTTCTCTTCTTTTCCCTTTGATGTAAAAGAGGATTTTTGTTGAAATGTTTCCTTTGATTTTGACAAGGCATATTTTATATATCTAGCCCTTTCAATGGAATCTTGAAGGGTAGTGGGCTTGGTAGAATTAACCAACCTATGAAGAGGTTCTGCTAACCCATCAATGAACATATCGACCCTTCATGCTGTAGATAAATCAGGAACCATAACAAAAAGTTTTAGAAATTCAGAAATGTAAGTTTCTGGATTACCTGATTGTTTGACATTTTCTATCCCCATGAATGGTGCCTCTGGATCTCTTCGATCAAATCTCTCCACAAACCTCCTTGTGAAATCTGAATATGCAGTCACATTGGCATGACCCAATGTTTACAAGCCATAAAACCACCAATCATGTGCCTCACCCTCAAGGTGCAGCACTGCTATCTTGATGGCCTCCATATTTGGTACTTTGTTCAGCTGGAAGTAGATGTCAAGCTTCTCTACCCATGATTTGGCAGCGCATTTATATGACCCATCAAAGTTGGGTAAGAAAAATCTGCCCAAATTTCGGTGTAGATCATGATTCTGAATGAATCCTCCACCTCTATTGTGATGCCTAGGTCTCCTATTGTCCTTAATCTGACAAAATTCTTGAAAGCTCAAGTGATCCTTGAATATCTGAGATTGAGACTTATACTCCATAAAATTGTCTTCAAGAGTTTCTTTTTCTTGAAACCCTTCATTTCCCACTCCTAAGAATGTAAGCATTGTAGAGCACTGGCAAACTTGTTGCTGCTTCACTGGTTGATCACTCTAGTGATGAGAAATGTCAGAGCCTTCACCATGTAGAAATCCTTTTGGGGATTCCTTGTACCTATCCATCCTCATCTCCTTTATTTCTCTAGAAATGTCTTGCATAGTTCTAAGAAGAAGCTTTGGGTACTCCTCCTCATCTTCTCCTGATAAAGGGTTTTACCCTTGTCTTCTTTATCATCTATATAATCAAACTTCCAGTGTCTTCTTCTAAGATACCTCTTCTATCTATATGTGAGAGGATCTCCTTCTTTTGATGACATATTGGCTTTAAGATGCATAGGCTGAGCCAAGATTATGCTCTGATACCACTGTAATATTCCCAAATGGGAAAATCAGGAATATAGTGTAAAATGTTGGAACAACAGTGTAAAACATCATATAATAACATGAGGCCAATATCGAGCCTTTCTATTTATCATAACAACAGCAAATATGTATAATATAATGGGCCACAAAGCATAGAACAAGATACAATAAGCCTCCAATGAATAAAACCCCCAATAAGAGGTGCTGCTACTATAGTAAAAATGCTGGAAGACTGCTACAGCGCAGTTATAGAAGCACTACTACAGCAAATGACTACACAAAAGATAAAGGGATGATATATGCCACAATAGATACAAAAATTAATATATGGGCTCTATACAATCTCTAGAAAGAACCCAAAAAGGGTCTCCAGGGAACCCAATAATGCAATATGAGCTATAGCCATAGGGCTGAAAGTATGCTACAACAAGATAACTGAAGAGTTATGGCTAAATCTGATATGATAATATGTATTCTCTACTCCAATGGATCCTCCGGATGAAAGGTTGACCCCTTCACTGAAGAAAAAACTCCCCAGATCCCCTCCTGCAAATACCCCTGCAACTCCTCCCTAAAATAATGCAGATCCAGACTGATATTGCGCTATAGGGGATGAAAACACTATGGCTTGGTGCAAAATGTATCAATGATGCTCCATGGTCTTCTTTACTAACCTCCCAATGGAAAGGAACCTCCCTCCAATAAGATCTAGCTCAGAAATCACCCAAATCAACCCTCCACAACTTCTGCCCTGCAACACAACACAAAACCTCAACAGGAACTGCATTGTACATTAAGAATGAAGCCTTGGTCTGATGCCTAAATGTGGAATGTAGTCCAAATCTCTTCCTAGAGGCTTCTCAAGGAAAGAGGTGGGATTCCCTCTTGGGAACACCCTGTGCTAAACATCACTGCAATCTTAGATAAACATTTGAAGAAAGCTATATGTCTAAACAAACCATATATCAAAATATCATATCATAAACTGATTTCTATGGCTTCCATCCTCTTCCTTATATAAGTGGTGAGCTTCCTCGCCCTAGGCCCCATTCATTTAAGGCACTACTTCCATGCATGAGACCTCCTTCCAAAACTATGTTGTCCCTCCATGAATGTCCACTCCTCCATACAACGTTGTTGATTTGGTCAAAGTTGACCCAGTCTAGGTGTTCCAGCCCCTTTTCACACATAAGGGTGCTCAATTAAGCTGTCAGGATGTCTTCCTTTGACATTGGCATTGATTTTATTCATATTAAGGATATTTATTGATCTCTGTATCCTTTTATTCATCAAACAAGAAAGAAAGACAAAAATTAATATTCCAACTAGCTCATGGCTAATTGGGAATATTACAACTATATTTCTCTTACTCAGAGACCATTGTTCCATGGAGAACATTCAGTTTTTGTGACGTTGTCTAGCTACGGGGGTAAAGAATCTGCAAGCACCATTACCTTGAGGTCCTCAATGTGGATATGTGGATATTTTTACAAAATTTTGATGCCATGTGAATATCAGTTGTACTTAAATTTATGTTGGAATCAACAAAAGTAACAGGTTTTTAATTCACCTTCCATTTCCATGTGGAGTCGATTACTATTTCTTACGAATAGTGCTATGATCTCTCATCTTTATTGAATGCTTTACCATCTCATTCTTGATTTTTTTTATCTCTTAGATTGGGTGAGATAATGTGTTAAGGTAATAAGTTTGCATAAGTTGCCCAATTGAGGTTATGTAATGGATATTTCCACATTGCTAGTTCTTTTTGCACAACTTTGTTTTAGGATGAAGATGCTCACATTCTTTTGCTCCTTTTCTAGGCACAAGGGGTTCCTATTTCATATCGGAAAAGAGAACTATGTTTGGTAGCTATACAATCAAAGAATTAACAATATCTACAAATTACCACCACTTACATATAAGTGGCAAAAGAAGAAAGCTAGTGATTTTGCATATGGCACTGTTTTGCGCACTAGAATATTTCATACACTTCTTGCATAAGAATCAGAAATAAGTGAATCAAAAATCAAGTGAGTATGATTTAAAATCATGTGAGTATGCTTTAAAATTGAGTGAGTATTCATCATTTGAGATAACAATAATTAACTATGCATTCAAAGTTACATATTTTATAGAAAGTGGTATGCATGAGCTATAAATTTGAAGTTGAATGTGGTTTTTTTAAAACTATAAAGGAATTCTTGATATAATCTACAAAAAATAGGTATGTATAAATTCTTGAGGGTAAACCATGGCAGACATGTTTCAGGATGTGTTTTGATTTCCCTACGATACTCCACAGACAGTGGGTATACATGCCTAACTTCCATAACAGATCTGATTCAGATTTGAAGTTCAATGTGGTTGTTTTAAAACTATAAAGGTACTATAAAGGACTTCCTGAGATAATTTATAGAAAGTAGGTAGGTATAAATGCCTGAGGGTAAACCACAACAGACATGTTTCAAGATGTGTTTTGATTTGCATGAGATACTCCACACACAATGGATATACATGCCTAACTTAATCCATAACAGATTTGGTTTAGGATGTGTGCATGTGGAAAACTGCCAACCATGTATAGATTTATTCTTTGTTTGGGGGTTTGAAGGTGTGGGCACCTGTGAAAATGACATAGAAATGATATGTTGGAATCCTAAGATAACCAGAGCTATGCAGAGATTGTTTTCTCTTGCTAAATTGCAACACCACTTTGATTTTTCCATATGTATTTTTGGGACACTTGTGTTAAATAGTCAGTATAGATTTATATAAAAGAGTAATTTTTTCTTTATTTATAAAGACAGTTTGACCTTTCCTTTGGAAATGTACTTTTGATATACTTGTGTTAAATATAGGTATATATTTATATATTTATGCAGTCACATTATCTAATTAGTATATATTTATAGATATTTTTTAACTTTAAATTTGTTAAGCAGTTGGTTAAATGAAATTTTTCAAAATGAAAATTTTTCTTAAATGTAAAATAAGCATTTGTAATTATATCCTTTTTGAAAATAGATATATAGAATTATTGATGATTCCTTAATATTTGTATTATATATAAATTTCAGATATATATATATATATATATATATATATATATATATATATATATATATATTAAAAATCACAAAAATAAAAGTGAAATATAAGTATTAAGTTTTAATATGTTTATTAATTAAATTAAAATATGAAATTTTGACATATTATGGTTATAAATATTAATCATCATTGTTTATTTTTTATGTTTAAGTAGATGTAAAATTTATATATATTTTTAAGGTTATGTCTAAGTCAAATCTAAAATTTGTGTATGAAATATTTTTATTTGTGGAAAACATTATTGGACAGCTAAAGATGTACATAGTTGTGACACATCATTTTGTCACCATGACATTTGATTGTCAATATGGGTCTATCACCATCCATATCATGTTCCCTTAGAGGTCAAAAACACTCATGTTCTTGAATCAATCTTCGAAATTGGAGAAAAGCTCTATAAAACCCTTAAAATATTGCCTGTGCGCTTTTTATAGCCTTTTCCTATGCATGCGTTGATGCTTCTTCCATTAGCCGCAATGATTGCCACTTTGTTCGCCACTAAAACTTGCACACCCCCATGAAAAGAAATTAAAAATAAAAAGTAACTTTTCGAAGCCTATTTGTTCGAATATTCTCCCAACTGGAAGCCTCTAGAGTTGCGCTAGTTCGAGCTTTATCCCTCTACTCATGGAGCTTATCCCTTGGTCCAAGGAACTCAAATCCATTCATGGGAGGAACCCATCCCTCTCTTAATGGATCTTAAACTACTTCAATCTCTCTATAAATTGAACATAAGTTTTAGGTTGAAGGGTAGACACTGATTTTTATAGATTCTAAGATGGAGAGATTTCATAGAGTTCATAGTTTCTGAACTAGTAAGTTACTTTTGACACATTCAAGATTACACCTTTGTGCACATGACTTCATGCTGGTCATTATAGAGAGGAAGGCTAATCAAACTGAAGGAAAACAATTTCTCAAACACACGAGAGAAATTTTTACAACATCAAGGCATCTGGTTGTAAGATTTCCCTTTTTAATTTCTGATAATACATATGGATCTCTTTTTCTCATTGTCTTGTTTTTGAATTCATGGAAGTGATGTAAATACTTAGATTACTTTATCACTAAGTTTGATTATTATTTATGATTATTATATACTACAGGTGCTTTGATCTTTTGTATTGTTTTTTATTATAGGTTCTTCTCAGCATTGAGGAACTTCTTTGGAGTAAAAGGAAAATGGCTACATCGAACGTCTCGATTGAAAGGTAGGAGCATGTCCACTTTATTTCATGGTTTTAATAATCTAAAGTACAAATAATTTAGAGAAAGAGATATTCAATGGATCTTTTTTTTCTAGTTACTCATTGGAGTACTAGGGAGATTGCCCTTATCCGCAAGAGGGATTAATGCTGGTAACAAATTGGTGACTCCATTGGGGAAGAAATGTTTAGTTTTCTTTGGTTATGTTCTCTGTGTGTGGTTGGGTACATGACCTTTTAGAAAATCTGAGAAAGAAAACCTAAAAAATATTTTTTCCAACTTTTTCTCTGCTTGCGCGGTTTTCTATGGAAAACAAAGTAGAAACCTGCATGACTTGTCAGTATAGTTTAGTGTGCATACACACTAGTGTTAACTGAGAACTTGTGCACCCCCCGAAATTGAAAAAAATAAAATTCTCTCTTTCAGAGTCAGATAACCAAATTCTTGAGGTTTAACCTAATTTACTCTAGTTGTCAGAACCTGTATATGAACTACTCTTTAAACACCTTAGAGTCTTTTTTGATTAATCATCCTTTTTTCATTATACAGTTAGGGTTTTCCTTGGTTTTATATTGCTCCTTTCAGAAGATACATTCATTTGCCTAAGATCACTGGTTTTATGTTATTGTTTCCTTGAGCCACCAGGATTATTGCCAACCTTACATGTTTTGAATATTTGTTTCTTATTCGATTGCAAAATGGAAAATCTTATAGATCACTGAAGCCTGATTTATCACAAGCTAGTCTTTCATGATTTCATTTCTACTTGGATAAGTGGAAATATTCTTAGATTGATTACAACTAAGGGAAATCATTTAGAAAGACAATCATAGGTATGCTAGTTAGGATTAATAATTAGAACTTTGATTTAATTTGAAGTTTTTATATTTTTTGGGGTTTTTTCAGGATTTCTTTCTTTTGACATTTGTATGTTTATCAAAATTGTAGTTTTTGACTTCATAATCAAAGGAATTTTATTCACAAAAGAGACATTGATCATGTTTGGAAATTGCGTTCTTAATGAAATTGTTTTCTTTTCGAAAAGGAATTGTATTTGAATTTTGAGGAAGCTTGTGCTTTTGTGTTCAAAAATATTTCAACTTTCTCCTAAATAGAATTCATCGAAATAAAAGAGTTTCATTTTTCATATCTATGCATTTAGAGTATTTTTAGTGAGATCACAATATCATCAAGTTTCATCTCCATACCCATTTGCGTTAAATAATAGAAAAATCAATACAACACTTAATAAAAATAATCTCGACAATTTTTACATTTTCTAGGGCTCATTTCAACAACTTAGCTTAGGCTAGTGTTTTGGAATAGGTTGTAATAAACATTCCAAAGCAGTTAAAACAAACAAGTAGCATCTTGTGGTAGGGAAATCCAATTATTGCATTTGTACTCTGGGAAGCTCTTCTTAAAAGAGTCAAACACGATTTCATGTCGGACAGAGTCAAGTAATCATACCTACTTCATTGGTGAAGATAGAAAACGTGCACGTAATACAAACGATAAACCTCAGATTAACCATTGTCGAGGAGCTTGGGGTCACTTGTTAGCAAACCTAAGATTTACCATGTCGAGGAGCTTTCAAGGTGATTGATCTTGATACTATTCCCTTGCGTGTATATCAGATCATAGACTGTTCCCCCAGGTGAAATTGTCTCTGTTGGTGACCTTAGTGGCCATAATAATTAGGATTTTTCCCAAGGTGATGGTGGAGGGAAGGTCCCACTGTACCTGGAGCAGACGTTGACTAGACTCACTTGGACTTTCCGGAGGGTACTCTTCACTTCAAGATGGCATAGTGTAGTTACTTGCACTAGACTGTTTCATTAAGAAGGTTGTTAGGGTAACTGTTCCAACCCCCAGTTTTCCACATTAATTTCTGCGATGTTGGATTTCATCACCACCTAGTGCTCTTATTGTGGAGACATATTATTTGCGTGTGGTTTTTCTCTTAGATTTTGTAGGCGCATGTTCGTTTCTTGATTTTTAGAGACCTTAGGAGTATTCTTTTGAAATTTTTTGATTTCGTGTGTTAAAAAATCAAGTGTGGCTAAAATACTGAGACATTCACGTAGAATGCAGGGGAAACCCCCTGAATATACACCCAATCAATTGGAAAAAATTAAACCGGAAAGAGTACAACAATCAGGAACCGGACCTACTGAACAAGGAGAAAAATCCATTGTAATACATCCCGATTTCAAAGTTAATTAATCTCAGATAATTGAAATAGATCAAGAACAACCAGAAATTTCCGAAGTAATTACGGTTGAATCTGTTACTGGTGAATTGTCAGATACTCAATTAACTGAACCTGAAGTATCTAAGGCTGAATTTGAATCTACTTTGTCTAAGTCACCTTCAAATTGCATAGCCCCAACTCCTCCTCGTCCTCATTCACCTAGAGTGAAAATTCTTATTACTGAGAATCTTCCTCCTAGCCTAATTAGTATTGAAGATATTTTTGACATGGAAGAATAGATCACAATTCCTTCACGTCAAGAGTCTTTAGATCTAAATTTTAGTGAACATATTTACCCTTATGTTCCTTTTAGACCAGATCCTTGGTATAATCAAATTACCAGATTTCTACATAACTCTAGTTACAATTATTCACCACGCTGCATACCTTTTTACTTTATACCCATAGGTAGTTGCATGGCTTCATCAAACATGTCTACCGAGTCATATATGTCTTCTTCATCACCAGAAAAATTTTTGTATGGTGATCCATCAGTTCCTATTGGGTATCAGTCACTCTCTGGAACTTTCTCAGGAGCATCTCCATATTCTGAAAATTTTACAAAATCAACTTGTCTCTATGAATCTACCACTGAACCTTTGGCAACGGAACATGTTTGTATGTTTTCTAGAAATATTCCTTAAGCTAACTCTCTGGGGGGCAGCAAACTCTTTAAGGGTAACAACCTCTCCAAGAGCAGCAACCTCGCCAAGGGAAGCAGCCTCTCCAAGGGCAGCAGCCTCTTCAAGGGTAGCAGCCTCGTTAAGGTCAATAGCCTCTTCAAGGACAGTTACCTTTCCAAGGGAAACATTTTTATCAAGAGCAGTTATCCCTTCAAGGAGGACAACCTTTTTCTGGAAATTATCCCTCGGTTGTAGGATCAAATATTCCTGGTAATTATCAAACATATGTTCCATTTCCTCATACTGGTTCTGGTCAACCTTATGCATCACAACCTTTGATGGGATATCCTTATCCAGGGATTATGATCCAGGTGGATATCGGTGGCCTCCCACCTATTCCATTTGGACCCGCAACATCAATTCTTTCAGTTTTTCAGCTTCAGCACAGCTTACTATTTATAGCAGGTTTTCGGGTCCTGCACACCCGGAGCCGTTTTAGGGCATTAATAATCCAGGTGGATATTGGTGGCCACCCATCGAGTCCATTTGAACCCCCACCATCAGTTATTTCAGTTTGTAAGTTTCGGCACAACTTACTATTTTTATCAGTTTTTCGGGTCTTAAACTTCCGGAGCCGTTTTGAGGCCCTAAACGACGTTTTTTGGGAAAACGGAGGGCAACATGGGTCCATGGACCGATGTTGCCCGTTCCAAAATTGTACTCCTCGGATAGATCTTTCTAACGAGCTATTGAGCGCGTCAAACGGAGATCGGATGCCAAATTTACACCCCCGGGAAGTTGAACCACCAATTTACCTAAACGGGACCCACAGTTTTGGCGCTTCATCTCCTACGGTTAGGGTTTTGGACGTTTCGGATTCTACATTGTTTCTCAACAATAAATAGGCCCTCGAGCCTCATTGTAAGACAGTTCAGGGGGCTGGGAGCCGATACATCTCTTCTCAGGGATAAGCGCTACCGGTGCCCTAGCTCGCTATATCTCCATCATGTCTGCATTGTAACACAGTTCAAGGGCTGGTAGCCGCCACATCTCTTCTCAGGGATACGCGGCCAGTACCATATCTATTTTATTTCCATTATATCTGTAATAGGCCTGCGAGCCTGAATGTAACACAGTTCAGAGGCCTGCGTACGCCACATCTCTTCTCAGAGATATGCTGCCAGCGCCCTAGCTTGTTTCCATTATGTTTGTAAGCTTATTTCAGTCATTCGTTTATTAATAAATTGAAGCATTATTTCCACTGCATCTATGTATCTATGGTTATATCTGTATTATGTTGCGTTCCTGCAATAAATCCGGATCAGTGGTATCAGAGCGGGTCTGCTCTTTCTCTGTTTTTCTCTTCATGTCCCCAATGCGGCCAGGGTATAAGGAGTTCAACCTCGCAACCCCGACGACCCCCCATGGCGGAAGGAAAGAAAGACGAGGGAGCAGGAGATCCTGTCAAAATCTTGCTCGAGGATGCCCTCGAGAAACAGAGGAACGCGATGATGGACAATTTTTTTTCAGATCCTTCAATGGCTGCCCAGCGGTGGCACATCTACATCCATCACGGCTGCTAACACCAAGTTCGGCAAAATTCCCCCCCCCCCCCACCCCCCCCATGGAGGAACTTAACGCAATGGAGACCATTGCTTCCTAAGGAGGGAGGAATGATCCAGGTGGATACTGGTGCCTCCCACCTATTCCATTCAACCATGAACATCAATTAAAACTAGTTTTCACTCTTCGTGATGTACATTGCTATTTATAGCAGGTTTTCGGGTCCTGCACACCCGGAGCCGTTTTGGGGCATTAATAATCCAGGTGGATATTGGTGGCCACCCATCAAGTCCATTTGAACCCCCACCATCAGTTATTTCAGTTTGTAAGTTTCGGCACAACTTACTATTTTTAGCAATTTTTCGGGTCTTAAACTTCCGGAGCTGTTTTGAGGCCCTAAACGACGTTTTTTGGGAAAACGGAGGGCAACATGGGTTCATGGACGATGTTGCCCATTCCAAAATTGTACTCCTCGGATAGATCTTTCTAACGAGCTATTGAGCGCGTCAAACGGAGATCGGATGCCAAAGTTACGCCCCCGGGAAGTTGAACCACCAATTTACCTAAACGGGACCCACAGTTTTGGCGCTTCATCTCCTACAGTTAGGGTTTTGGACGTTTCGGATTCTACATTGTTTCTCAACAATAAATAGGCCCTCGAGCCTCATTGTAAGACAGTTCAGGGGGCTGGGAGCCGATACATCTCTTCTCAGGGATAAGCGCTACCAGTGCCCTAGCTCGCTATATCTCCATCATGTCTGCATTATAACACAGTTCAAGGGCTGGTAGCCGCCACATCTCTTCTCAGGGATACGCGGCCAGTACCATATCTATTTTATTTCCATTATGTCTGTAATAGGCCTGTGAGCCTGAATGTAACACAGTTCAGAGGCCTGCGTATGCCACATCTCTTCTCAGAGATACGCTGCCAGCGCCCTAGCTTGTTTCCATTATGTTTGTAAGCTTATTTCAGTCATTCGTTTATTAATAAATTGAAGCATTATTTCCGCTGCATCTATGTATCTATGGTTATATCTGTATTCTGTTGCGTTCCTGCAATAAATCCGGATCAGATTAATACTATATTGCTAATTAAAAAATATTTTTAGCCTAATTTACAAGTACCTTATAATCAACCTTCTCATTCAATTGGAAAAATTGCTTATACCCAAGTCCAACAGCCTATTCAGATTTCACTTCAAATTACCCCACAGGTATTTATGCCTAGTATTCAACAAGCTAGTCCGGGTACTCCAAGTACTCCTATCCAATTTGCTGCGGAAATTTCCGTTCAACAACCGAGTACACCTATCCCTCAAGTTTCTTAAACCACTGTTTTTACAACCCTTCAAACGAAAACACCAACTCTTACACAAGCAATCCCTCAGGTCACTACTCATCAAACTGGACTTACAATTCAGTCTATCCGTCAAACCTATGTAGGACAACCTGGTACAACTACAGTTCAAAAAATTCTACCTTTTACGGGTCAAACCTTTAAAGTTCAGTTTGTTCAGAGTTAACCATTTCAAGGGAGATTTCAATATGGACAAATGGGACAAAATCGATTTTACTAGAGTCAACCATACCCTAGTTATACATATCAAATACCATCTCAAGCTCAGTTCGGTATGGCTAACCCGGGCTACCCTAGAGGTATTCCAATCCCATATGCTCAGGCTACCACAGGTTTTCCTGGATATCCTCCTCCAGGTACTGGTATTGTTCCTCAAGGTTATCAATTTGCACAACAAGGCCCTAACTGGAGGTTACAATTCATTGAAACTTTAGACTTACCAGACTTGTCATGGTCGATTAATGATCTGATTTATTATCTTTTGTTTTGGCGGGCAATGCCTACTAATTTGCCTAGTGATATTCCAAAATTTGAAGGAAAATAAGGAGAAGACAACTCAAATCATGTGATGACTTATCATCTGTGGTTTGCATCCAACTCCTTAATCGATGATTCCATCCATTTGAGACTTTTTCAGAGAACATTGATCAGCTTAGCTACGAAGCCGTACATTGAGTTAACACGTGGCTCTTTCAATAATTTCAACGCTTTAGCAATGACCTTTATAACTCATTTGGATTTTCCAGTCCATTATGAAAATGGCACAAAACTTTTAACTTCATTAAAATAGAGTATGTCTACATACATTTCAGATCACATACACGAATGGCGACGTAGATGATGTTTATTGAAAGTTTTCATTTCGGATCAAATTATGGCAGAATGGTTTATTAAATAATTGCTTCCAAATATTACTAAAGATGTAGCAAAAGTAGGTGTTGTAAAAGAAGAATAGGTCTTAGCTCAAGCACAATACCTGGACCTTGTTTACACACAGTTTGGTACTCTATATGAAACAATTCTTGATTTACCACGTGACCCAGATCAACTTACTGTAACTCCTTTTGGTTCTCATTCTGCAGATGATGTAATTGGTATAGTTAATACTACAAAGAGTAAGAATAAATCATCTAAATCTACTTCTCCAATCATAACTCTACCAAATTCACCTAAAGGAGACCTTTCCCTAGAAACTTCTACCGATATTCATGTCATAGATTCATCTACAACCAAAGCTAAATCCTGAAATAAGAATAAGGGGAAGGGTATAAATAAATAAAACACTTCTCCCAAAGAGAAAGCTGAAAAAAATGAACCTTTAGACGAAAAATGGAAACTTGGTTATCCTTGTCTTATCCGTGATGAGGATCACTACACCAAAGAGTGTCCACATCGGGCCGAGCTATCCAAATTTGTTAAAGGTTCATCGACACATATTGTCTTAAAATATCCTTTTCCATCTCAAGATAGCAAAATGATCAGATCTTCTTCCAATTCACCGGCAGATATCCTCATGATGTCCCAGGTCATGGTTGTGACATGATCTCAAGACTATGGATCTAAGAGTCCTGTAATTGGTAAAGAAACTAAATCATATAGTTAACCACCAGCATCAACTCTTTCAGTTTCTGAACCACTGCAAATCAAGAAACCTAACCCTGATTTAGTAATTAAAATGCCTGCCAAAGGTGTACTTCAAAATCAACTTTCAATCCACATGTGAAAGCCACTCAAAATTCTAATATTGTTGAAGATTTGGCCATATACCCTTCAATGATTTGGCCCTTGAAGTGCTGGAATCTTGTCCAGCTCAGAGGAAATTACTATTATCAGCTATAGGAGCGATTGATCCTCAAGACACGAATCTAATTGTCTTTGATCTTGAAATTTTGTACCTAGAATCCCACCTCAAATGGCTTTTTAAATTCCAGCAGTAGTCAAATCAAGGCGGGTTTTTCGCACAGTGATTGATAAGGGAGTGTCTATGTGCATTATGTATTTAGATTTTTTCAAAACTCTTAGTTCTCTAGCAATCAACTAGTCACCGACCATCCTTAAATCCTTTGATGGAAGAGGTTTTTGCCCATTTGGAATACTCTGGGATCTTCCTATAGAAGTAGAATGAAAAATTGTAACGCTAGAGGTGGAATGTGTTGCTGCCACTCTTGATTAAAACCTTCTTCTAGGTTGAAGTTGGTCTTATGCTATGACTGTTGTTGTTTCATCAGTCTTTAAAATGAAAATGTTTCCTCATAAAGGAAATATTGTTAAAATCGATCAGTTGTCTTACTTTTCTTCAGACCGTACTTCTACAGATAATATCCAGCATGTCAAAAAAATGTTTATCCCTTACGAAGATGTTGGGGTAGGACTAGTTATGGATTCCACTCTCATGGTAACTTTCGCTATACCTTCTCACAACGTACCGCAAACTATTTCCAATATAAATATGATTAAATCAAGCATAATACCATTTGATGACACATGGAATGTGCCTTTAGAATCAGAAATGGACTCCTATGGTGGCGAGATGCCTTTAAGTCCTTTTGAACTGGCATATGTAGCAGTACAATCGTGTTCTGACACTCCATCAACTTACACTGATTAAATGAATGTGGTCAGTGAAGAGTCATCTTCTTTATCAAGCTCAACTTTAACATAATTTCCAGATCCTTTTCAACAAGTGTTTTCAACTGATGAAAATATACGAGAAATATTTTCATCAGATGAATTACCATGGGATGATCTCCATCATCAATATTATTTTTTACCTGACCTTGATAAACTTGAGAATGATTTTTCATCCATCTCTACGATTGATTATGTCAAGGAACCTCAAAATCCTACTTCCACTATTCATTCATATTTTGAGAAAATTTGGGAAATATTTCTACCACAATTCCTATTGACATATCAATTAAACCCGAAACAATTGAGAACATTCATATAGGTGCTTCTTGCTCGATTGAAGAGATCGAAACTTACAAATACCTATTTCAAGAATTCTGACACATTTTTGCCTGGTCTTATAAATAAATGTCAAGTATTAATCCTAAAATTATTATTCATGAAATTAATGCATACCTAGATGCTAAGCCTATTAGACAGAGATTACATTTGATACATCTGCAGAAAGCTACTGCAATCAAAGCCGAAGTTGAAAAATTACTACGTGCATGATTTATTTATCCTATCCCTTTGATGGATTGGGTATCTAATATAGTTCCTGTAATGAAGAAACAAGGGACTATCAAAGTATGTGTCGACTATCAGGATATTAACAAGGCTTGTCCAAAATACAATTATCCTCCCCCTTGTATTGACCAAATTATTGATGATTGTGCCAAAACTGAAATATTCTCGTTAATGGATGGTTTTTCTGGTTACAATAAAATCAACATACTCCCTACTAATCAGCCTAAAACATCATTTATATGTCCATGGGGCATGTTTACATACTGTAAATTACCTTTTGGACTAAAAAATGTTGGTGCAACTTTTCAAAGAGCTATGTCTTATGAATTTCAGGATATCAAACATATTGTACAACCCTACCTAGATGACTTACCTGCATATTCTTTACGTAGACAAGATCATCCTACACACTTAAGTGCAATATTTATGAGATGTAGGCATTACAACATTTGTTTGAATCTGTACAAATGTGTATTTTGTGTACAATTAGGACGTTTAGTTGGGTTCATTGTTTCAAAAGAAGGCATTCGTGTTGACCCATTAAAGGTTGAGGCTATTTTTAATCTATCTCCTCCTTCCACTCTCCGCTAACTCCAAAGTTTGCAAGGGAAATAAAAATTTCTGTGTCATTTTATCATGAACTATGCAGAGTTAATGAAAGGTTTTACCCAGTAGGATGTTCTATTTATTTGGGATGAGATTTCCGATAAATATTTTGATGCACTTAAACACATGTCGACCCATGCACCATTATTCCATCCGCACAATTATAACCGAGATTATTTTTTTTATTTGGCTTCACCTAATTCCATGATTGGAATGGTTCTAGTTCAAGAGGATGATTCTAAAAATGAACATGTGATTTGTTACCTAAGTTGGACGCTTAGTCCGACAAAAATCAAGTATTCACATGTGGATAAATTGGCTTTGGCGGTTGTTCAAGTTGTCCAACAATTTTGTCATTACAAATTGTTACGCAAAACCACAATGATATCTAATTGCAACCCAATGATGTATATTTTGATGAAACAATTTCTTTGGGGAAAATACTCTAAATGGATTGTTTTCCTGCAAGAGTTTGATTTGGAATTCAAGAAATCCAATTCTAAGAAATCACTGGTATTTTCTGAACTTATGTGTGATTTTGCCAATATTGAATCTTAAACAGTGGAAAAAATCATCTCGCTGATTAATATCTATTTCTAATCAGTACATTAGATCCTTGGTTTGGTGATATCATTATATATCTCTAGATCCAAACCTTTCGAACAGAAATTTCACGATCAGATCGATGGATAATTCGATACCAATCTCAGCAATACAATATTGTTGGTGACACTCTTTATCGTCGTGGTGTCGATTCTAATTTTCGACGTTTTATAAATCGTGAAGAAGTTGAAAGGGTTTTGAATGATTTCCATTCTGGAGCATGTGGTGGTCATATGTCTGGGTTTGCCACAACCCAAAAGATATTGCATGCTAGCTATTTATGATCGTCTTTATTCAAAGACTATATTCTCGTGGTTAGAAAATTCCGCAGTTACCATAGTTTTGATCGAAAGATGTGTGCATCTCCAGATCCTCTTCACCCAATCATTGTTGTCGATCCTTTCACCAAATGGGGCATTGATTTCATCACATGTAACCCTCACTCGGCTGGGGGGCATGCGTATATTATTATCGCCATAGATTACTTCACCAAAAGGGTCGAGGCAACGCTTGCATTCAGGGAAATGGAAAAATTGCAGCCATTTTTATATTTAATCACGTGATTTCTTGGTTTGGTGTCCCTCAAGCTGTTGTTATAGACCATCGGAGCCATTTTTGAAACATAATGATGACCAAACTTTCTGATCAACTTGGCCTACGCCACGATAATTCTACACCATATTACCCCCAGGCTAATGGTCAAGTTGAGGTCGTCAACAAGGTTTTAACCACCATGATTAAACGGATTATCGGGACCCATAAAACTAATTGGCATACCATGTTTTTTTCGACATTATAGGCATATCGTACCTCTACAAAAACAGCTACAGGGTTCACTACTTTTCATATTGTTTATGGTTTGTAAGTTTTGTTACCCTTTTAATGTGAAATCTCGTCACTCAAATTAGCCATTGAACTATTACCAGCTACCTCTGAAGAGGAGAAACACTTCCTATACCTAGCACAGTTAGATGAAACTCATCGCACCACTACATTAGCTGATGAGGCTCATAAAAAAACGTGTTAAAGCTTATTATGATCAAAGTGTTAATCCTCGCATATATTCGGAAGGTGACCTAGTTCTAGTATACGATCAAGCTCAAGACAAACAAGATGCTGGTAAATTTGAACCAATTTGGCATGGTACTTATATTGTTAAGTATGTTCTTGCAAAAGGAGCCTATGAATTAATTGATTATGATGGAATATCATTAGTTAAACCCAGAAATGGTCTTTATCTCAAGAGATATTATGCATGATTCTTTGTGTGAAGATCATCCTTGTACATTAGTTACAAATTTAGAACAATGTGCCTTAGGATTAGTTATTTTTGCTTGAAAAGTTTTTGCTACTTTCGCTACTTATCTTGATTACTATTGATATTGCAGATGTCAACGTTCCTTCAAAATTACATTGGTTTTGTTGAAGGCACCTTTCATAGTACACAAAACATCTCTTCTTCAGCTTGGTTTATCTATTCACCCATCGATGAGTTGGTCTCTATTCATGGGATATGCCTTAGTTAAACAACGAACAATATTGAAGACTATAGCACAGTCATTGAGCTATTATCTAATGCAATCACATTTGGTACTCAATGTTTGACTGTTAGGTTATATTCGCAACTCATTGTATTACATTTAAATGGTGTTTACGCTATCAGAAATCCAGCTTTGTTAATAATGTTTTTTAGGGTTTGTCTCTTGGAAAGACAGTTTGATTACATTGAATATCAACACATTTCAATAAATTTAAACACATTGGCTAATGCATTAACAAATCAAGTTTTAAATAGACATTTGCAACATTAAAAGTAAAACAAAACAATATTTCATCCATATTGAAGAAGATACTTAGAGATCGGAAGTAGTAATATCATTAGGTTAAAAATAGTTGTCTATCAAAAAATATTACATCAGCTGTGATCATAGGTTTCAAACACCTTATGATCTAAAAGATACTGATACAAAAAACAAAATATCAATCTAGATCAACCATTAGCCATCCATGTTGATGATCATGATAGAAAACTATGGCACATGCCACCATGCGCATATATCTCTTGAATGGGCCTGGAACACAAGTCACATGTCTCTGGAGCTTGAGAGGTATATCATATGTCGTCGTCTCTAGAACATCAATAGTCAACCTCTCTAGGCTGTGCTCTAGCTTTGTAAGCATCTCTGCCACATCGTTCTGTGGTGGGCCTTCTATAAGTTGTGCTTCTCGCCTATCAAAGTGACGAAGCATTGCTGGTCATGATGGTATGACATCTAGATTTAAAAATTTAATCAGTATTGGACGATATAAAACAAAATAAAAATTAGATAACATAAAAAAATTCAAAATGATTTTCTTTACCTGATGCATCCCACTGTGCCCCTACTGGAAGTGATGTGTCAAGGTCACCTCTAAAAACCATCCCTGCATAAGGAAAATCTTCAATCATGAATATCTGATTCCTAAACCATATAAAGAATTGAGGAGTAAAGCGAACCACTGCACCAATATGACCACCATGGCGAGCCATAAATGCTACCCAACGTAACATATGTGATTCCTAAGGTCATGTGGGATCCACCAGAGACTGTGAGGTGGGAGGAGTGGCATCCTCTCCAAAGAGAATGAAACAAGAATGACTCCATAGCCGAAGTTTTTCAACTTCCCATTATTATCTCTTGTAAGTTGGCCCTTCATGTTAGCCAACACTCCTTCACTCCAGTTGAAAATTGTTCCCTCGGAAGATTCAACTACAATCTGCATATGTCCTTTGGTAGCCACATGCAGAGCTACACTCCCACACAGCCTGGTAATGGTGAATGCAACAATCTTTAGGTCTAGTTACACAATAGTTTTGATATCAATGTGACCATCCTTCAACTCTGAATCTTGGCTACAATATTGAGTCATATAAGATGCAGTTGGAAGACCACCTGGTCTTGTCCCAAATAAGGAAATGTCCCTCCATCTACAGGTTAATCTAGTGAGGAAATAGATATCCTTCGGCTTGAACACAAGCCTATGGTCTCCAATGATGAAACATTGATCTCGAACATCCCAAGAATTCACTAGCTAGGTCATCAACTCAACCTGTGCTTTGATACCTTGAATTTCCCAGAACTTATACAAGCCACAATTTTTCAATGTGTGAATTGTTGCTGGATCATCCATGGTTGCGTTATCTGCAAGTTCAAGCTCTCTTTCTCGCCATTCCAACATGATCGATAGCCTACAAACATCAATTTAAGTCATTAGAAATCAGTTGGGAGAATTTTTACCATTTTTTAGATAAGAAACACGTTTTTCAAAACCCCACGATGCTTGCATAGGTCTCGTGTGTACACAGTTCATTTTTGCGCACGAGCTAACATAAAACCTACGGCCACGAAAAACTGTGCACCATGGAGGGTGGATTTTAAAATCTTGTTTCTCCCTAAAAAAAATCCTTGAAAACTTAAAATAAAAAAACTAAACAAATGAAAACAAAGATAATTATGATGTGGAATACCTGGCGTGGACAGATCTCGAAATGGTTGGTCGGTTCTCCTGATATCAACTTCGAAAGATTTTGGGCAAAAACAATTTCTGCTTTGCTCTGAAAACTAAAAGGTAAAAATGATTTGTTTTAACTTCTTTTTGTAGTTTTGAATGAATAAAATAATATTATTTTATTTATTTTTACTTTAGAAGTCAAAATAAAAATGTTTTTCCAATTTTGAGAGTAGATATTTGTAATTTTTTGAGTTTTTGTGCAGGAAACAGGATATTTTTGGAAAGAATCATTTTGACATTGAGCAGAATTTTACCACTTTTCGGGATCTATAAAAACACAAAAAAGAGAAACCCTGGAGTCCTCTTTTAAGCCCTTTTCAGACTCTCTAAACATGAAAATATCACCGAGTACTTGGTTATTCAAAATCCTTAAAGTAAATGAATAGTCATCTATTTAGTATAAGTTTACTCGGACTTGTTGTGGCTAGCAACAACCTCCCCCTTTTTAATTAATATTAGTAATAATACTAAATAAAATGGGGACCCTTAGTTAAAATCCAAAAAAAATTTAATTAGGATTTGTTTCCTTTAGAAAATAAAATTTTCTATCATAAACCTACAAAAATCCCTTTGAGAGAATATTGCGAAAATATTAAGTTTATGATAGATTATAATAAAATTTGCTCTTGAAACGATATAAAGCATCCATAACAAAGATAGTCTATACAAAAAGCATTGATCACAGATCGCATAGCGCAGAAAACAGAGATGATTAACAAATATCTTTTACGCTCTGATTTATTATGCGCTTTTGCGATTTTGCGCTTTTGCGATGATTTCATTTTGCGATTGTGCACTTTTTGTGATTCTGCGCGTTTGCGATATGTGCTTTTATGATTTTTGCGATATGCGCTTTGCGCTATTACGCAGTTCCTGTTTTTGCGATAAGTTTTATGACTGTGATGATTTCATATCGCGATATTGCGACATTGCGATATTGCGATATTGCGCAGCAAATCGCACATCGCAATGTCGCAGATTCACGTAAGCGCGCTATCCCGAGGCAATCTTCCCATGTGTCAAATCCGTTATGCGCTTTAATGACTATATTAAATGATTTGAGTGATTATTAATGTGAAAAGAGATTGTGTTTAGATTGGAAGTCGTTTCATAATTTAAATATTATATTTCATCCGCGTTCATATTCAAAACAGTCTCGTCACCTTTCTATTATCATTACTCTCATTTATTCGTAAAATGCAGGCACGAAGGAGCGGATCACTATACAAAGCTTCCACTATACATTATGGGTAAGAAGGAGAAGAGCTCAAGTTCTGAGAACAAATAAATGGCTTCGCTATACGCAGACACCGCCTGTAACAAGGATGCCGGCATATCCACTTGGGAAGGAATGTACAATCTGTTAGAAGATGAAAACCCTGTGGTGATAAAAGTTGTAGCTACAGCAGGTTCAAAAGATTCGTCTGAAGAAAATCTTAGAGACTTGGCTTGCTCATTTCTGCATAGAATAGCAGCAAGGCCAAGGATTCTCCCATACACAGACATGGTGAGATGGGTCCTAGACAGCGCTGATATTTCAGACAGGCAATTTAAGACTCCATCTGAAGAGCTAATTGGGTCATTTACCATAGAAGATGTGAGATTAATGTATAAGCTGCCAAAACCACAAGCGACTTACAATAGCAAATTCATGGAAGATTTTGCCAAAGAACATGCGAATTTGGCAGATTGCACAAAGGAATGGACTAAAAGAAGTGAACCATTAAAGAAGAACAAACAAGGTATGTACAACACGGGTTCGCTTACTTCTCCTTATTGTTTTACTGCTGCTATGTTATGTAGGCTTTTTGGAAAGCCTGACATAAATATGATTTTGCCCGAGTGGCTTCCTTTGTTGAATGCGGCCGTTAATTCTACAATTGTAGACTGGGCCAAAATCCTATCTGATACTATGACCTTTGCTATTTTTCAATACCGGTCCAAACGAAATGTTTCCCAGCGGGTTTACCCGCCTTTTTATTTATCTGCTTATGTCATGGACGCCATCTGCTATGTCTCTAAATTCCCTGTAATGGGCTGGAAATGGACTATCCAAGACCCTTTGCCCATTCATGTGTACCATAAAGAACTGTGGGAATCTAAATTTGTTCCCCATTTTTACCAAATTTGTCATGGAATCATGTTGCCATTGTACAAAACGTTGTATAATAAGGATCCCCCGAGGTTATCCTCAGAAACAGAGGTTGATATTCTCCCCGTCGCAAGATGGTTTGGGGAGGAATTGTTCACCTATATTAGGGTTTTTGGAAGTTATGCTCCTCCCCATGTTTTACCCTTATATGTTCCAGATAGACTTGTAGCCCGGGAAATTGCTTATCAGACCTGTGGCCAGGGAGGTATGACAAAAGATTTAAAAGACAAGAAAAAGGGCATTTGGCCACAATTTCCCATAAAATGTGGAACATTTTCACTATTGGATATTGGTCATGCATTTCACGAGATAGGCAACGTTACATGCCTACAGCTGTTCAAATTCTCAAGAAGGTTATTTGACCAAAATGATATTGTTAAGAATTTTACCAATGCAATCAAAGTAAAGGAATTTGTCGCGGAGCAATATCTTTTTGATGATATGTTCCAGGCAAGAAATTCATTTAAAGAGGTTTTGAATTCAGCTAGAGAGCAGCTATCTCCAGGGGATTTTCAGAAATTCAAGTTGTACAGAGAAAGGATACTAATTCCTATTCCTTTGGATAATATACACTTAGAGCCCGCAAGGGAGCAAACTCCTAGTGTTAGTCTTAACGGCAGTTCAAGTACAAGTAAATCCAAATCAAAATCTGACAGAGATTCTGAACTCTCCAATAAGTCCAAAGAAAAGGAAGATAAAACGGAAGAATCCATTAAAGATTCTGCACAATCAAATGAACTTGATCAACAACAAATTCTGACTCCTCAACAGACAATTCCTCCTCCAACCAGTGTACAGCAACAGCCAGTCACCATTGAGTTAGATAAAGAATGGGAAACCTTTAATCAACTGATTAATGTAGAGGGACAGAATGTACAGACCCCTGTCCAAAAAACCAAAGTTTTGAATGCAGGAACAAGCAGCACAGCCGCAGTAACAGAGCACATTCCAATCACACCCTCCTCTGAAATTGTACTTAATGTAGAGGACATTCCTCCTCTAGATGTATTTTACAGCCCAAAATACAAAGCAGTAGTTAAAAGACAAAGGAAAAAGAGAAAGATAGAAAGTGCAATTGCTACTGAACCAGAAAAAGTAGATGTTTTATGGAAAGATCCTGCCACAGAGCCTACTCGTAATCTCACTAAATTATCTCAAATAACAGGAGCTTATGCTTCTGCAACCATTGATAAAGCAGTTGAGATACAACTTTTGTTGGATGAAAAAGAAGAACAGGTAAAGGCCCTACAACAACAATTGCAACAGGTACAGGCCAATAAGGAAGCACAATTAAAACTTGAAGAGTTGCAACAACAACTTCAAGAAATCCAAGAACAGCATAAGGATGATCCCAAGCTTCCAGAATTCATTTCAAAAACCATCTCTTTGAATAATCAACTACTGCAACAAGAAGAAGTTTTCTGTCAAAAGATATTGCAATGGAATTCTTTATGCCAAGAAAGTG
The DNA here is from genome assembly GCA_034641835.2 of Pinus albicaulis. Lineage (NCBI taxonomy): Eukaryota > Viridiplantae > Streptophyta > Pinopsida > Pinales > Pinaceae > Pinus > Pinus albicaulis. The sequence goes on along the minus strand of JAXQQM020061581.1, from coordinate 404,106 downwards.
ATAAAATCACAAGTCATGCCATAGATTTACGAAATGATTATGATTTAATTAATGAAAAGATCAATGATTATCTAGCATGGCAAAAGACAGAAGAAGGTAGGAAAATTGGTGCACCCATCATTAACGAGAACCATAAAGAAATACTGTTTAATAATTGGGATGCACAAATCAGAAGGGCAGAAAGGGCAGCAGAGGAGGCATCTACAATGGCAAACACTCTCACTGATTGTGTAAATGATAATTTACACAAAGCTAACTTGATTTCTGAAACTGTTCCAGGTTATCTCCCACAGGAAAATCAATTGCAAACAGAATGGAGGCAAAAGGCAGAAGAAAGAGAAAAATCCATCCAAGGGCTGACTAGATTAAATTGGGACGCATACTGGGCATACTTAGTAAAGCCACACAGTCAGCATAGGACGCTCAATTGTATCATCAATGCTACAGAGAAGATTGCTCCTACGCTTGCCGACACTGTCTTCTCAGGAAAATTGAATTCAGAAGTCGGTCAACCGCATCTTCTCAAAAACATGCTAGATGCCTGCAAGATCAAATATCAAGCTCATAGTTAGATAGATTTAGTTTTGATTTCACTGTATTTTAGCCTAGGAAAAGGACGGTCATTAAACCGAATCCTTAATTTTGTAATAAACTATTTTTAGAGTTAGTTAAAGTAGTATTTAAACCCCTCTCATGCATTTAGAGAGGGGTCCTGGATCTTAATACTGTGAGACTTGGAGATTACATTTCTGTACTCCATTGTCTTATTTATTTTTTGAAAAGGATCACATCTAGTGATTTTTATGCGAAATTATCTTTGAAGTGTTGCATTTCTATACCTTTAGAATTCGATTTTGCATTATAATTGCTGGATAGAGTATCAGATTTCATTTGGAAGTTATCAAGATGAACAAGGTATTTATATCTGTTTTTTGTTGATTTCTGTTGTTATATGATATTCGTTTTAAGATTGCTATCATTTATATGTATTTGTTTTCACAACGCTCTCTTTTGTATATCATTTCTGAGTATAATTGAAACGTTATTTTTTCATAATTACATGTAAATGGTATTCAATAATGAATGCAATATGCTATTATAACTCTGTTTAATTTCTTAAACAGAGTTACCTTTATTTGTTTCTACACATTTCAATTTGATTAATAATACATTTTCATTGTTATTGTTGGATTGAAACAATCTTAAGTTGTATTCACATGTTATTACCCGGGTTAGTATTAGAATTTCTTTATCAGTATTTAGCTTAGATTAGATAGTTTTATTTTAGTTAATTTAGTCCCATTTCCACCCACCCAATCCAATCCATTTATTTATAAGGAAACTGGTCCTTTAAATCCAGTCGGAGCCACCATACCAAACGGAAAAGGAGTTGTCCTAAGGTCCCGACCGGGTGGTTATCCCCGATGTTTGAAGCAGAGATTTTCTAGGCTTCAACATTTTTGGGCTAGAAGGAGGGCATGAGCTATGAATGGCAAGTAAATCCCTATCCACAAGCCATTCCGAGAGCAAAAACACCCTCATTAACTTCTTCAATTTCTTCTGAAATTCAAAATCCTAGAGAAGAAATTGCAGAAAATATTCAAACACCCACTACCAAAATCTTTAAACATTCAGACGATCAACATCCTGAGTCTCCTGAAGTTCAAGATTTAATTCATAAATTGAAAGGATTCTCATTATCTCTTGAAGAGTCTGAAATATATGAAGGTAGTGTAACTTCAAAATTTGTTTCTTCAAAACCTCTTACTAGGCTTCAAAGTGAAAAACTTGGTATCTCTCCCAAAGAATTCCCATTACCTAGTAGAGTTAAAACAAGAAAAACACAATCGGAATCAGCAAGTTCAACCTCTAATATCCAAATACCTGTTTCCGAAATCCCTTCTCAACAAAGTACAGGCATTTCCAGATCATCTCCACAAACATCTTCTCCTCAATCCTCATCAGTCTCAAAATCATTCATTCCAACAACTTCTATCCAAACACCACCAGTTTCTACTATCCCTCCAATAGTCATCCCAACAATGGCACAGAGACCATGGTCTACTCCAGGAGCAGTCAACATGGCTGCACCTTTACACGATTTACCAGACAATCCTGGAAAATGGCTTCCAAAGTTTAGCCCAGATCTTAACATTCCAGCTGAAGAACATATCAATAACTTTATGCTAGCCATTAATTTGAATGGAGTCACACGGGAGGATGTTGTAGTTAGACTATTTCCTTACACCCTTCAAGGAACAGCAGGATCATGGTATTTTTCATTACCATCAGGATCTATAACAAGTTGGGACATTTTTGCAGATCAATTTTTAACCAAATTTGGAGATGACCGATCAATTGCAACTTTACTTAATGATCTCTCAAATTTGAAAATTGAACCCAAGGAACCAATTAAGGAGTTTAACTCCCGATTCAATAAGCTCTTAAACAAAATTCCCATTGATTCCAAGCCAAGTGAGCAGGTCAGAATTGAATGGTACATTACTACCTTACCCTCAAACATAGCAATTTTCGTAGACAGAGCTGCAAAGCCCACATTAGCCGAAAGTATGAAAGAAGCTATTGCAGTTGAAAAACGTATCACTTCTCTGGAAAAGAAAAATGCTCTTGAAGAAAGGAAATCAAAGAAGGTCAGCTTTAGAGATGATTCAAAGAAAAAGGCCAAAGATCCATATGACATGGAAGGTTTACAGAAAGTTCTTAAAACCATGTCAAATGAAATGGTCGAAATAAAAAAACAAGTAGCTGCAACTTCTACCAAGAAACCATTCCGGAATTTCGGAAGGAACCAAGTTGAATCTAAACCTCCTAATACAATCTCTAATGCAGAATCAGAAGAAGAGGAAGAAGAAGAAAATACATCTATAGTATCAGATCAAGAGGACGAAAATGAAGAAATAGCTGAATTAAATGGAATGTGGGATTTTATTCTCCCTAATTCTGATAGTGAAGAAGCTATGCCTGTAAGTACTAGGAGTAAATCTACACCAGAACCAGTACAAACAGTTCCAAAAAAGAAAATTGCAACTCCAAGTACCAAAGACAAACCCACTGTGAAGAAAACTTCTCCATTACCTACTCAAACTCATCCATTTTCTTCTAATCCTCTCACATCGACAGCCAAAACTTTAGTAGTGTTAGAACCCATGGAATACAACATTGTCGAAGACATGAAAAATATCAAAGCCAACATTTCCTTACATGAACTCAGCAAACTAAAACACCAGCAAAAGTTGTTATTAAAAGAACTTAACGCTACACCAATTGCTCCTGTACCAAGCGGTGTAGTGGCAAAAGCAGTAAGAGGAACTGGTAAGCCACCCGATAAGGTAGATGCTACTGATACTGTGCTCATTGGGGAAAAGTCAAATTCTCAAACTCCTCCTTTTCTTTTGACTTATGATATGTACAATAAAAATCTGCACAATTGTTTAATTGATTCTGGAGCTTCCTCCAATATAATGCCTACATCTGTCTGTGCTAAATTGAATATTGAACCACAGAAATCAGCAGTACATATTGTTCAGTTGGATCGATCCAAAGTTCAAGTGGTAGGAGAAATCAATTCAATCACAATCAGATTAGCTTCTGATCCTAGGATTGTCCAAAGAATTGATATTTTGATTGCTGACATTCCTGAATTCTATGGATTAATCTTGAGCAGGGACTGGTCTGCGAAACTTAATGGTTACATCTCGACTGATTATTCACACATGTGGCTTCCTTATAAAGGGAAACCAAATCAAATTAAAATTGAGCGAGAAAAGCATATGACACACACTGTCACTGAATTTGAACAACCTAATGAACCTGTGGCATTTAACAACAATATTCTTGGAGGATATTCTGCTGAATCATTTCTTGGAAATTTCAAAGCTCCTCAGTCTCCTTTTTCTGTAAATACTTTTGTTTCTCAGATAGAGAATTTTTCAGAGTCTGATTCTTCCAGAATTGTAAATATTTCAGATTTAATTGTAGATAAGCCAATAGATAAGTCTTTATTTTGGTCGTTATATTTTGATGGATCGAAGTCTAGTGATGGAGCTAGAGCTGGATGCATATTGATTGATCCGAATGGAGAGAAAACTATGTTATCATGCAGATTAGAATTTGAGTGTACTAACAATACTGCAGAATATGAAGTCTTGGTTCAAGGACTTTATAAAGCCATAGGGTTAGATGTTAAATACTTGAGAGTCTTTGCTGATTCCGAAATTGTAATCAAACAAGTTAGGAATACTATTCATTGCCTTTCAGGTCATCTTAAACACTATCAAACCCTAGTACAAGATCTCACCACTCATTTTTTAGCATTTAATATTTCTCCTATTCCTAGGAATCAAAATACATCGGCTGACTTGTTAGCTAATGTTGCATCTAAACTCCTACCTACTAAAGACTGCAGTCCTGATAGGTTTTCTGTAGAATTGATCTTTCGTCCATCTGTCCCAGACAATGTCACAAACTAGAGAGTTTTCTATCATGATCAAGATATTTTAAATTTCATGACTTCAGACAAATCATATGATGATCAAATTATTGATGAAGAAGATCATGATTTACAAATTGCTTCAAAGAGTAATGAAAATCCCATTCCGAAATCTGTTGTTAAATTGGAGGACTTATATGATATTAAGGACAGATTCAAGAAAGTTGTTAATACAAAACTTCAAAGTTCCACTTTGAAGTTTGAATTATTAAATCTTGGTTTTGATTCTAAACCCCGAAACATTAATTTAGGACTCAATTTAACACCAGAGGAAAGAAGTGCATTCATTAAATTGCTGAACAAGTATAAAAAAGTTTTTCTTGGAATTATGATGATCTAAAAACATATGATACTTCGATTATTCAACACACGATTCCAATGCTTCCTGATGTTAAACCTGTTCAACAGAAAATGAGAAAAACCCATCCAAATCTCGAGAGTCAAATCAAATCAGAACTCAATAAACTTTTGAAAGCCAAGATCATTTTTCCAGTTAGGCACTCTAATTGGGTTTCCAATATGGTACCTGTAAGAAAGAAGAATGGTGATATAAGAATCTGTATTGATTTTAGAAATCTAAACAAAACATGTTTAAAAGACAATTTCCCATTGCCAACCATGGAACAGATACTTCAAAAGGTAGCTGGTTCTGAACTTATGTCTTTTCTCGATGGGTTTTCAGGGTATAATCAAGTTTTAGTTCACCCAGATGACAGATTGAAGACAACTTTCAGAACAAAATGGGGAACTTATGCTTATCAGAAAATGCCTTTTGGTATAATAAATGCAGGAGCAACTTTTCAAAGAGCCATGGACATTTCATTTAAAGGTCTGATCAATAAATCTGTTGTTGTTTATCTTGATGACATAACGGTATTTTCAAAAAAGAGAGCCAATCATCTACATGACTTAAAGCAAATTTTTGAAAGATGTAGAAGGTTTGGTATTTCCTTAAATCCAAAGAAATCTTTCTTTGCTTTAGATGAAGGAAAAATCTTAGGATTTGTTGTGTCAAAAGATGGAATATATATTGATCCAGAAAGAGTAAAAGAAATTTCTGATATTTCTTTACCACATAACAAAAAATCCATGCAATCATTTCTTGGACAGATCAATTTTGTAAAAAGATTCATTCCTAATTTTTCTTTAATTGTTTTACCTATGCAAAATATGATCAAGAAAAATTCAATATTCAAATGGACGCATAAAGAAAAGGAAGCTTTTGATTCAATCAAACAAGCAATCATTAATGCACCAGCATTGAATACCCCGGATTTTTCGAAAGATTTTATTTTGTATACTTTGGCCACTGAATCATCCTATGCAGCCGTTTTGACACAACTCAATGATCAAGAAATTGAAGCACCTATTTCTTTCTTTAGTTCAAATCTGCAAGGAGCTGAGCTTAATTATTCTGATGTTGAAAAACAAGCCTTTGCTGTGTTTAAATCAATCAAACATTTCAGACCTTTTCTCTTAAAAACACATACAAAAATCATTGTCCCATTCTCTCCAGTGAGGCAATTATTAATTCAGAGAGAAGTAGGAGAAAAGAGAGCTAACTGGGTAACAGCTTTGCAAGAATATGACGTTGTTATTAAACCAGCCAAGATTGTTAGAGGACAAGGTTTTTGTAGATTATTGGCAGGAGCTCATAACATACCAGAGGATCAAGATTCAAATCAAGATATTCAAGTAAGTCAGATAAGTGTTACAGATGTTGAATCTCAGTATGTTGATCTCATCTATTACTTGAAAAATGTGTATGCTCCTTCTAATCTCAGCTATAAGAGTAAACGCGCTTTAAGGTTAAAAGCTATTAAATATGAGATCATTGATAATGTGTTATTTAGAAAAAAATATGATTCAATTTTCTTAAGATGTCTTGAAAAAACTGAAGCTAAAAAGGTTTTGCAGGAACTACATGATGGACTAGCAGGAGGTCATTTTGGAGGAGATACTACAGCTCACAAAATAATTCGCGCTGGTTATTACTGGCCTACCCTTTTTAAAGATACACATGATTATGTAAGGAAGTGCCAAATTTGTCAGACTGCAAGTGGAAGACAAAGGAAACCAGCTTTTCCTTTGCAACCAGTAATTATTGAACAACCATTTGAACAATGGGGACTTGATATTATTGGTGAAATAGTACCTCATTCTTCCAAACAACATAAGTACATCCTTACTGCAACTGATTACTTTACAAAATGGGTAGAGGCAATTCCTTTGAAGGTAGCCAATTCTGATGCAATTATTGATTTCATAGATCAATTCATCATAACCAGGTTTGGTGTACCTCAAGCTCTTGTTTTTGATAATGCATCTTACTTTTCTGGTAATAGTTTAATTGAATTTTCAGTCAAAAGAGGTTTTAAATTAAAATATTCAGCAAATTATTATCCACAAGGTAATGGTTTGGCTGAATCCACTAACAAAAACCTTATCAAAATCATTAAAAGAACCGTTGATCAAAATAAAAAGAATTGGCACAAATATTTAATCTTTGCATTATGGGCTGATCGTATCACTGAAAAAGCTTCGATAGGGACTTCACCTTTTAATCTGGTTTATGGAAAAGAAGCTGTGATACCTTCAAATTTAACTCTTCCATCATTAGCCCTAGTGCAGTTTATTGAAGAAAATCCTTCATCATCTATTCAATTGAGATACGATCAAATCCTTAAACTAGAAGAAGATAGGGATAAAGAAAAAATTACTCATGAAAAACATCAACAACTTGTAAAATCTTCTTTTGATGCAAGTTCTACCGGCTCAAAACTTTTATCAATTGGTGATTTCGTTTTGAAATGGGATAAAACACACGAAGAAAAAGGTAAACATACCAAATTTCAGAAAATGTGGCTTGGACCATTTCAGATCGTTGAGAAGATAGGCTCAAATACATACATACTCCAAGATCTAACAGGTATGAGAGAACCTCTTCCTGTAAACGGGCTTATCTTAAAGAAATTCTTTTCCTAAGGAGGTAACCCCTTCTTAAACTGTACATATTTCTTTCTGCAGATTTTGATTGTTTTTGTTGTTACAAATAAAGGTCGTGAATAAGTCCCTGATTGACTGTTTACTATTTAAGAAAATTTCTTCGGAAAAATATTATAAATATTTATTTTATGTAAATAAGAATTTTTAAAGTAAATGATCATAGTTTTTGAGTAGTTTAAAATAAGATGTTTAAACTTTGAAAATATTATTTCAATCATTTACATGATCTTTTGAAATATTGAGGAAAATGTAAAATCATTAGAAGTTTATCAAGCAGAGAAAGGTTATTTGTAAAAGTAAAGTTTTTTCAAAGTTTTGGAACTCAAAAAACTCTGAAAATTGTCATCCATTGGTTCTTAAGGATAAAACTATATCACCCCATCCATTTAAGTTGTGATTTTTTAGAATGTAATTCTAAGAAATTATACGAAAAATTTAAGAGATAAGAGGTCTCATTATGAGCCGACTTACTATGTTCATAAGGAATGATAAAACTGAAATTACCAATACTGCACACCAAAACAGAGTAATGGCTTATAAATATAAGACAAGGGGTCTCATCACGAGCCAGCTTGTTCAGTTTAATTATAACTAGTGAATGGCATTGTTATCAACTGGCCACCAAACCAGAACAATGGCTCTTAAAATAAAAAATAAATAAAAGACAAAAAAAACATGAGATAAGAAATCTTATGAATTTATCTTTTAAAGGGTCATAATTTTAATTGGATGGGACAATGAATGGTTAATGGTTTAAAGGTAACCCTATCGAGACTATAAATGTTTGCTGGCAGCAGAGGCAATACCTATGACAATAGAGTATATTATAAAACCAAAATTCGAAGAGATCCACTTACTTTATTATTAACACCAATCAAAGCTTGAGATAACCCAAAATGTTTTTATTTTTTCTCAAAGAACTAGAAAGAAATTATGAAATGATTTTTATTCTTCTTTCATAGTTACATTTTATTTTGAATAATTCTTAGATAAGTTTTCATCATCCTTAAAAAATTTTACTTACTAAAGATAGAATGTTCATTTTATTTTTCAGAGATAACTGTTTCTTCCAGTGAATCGCCAATTGTTGTGACTAGCAACAACCTCCCCCTTTTTAATTAATATTAGTAATAATACTAAATAAAATGGGGACCCTTAGTTAAAATCCAAAAAAAAATTAATTAGGATTTGTTTCCTTTAGAAAATAAAATTTTCTATCATAAACCTACAAAAATCCCTTTGAGAGAATATTGCGAAAATATTAAGTTTATGATAGATTATAATAAAATTTGCTCTTGAAATGATATAAAGCATCCATAACAAAGATAGTCTATACAAAAAGCATTGATCGCAGATCGCATAGCGCAGAAAACCGAGATGATTAACAAATATCTTTTACGCTCTGATTTATTATGCGCTTTTGCGATGATTTCATTTTGCGATTGTGCGCTTTTTGTGATTCTGCACGTTTGCGATATGTGCTTTTATGATTTTTGCGATATGCGCTTTGCGCTATTACGCAGTTCTTGTTTTTGTGATAAGTTTTATGACTGTGATGATTTCATATCGCGATATTGCGACATTGCGATATTGCGATATTGCGCAGCAAATCGCACATCGCAATGTCGCAGATTCACATAAGCGCGCTATCCCGAGGCAATCTTCCCATGTGTCAAATCCGTTATGCGCTTTAATGACTATATTAAATGATTGGAGTGATTATTAATGTGAAAAGAGATTTTGTTTAGATTGGAAGTCGTTTCATAATTTAAATATTATATTTCATCCGCGTTCATATTCAAAACAGTCTCGTCACCTTTCTATTATCATTACTCTCATTTATTCGTAAAATGCAGGCACGAAGGAGCGGATCACTATACAAAGCTTCCACTATACATTATGGGTAAGAAGGAGAAGAGCTCAAGTTCTGAGAACAAATAAATGGCTTCGCTATACGCAGACACCGCCTGTAACAAGGATGCCGGCATATCCACTTGGGAAGGAATGTACAATCTGTTAGAAGATGAAAACCCTGTGGTGATAAAAGTTGTAGCTACAGCAGGTTCAAAAGATTCGTCTGAAGAAAATCTTAGAGACTTGGCTTGCTCATTTCTGCATAGAATAGCAGCAAGGCCAAGGATTCTCCCATACACAGACATGGTGAGATGGGTCCTAGACAGCGCTGATATTTCAGACAGGCAATTTAAGACTCCATCTGAAGAGCTAATTGGGTCATTTACCATAGAAGATGTGAGATTAATGTATAAGCTGCCAAAACCACAGGCGACTTACAATAGAAAATTCACGGAAGATTTTGCCAAATAACATGCGAATTTGGCAGATTGCACAAAGGAATGGACTAAAAGAAGTGAACCATTAAAGAAGAACAAACAAGGTATGTACAGCACGGGTTCGCTTACTTCTCCTTATTGTTTTACTGCTGCCATGTTATGTAGGCTTTTTGGAAAGCCTGACATAAATATGATTTTACCCGAATGGCTTCCTTTGTTGAATGCGGCCGTTAATTCTACAATTGTAGACTGGGCCAAAATCCTATCTGATACTATGACCACCGCTATTTTTCAATACCGGACCAAACGAAATGTCTCCCAGCGGGTTTATCCGCCTTTTTATTTATCTGCTTATGTCATGGACGCCATCTGCTATGTCTCTAAATTCCCTGTAATGGGCTGGAAATGGACTATCCAAGACCCTTTGCCCATTCATGTGTACCATAAAGAACTGTGGGAATCTAAATTTGTTCCCCATTTTTACCAAATTTGTCATGGAATCATGTTGCCATTGTACAAAACGTTGTATAATAAGGATCCCCCGAGGTTATCCTCAGAAACAGAGGTTGATATTCTCCCCGTCGCAAGATGGTTTGGGGAGGAATTGTTCACCTATATTAGGGTTTTTGGAAGTTATGCTCCTCCCCATGTTTTACCCTTATATGTTCCAGATAGACTTGTAGCCCGGGAAATTGCTTATCAGACCTGTGGCCAGGGAGGTATGAAAAAAGATTTAAAAGACAAGAAAAAGGGCATTTGGCCACAATTTCCCATAAAATGTGGAACATTTTCACTGTTGGATATTGGTCATGCATTTCATGAGATAGGCAACGTTACATGCCTACAGCTGTTCAAATTCTCAAGGAGGTTATTTGACCAAAATGATATTGTTAAGAATTTTACCAATGCAATCAAAGTAAGGGAATTTGTCGCGGAGCAAGATCTTTTTGATGATATGTTCCAGGCAAGAAATTCATTTAAGGAGGTTTTGAATTCAGCTAGAGAGCAGCTATCTCCAGGAGATTTTCAGGAATTCAAGTTGTACAGAGAAAGGAGACTAATTCTTATTCCTTTGGATAATCTACGCATAGAGCCTGCAAAGGAGCAAACTCCTAGTGTTAGTCTTAACAGCAGTTCAAGCACAGGTAAATCCAAATCAAAATCTGACAGAGATTCTGAACACTCCAATACATCCAAAGAAAAGGAAGATAAAATGGAAGAATCCATTAAAGACTCTGCACAATCTAAAGAGCTTACTCAACAGCAAATTTTGACTTCTCAACAAACAAATCCTCCTCCACCCAATGTACAGCAACAGCCAGTCACCATTGAGTTAGATAAAGAATGGGAAACTTTTAATCAATTGATTAATGTAGAAGGACAGAATGTACAGACCCCTGTCCAGACAACCAAAGTTTTGAGCACAGGAACAAGCAGCACAGCCGCAGTAACAGAGCACATACCAATCACACCCTCCTCTGAAATTGTACTTAATGTAGAGGACATTCCTCCTCTAGATGTATTTTACAGCCCAAAATACAAAGCAGTAGTTAAAAGACAAAGGAAAAAGAGAAAGATAGAAAGTGCAATTGCTACTGAACCAGAACAAGTAGATGTTTTATGGAAAGATCCTGCCACAGAGCCTACTCGTAATCTCACTAAATTATCTTAAATAACAGGAGCTTATGCTTCTGCAACCATTGATAAAGCAGTTGAGATACAACTTTTGTTGGATGAAAAAGAAGAACAGGTAAAGGCCCTACAACAGCAATTGCAACAGGTACAGGCCAATAAGGAAGCACAATTAAAACTTGAAGAGTTGCAACAACAACTTCAAGAAATCCAAGAACAACATAAGGATGATCCCAAGCTTCCAGAATTCATTTCAGAAACCATCTCTTTGAATAATCAACTACTGCAACAAGAAGAATTTTTCTGTCAAAAGATATTGCAATGGAATTCTTTATGCCAAGAAAGTGATAAAATCACAAGTCATGCCGTAGATTTACGAAATGATTATGATTTAATTAATGAAAAGATCAATGATTATCTAGCATGGCAAAAGACAGAAGAAGGCAGGAAAATTTGTGCACCCATCATTAACGAGAACCATAAAGAAATACTGTTTAATAATTGGGATGCACAAATTAGAATGGCAGAAAGGGCAGCAGAGGAGGCATCTGCACTGGCAAACACTCTCACTGATTGTGTAAATGATAATTTACACAAAGCTAACTTGATTTCTGAAACTGTTCCAGGTTATCTCCCATAGGCAAATCAATTGCAAACAGAATGGAGGCAAAAGGCAGAAGAAAGAGCAAAATCCATCCAAGGGCTGACTAGATTAAATTGGGACGCATACTGGGCATACTTAGTAAAGCCACACAGTCAGCATAGCACGCTCAATTGTATCATCAATGCTACAGAGAAGATTGCTCCTACGCTTGCCGACTCTTTCTTCTCAGGACAATTGAATTCAGAAGTCGGTCAACCGCATCTTCTCAAAAATATGCTAGATGCCTGCAAGATCAAAGATCAAGCTCATAGTTAGATAGATTTAGTTTTGATTTCACTGTATTTTAGCCTAGGAAAAGGACGGTCATTGAACCGAATCCTTAATTTTTGTAATAAACTATTTTTAGAGTTAGTTAAGTAGTATTTAAACCCCTCTCATGCATTTAGAGAGGGGTCCTGGATCTTAATACTTTTAGACTTGGAGATTGCATTTCTATACTCCATTGTCTTATATATTTTTTGAAAAGGATCACACCTGGTGATTTTTATGCGAAATTATCTTTGAAGTGTTGCATTTCTGTACCTTTAGAATTCGATTTTGCATTATAATTGCTGGATAGAGTATCAGATTGCATCTGGAAGTCATCAAGATGAACAAGGTATTTCTATCTGTTTGCTGTTGATTTCTGTTGTTATATGATATTCGTTTTAAGATTGCTATCATTTATATGTATTTGTTTTCACAACGCTCTCTTTTATATATCATTTCTGAGTATAATTGAAACGTTATTTTTCATAATTACATGTAAATGGTATACAATGATGAATACAATATGCTATTATAACTCTATTTAATTTCTTAAACAGAGTTATCTTTATTTTTTTCTGCACATTTCAATTTGATTAATAATACATTTTCATGGTTATTGTTGGATTGAAACAATATTAAGTTGTATTCACATGTTATTACCCGGGTTAGTATTAGAATTTCTTTATCAGTATTTATCTTAGATTAGATAGTTTTATTTTAGTTAATTTAGTCTCATTTCCACCCACCCAATCCAATCCATTTAGTTATAAGGAAACTGGTCCTTTAAATCCGGTCGGAGCCACCATACCAAACGGAAAAGGAGTTGTCCTAAGGTCCCGACCGGGTGGTTATCCCCGATGTTTGAAGCAGAGATTTTCTAGGCTTCAACAGGACTGAATCAGACTATTTACGAAAAAAGGTATACGTTGACTAAGCATGGTCAATAGAGTTCTCTCCTCCATTATTTGATCCTTTTTTAGGCTTGAGGGACTAGATTTATGAAAAATAACACTATGGAGTTTACTTATATTTTTCTTCTCACTCCCTAAAACTAAAAAACACCGAGTTAATCCTATCTTGGATTCGTTAAAATTAAACAGTACAGGACCGAACCACTCCTTCTTAGGGTTTTTTTTTAAATACTAGGATCGATTCATCCGAAGGATGAACTTACACGACAAGCAAAATTTTATCATCCTCAATATTGAAAAAATTAAAGAGGTACTTGCCAGTAATTGTGCGAAAAAAATTAAGAAAAAGAATCAATTCATTGTCTTCATTTTAAAAAGAAATATGTCACTCTTGAACACGACACTTTGTCACACTTGTACCTGGGTTGGGAAATCCTTTTGTTGAGAAACCAACTCCAAAAATAGAAGAAAAGAGATATCAACGCCTTAGAAATAAGCCACTTCAAGGGGGCAACCTCCAATACATTACATGAATGAACAATTCTTGGATGATACAAATGACAAAACCTTCTCTATATATATAGGAGTCCATGGGGCCATAATGTAATCCTAGTGGGGCCACAATGTAATCCTAGCCGACCTAACAATAATAATGTAAGGGCACAATAATAACAATATGGGGGTTACAAGGGTACAAAAATAACAATAAGAGGGGCTACACTAACATAATAAGGGACTTCTCTAGTAATATATGGACCTAACATGCCCCTCTCCTTCAAACAAGTGTTGTCCTCAACACTTGATTATTTCTTGATAATTCTGTATAAAATTCTCATCCTCCCATGTGGAATCTTCTACAGGAAATTTCTTCTACATGTTGAGATACTCTGAAATTGATTGTACTTGTTGAGCTCTTGTTTCTGTGACTGCTTCAGAACTTCTTTCAATGTGATGTTGATCTTCCTGTTGTTTCATTTGATTCTGCACCAAATTTAGGTTATCCTTTGAGAGTTGGAGAACTTGTTGTTGATGCTCGATGTGATATTCCACTACTTTATCATCCATATTAGATTTTATTTGATCCTTAAAACCATCCAACTTATCCTCCATTTCTTATTTTTTTCTATCTATGTCATCTTCAGTTTCTCTTCGTAAGATCGAAATTTGTTGCACTTGGTACCGTAATTTTGATATCTCGTACTGCAATTCTTCCTCTTCATGTGTCATAGTATAACTTTCTGAGGGCTTATTTGGTATGGAATTATTTTTAAGTGGCATTTTAGAACCCAATACTAATATCTATGCTTCAATATGCCCTTGGAATCACTTCAAACTGATTTTTCACACAAGACTTATGCAATTCAAAAAATCAAATACACACATTTTTCTTGCTTTTGAGGAGCTCGATATTGAAACTGAATTATCTCTGTGATTTAGAATCTTCAATATCTGAAATTTGGTCCTAAGGTATCCCTCTGAATCCTCTTTTGAATTCCATAGGTCTGACCTGATTTGGACTCTCCAGGACAAAGTTACGTCCAATCTCCCACAATGACCTAATTATGGACTAGTTCAGTAGAGCGAAATTGTATGAATTTCCACATGTCACTGTTTCCTCATTTGGCTCTAAAATTTATAGACAGGAAACTATAGTCCATGTACTTGCAACTAATTTTTACAGAATCTCAATCCGACGCTCAGAGAGAGAGTTATGACGTTTTTCCCACAGTCACCTCTTTGAGATGAAATTCGGGAATCTGAAACAATCCTAACTTCCACAAATCATATCTCCCAAAATATTGCGAACCAAGATATGAAATTTTCACAGGAGGTTCTTCATGATTTCAGCTTTACTTTGTGAAAATTTCAGCTTTTGAAACCTCATAAAAAAATATTTATAACGAAAATTCCGCGATGACCTATTTAGGTTAAATTCAGGAGCCTGCAAAAATTCCCTAACTTCCACAGATCATATCTCTTAAAATATTGTGAACCAAGCTCTGAAATTTTACAAAGGCGGTCCTTGGGATTTCTGCTTCGCACTCTAAAAATTTTAGCTTTTGAACCTTCGTAGAAAAATGTTATAGCGAAAATGCCACAATGACCTATTTGGAGCAACGAAACCCTAGAATCCAAAGCTCTGATTTCAAATGTTGTGAAAATAGCTCCAAAAATATAAGAAAAGAGATATCAATGCCTTAGAAATAACCCAATTCAAGGGGGCAACCTCCAATACATTACATGAATGAACAATTCTTGGATGATACAAATGACAAAACCTCCTCTCTATATATAGGAGTCCATGGGGCCACAACAGTAATCCTAGTGGGGCCACAATATAATCCTAGCTGACCTAACAATAATAATATAAGGGCACAATAATAAAAATGTGGGGGTTACAAGGGTACAACAATAACAATAATGGGGGCTATACTAACATAATAAGGGACTACACTAGTAATATAGGGACCTAACACCTTTTTCTTATAGTTAATCAAACCACATTGAAAGTCTTCAGCTAGTTTTTGGGTATTGTCTTTGAGTCAAATGTTGCCAAACCATTTACATTGTCATTATGTTTTCAAGGGAATGTTCAATTTCGCATTCATTGCAAACATTTGTCTCCATTCGCGTTGACCATCTCTGAGTTAGTCCTTGCAAAAAAATTCTTCAAAACTTGATCTAATGGTTTTGTGTCGTAGGATTTCCTACAATAGATCACTTTCTATCGACATCAACTCATTATCTAGAAAGTTGATTTAGAATCCTATCATTACCTTGGAATCTGCATGCCCTAATGGCAGGTTTCTTGCCTTTGACAATAGGTTCTCATCATTGACCTTCGATCGAATGATTATATGAGTGTTAGACTGCAAATCATTCATTCACACTTGATAGACTGTGCTGAAGTACTTTGAGAGCCATTATCATTATTGGTGGTTTCTCTCATGCTTGTTAATAATTATCATCATTGACCGGTAATCAAGTGGTTTCTACCATGTTCGACTTCGAAACAATCAATCACATATATAGATTCGTACTAGGTCAAGAAGCGAAAATCAAGACCTTGGATCTAGTTTCCACCATCCATGCTGCAAGGAGTTATGTATTCATTATACAATAGATTTATTCATTAGAGAACTTTTGAGGTCTAAAATGGGCCTCCTAAGTAAAATGTACAGCCAAAATAAACTTTAGAAAAACCAATAGGATTCAAGATGATGATGTCAACCATGGGGTATGGTACACCATTTTTGGGGTAAAAAAGTAAAAATATTAAAAAATAATAAAATAATAAAACTACTTTTTCCATTTGTATTTTCAACTTATCTCCCTAAGGTTTTAATCAAATTTCGAGCAAGACTACTCATTGGATGCAAAATTTAATTCCTCATACAAGGAGTACCCATGTTGCATACTTTTGATGCACCCTGCTACATGAAAAATGAGAAATACATGAAAAACGTGATTGCAATCACATTTTTTCATGTATTTCTCATTTTTCGTGCAATAGGATCCATCAAAAGTATGCATCATGGGTAATCCTTGGATAAGGAATCAAATTCTGCATCAAACTAGTGTTCTTACTCAAAATGTGAGTAAACCCATAGGGAGATAAGTTGAAAATATGAGTTGAAAAAGTAGTTTGTTATTTTCTTCCTCTAAAATTTGATGATGTAATCTAATATTATTTTATTATTTCCATTATTATTTTATAATTTCCTTAGGAGGACCATTTTATACCTCAAAATTCCCCTAATGATGACATATGGTTGCGTCCATATTGTGTCTACTTTTTAATGTAATGTTGAAATCATATTTGTACCAGAACATTTAGTTAGCTTTGATTTGAGTATGGGAATGCCTACCTCAGTGATGATATATATTTGCATTGAATGTTTTTACAGATTTTCGACTGGTGTCTCCAATCCAATCCTTGGAATGATAAAGCACTTCACTCTTTAGAAAAACTTTCTCAGACTTCGCACTTTAGGGGGCAATCTGTTACACGTCATTTTGTCACCATAACAATTGCCTGTCAATATGGGTCTATCACCATCAATATCATGTTCCCTTAGAGGTCAAAAGCACTCATGTTCCTGAATCAAGTCTTGGAAATGGGAGAAAAACTCTATAAAACCTTTAAAAATTTACCTGCACACTTTTTATAGCCTTTTCCTGTGCATGTGTTGATGCTTCTTCCATTGGCCCCAATGATCGCCACTAAAACCTGCGCACCCCCGTGAAAAGCAAGTAAAAATAAAATGTAACTTCTAGAAGCCTAGTTGGTCGAATATTCTCTGAACTGAAAGCCTATAGAGTCACGCCAATTCAAGCTTTATCCCTCTACTCATGGAGCTTATATCTTGGTCCAAGGAACTCAAATCCCTTCATGGGAGGAACCCATCCCTCTCTTAATGGAACTGAAACTATTTAATATATCTATAAATTGAACATAATTTTCAGGTTGAAGGGTAGATACTGATTTGTATAGATTCTAAGGTAGAGAGAGTTCATAAAGCTAGTAAGTTGTTGTTGGCACATTGAAGATTACACCTTTGTGCACATGACTTCATGTTGGTCATTCTAGAGAGGAAGGCTTATCAAACTGAAGGAAAATGATTGCTCAAACACATAGGAGAACTTTGTACAACATCAAGGCATCTGGTTGTAAGATTGCTCTTTTTATTTTCTGATAATACATATGGATCTCTTTTTCTCATTGTCTTGTTTCTGAATTCATGGAAATGATGTCAATACTTAGAATCCTTGATCACTAAGTTGGATTAGTATTTATGATTATTATATACTACAAGTTCTTTGATCTTTTGTATTATTTTTTATTGCACGTTCTTCTCAGCATTGAGGAACTACTTTGGAGCAAAAAGATACATCAAATGTCTTGGTTGAAAGGTAGGAGCATGTCCTCTTTATTTCATGGCTGTAATAATATAGAGAAAGAGATATTCAATGGATCTTTGTTTCTAGTTACTCGTTGGAGTACTAGGGAGATCGCTCTTGTCCACAAGAGGATTTAATCCTGGTAATAGTAGTTTACCACTTTTGAAATCAAATTTATTATATATAGTTTATTATGTGTAATCAAAATTATTATATACAATAAATTGTAAAAATCTTATTATATGGGCTGTGTACATCTCCAATGTGGGAAATCCACATCTATTGTAAAAATAACCTAAAGTGCTCTAGGCATGAAGAGAGCAAGGCAGGGAGGTAACCATTTCACAGTGTCTATGAGTTATTGGTTTTTGATAGGGAAATGAAGGAGGAATGGATAAGTGTAGTGGTAACCTGTAATGTATTGAGCTTGGAAGATTCCATGAAACCATCTAGGTGCAGGAGATGGAGGTGGAGATGGGTCCACCTACTTCCGGAGATTCAAAAACAAAACAAAGAGTGGGAATTTCTCCAAGATTGATTATTATTGCATTAAGTGAAATGACAAGTATTGATTATCATGGTTGATGAAGAGTAAGAGGGCCAAATTTATGCCTAGCATCGCATTTAATGGAATAATAATCTCTCTAGTAGAAATTCCCACTCTCCATTTCCTATTCCAATATCTAGAAACAGGTGGGCTTATCTCCATGGCCTACACCACATCATTTGATGTCCTCTTCCAAGATTAATACGTTACAAATCTCCACTACAGATGTCCATTCCTCCACTGTCTCCCAATCTGAAGTGGAATGGATGCCTCCCTTATTTGGCCTCTTGAGGCTTCAAGCACCATCTGAAGTGGACTTTGTGCTTCAATTGTGTAGAACAATCATGCACATAAAGAAAGAATATATATATATATATATATATATATATATATATATATATATATATATATATATATATATATAATTTTTCTTAAAAGTATTGCAATTCATAAGATCTAAAGAAAATTGAAAGAAAATTTATGTTACAACTAAAAAAATCTATTTGGAATTAAAAAAATGAATTTTGAATTATTATAAGAAAAATATTTATAAAAAATACATGTGAATTTTTCCTTTTCTTTTATACTAACCTCTCGATAAATTATTAGTATTTGAAGCTTTCCAAGCTTTTGACATAAGTTTAAGAATACTTATTTCTATCTAAATATAGATACTTATAGTGTTAAATTTTCCCTTAGTAAACCAACTTAGATCCATCTTAATTACAGATCTACAAGTGTCTAGAGGGATCAAATCTATTTGGATACAAATCTATTTTAAAGTGAAAAGAGATTTGATCTCTCTCTACCCTTGGTAAATCTAGAGTTAAGGTGAATCTAGCTCAATTTAATTTCCCCCTTTAAATATACTATATTCCACATAAATATCATCAGTCAATACAATGGGTTCTCAATACCATAAGTCAATTTTATTTTTATTATTGTTTTTTTTTTAATATATTTATTTTTATTTTATTATTTTATTTTGATCTAGTTAAAATACAAATTTCTAATATAAACATATTTTCATAAAAATATTTCTATATAAATCTTTTATTATTATATAAATTCTTTTATAATTTCTTTTTGGCATAGTCTAACTTACAGACTAAATATATTTCTTCACCTGAATTCAAGAAAAAATGTTATTTTTGTTTTTGTTTGGAATGAATTTTTGAATGTATAGTTGGATTCAGTGCCCTAAAAATCCCCTTAGCTCACTCCAATTCTATGAAACAACTTAAACTCAAGTTTTTAAAAATTTATGTCGGATTTTGATTAAAATTAATCTAAAAACATGTCGTGAAAAAGATCATTTCGTCTATAAATTAGACTATATCTTTTTTTTTTTAATTATTAACAACTCTAAAAACAAAAAATAATTATAAAATAATAAATAAAGATAAGAAGAAGCCTATAATTAAGAGGTTTTTAATATTAGAAATTATGAATTATTAATAAGGAATTAAATAATAAAACAAAAAATAAGAACAAAAATAAAAATATTTGTTAAAAACAAAGTCAAATAATTATATAAAA
Organism: Pinus albicaulis; assembly: GCA_034641835.2. Taxonomy (NCBI): domain Eukaryota; kingdom Viridiplantae; phylum Streptophyta; class Pinopsida; order Pinales; family Pinaceae; genus Pinus; species Pinus albicaulis. The sequence continues at coordinate 383,855 of JAXQQM020061581.1, read as the reverse complement.
GAATATATATATATATATATCTATATATATATATCTATATATATATATATATATATATATATATATATATATATATATTCTAATTTATAGACGAAATATCATTTTCTCATTAATTTTACTGTTATATATATATATATATAACAAGAAAAACAGAAATATAAAAATATACTATTAATTGAAAACAAATAAAACAAATCTTGAGAACTAGCAAAACTAATCAACAAACTAATTGTAGGGTTAAATATAAGGTTAAGAAAGAATAATATAGAACCACTGATAAAAAACTACTAATTGTATAAAAGGGTTATAATTAGGTTTAAATATAAGGTTAAAAAAATTATGATAGAACCAAGTGGGGAAAAAGATAATAATTTTATATGTATTTTTTTGTAGTATATTAGTTAATAATATGCATTAAATAAATTAATTAATTAAATTAAAGAAAATTGTAAAGAATGGGAATTGTTAAACACACATAGAAAAAGAGATAAAGATAACCGTGAGATACTTTTATTATTCAAATGATATACATTTATAATACATTCATATTCGAAGGTCTCCTAGAATCTTTTTTATTGCTCAACTTCCACACCATAGCCCTTTGCGGATTAGGTGTCCAACATTCCCCCTTAATCCGAAGGGGTATATATGAGTCCAAGAAGAGAGATGTAATACAAAATGTGCAAAAATTCATGGCAACACTAGATTGAATATGCTCTCTGAGATGATGGGATAAGGTGGGAGAACTCGAGGTCTCAACCGATGGTTTAAGGATGACAACCAACACTGGAATGCTTGGTGCAGTTCCTGGAACTTTTCCAAATCTGGTAAGAAGTTGAAGTCCTTTGCTAGAGGAAGTGTTTCCTATTGTTTTGAAAATGGAGACCATTGGAGTCTCAACCTGAAACGCTTAGTGTTATTCTCAGAGTTCATCAAAATCTAGAAATAAGATGAAGTATTCGATCAGAGGAAGTGCTCCTTAATTCTTTGAAGAGGGAGACCTTTAACCTGAAAAAATGAAGGTCTGCACCCTACAGTAGTTTAAGGAAGGTCACCAAAAAAAATCATTCTTAGGGGCTTTTGTGTCTCTGGCTACAACTCTGAATCTGGGTATGGCTATCTCTAGTTGTAGGCTTAAGCAGCAGACTCAGGTTGTGACTCAAACTCGCTTGATTTATCTTTGAAACTTGTAGATTACCATCAACCCCCCCTGTCACATACAAGGTGAGAAGATGGAGAAGACTCAACTAAAAAAAATTTTAATACTCTAGAAGAAATTATAATATATGACCAAAATCGCTTCTTGGTTATTGAATCCCATTTCCAAGAAGTGATCCATCCATCCAAGTTGAATCTACATTCTTGCAAGAAACTTGCTGCTGAAGCATGTTTTTGAATGATGATTGTGTTTACCACAATTCTCACACAAATGAATATCAAAACAATGATATTTCATTTCCAACTCAGTTGCAATGTTGGCATTTAGTAATGAGTTGTTGTGGAGGGAGAGCAAGAATAGGTGAAAATGAGTTTTCATGAAGAAATCTAGCACTCTGAAATTGAATGGTCTTGGAATACTCTGGAGTATGAAAGAACACTTCAATTTCATACTCAATACATTTTCTATGTTTTTTGTTGATAAGCTTGTCCCAAGGTTCGATGATGGAATTGGGAAGCGCAGGCTGAATTTATGCTTATGCATGTAAATTTTTTCTTGAATGGACCTCAATTTTTCTGTCTTGATTAGTTTATGCATGTTGATGGGAGTCAACTTAAAATTAAAGAAGGGGATTTTTTCTGAAAAAAATTCAAAATTCAAAATGATAATTATGTTGTTGTATCTCCTCTGGATGTAGTTGTGATTCAAGTTGGAGAAATTCCATGTTTTCTCGTGCATATTGTAGACAGGTCAGAGAGAGAGTCTTTGTTAATTTGAATTGTGTAATCAGTAGTAGATTGTATTAGAGTTTTCAATAACTCTAATACTTCACCAATTAGATCCATTTTCACTTACAAAAAAAGAGTATTGAAGGAGCTCTGCCTTTTGTAAGCTAGAGAAAAATGGAAATTAATCGAGTGGCTTGGATAAAAGTCTTTGGACTATCAAAATATGTAGCTATGAGGCCATGTCTCTAGCCCCAACTTCATACATTCAATCATTCACACTAACACTTCTATGTCAATGAATATTATAGGCAATGATACTTAACTATCAAATCATTGTATTTCTTATGCCACCTTATGCCACATTTTTCCAAGCATAAAAGGATTACATAAGCAGTAACACTTTGAAAGCTTAGAATGACAGAGGCATTTTTGAGCCAAACTTGCTCTTCTATCAATCACTTAGCTAGAAAATATTATTAATATTTTGTGCATCCACAAATACTCTTTGATATAACTTAAACTTCACTATGTTGTAGTTGAGTGAGGTATTATTCCTCAACCTCAACTATACAGAATGGATGGAATTGTTGTCACACACAACAAGATTTTAGTGATAAATCCCTTAATAAGATGGTGATGGTAGCAAAATTTTCCCTTGACAATACAAAAATGGCATCATGATTTCAAGGAAGTGACTGACACTTATGGACGAGAATGTAAATTAAATGAGTTTCAAAATAATAATAAAAAGGTTCACAAGGACATAAGGAATGAGATCTCATGACAAATTCTGGAGGATGTGTGTAGAGTGAAGCAGGTGGATGTATAGAACTTAGCGCCTTGGTTCAGGATGGGAAATCACGTATGAGTTGTATTGGTGATGGGAAGCACATGAAAATGCAAGATAGGAGAAGAATGTCGCTATGAAAATTGTTAACGTGTATGTCAACCATTCAATTTCCAATGGCCTTAAGAAACTTCAGGGAATTCCAACTAGCAAAAAACTAAAGCATATAACATATAAAACTCATATAACATATGCCTCCACACTTATAATATATAACATGGACCATTTCATACCATATGCATGGCCTTCATAATTCATATACCATAAAATGACCAGTGCATAGCGTCATATATGAATGCATGGCAGATTATATACTATAAAATGCTTGAGTGGAGCGCTTATACCATATCAACACAGAGAATGAATGTTGTTGCAGTCTACGTGGAATATGAACACATGGTTTCATGAGTGTTTAACTATGCTTCAATAAATTCTTCAACATAGAGAGTGATGCATTAATCACTTTTAAATGACTAAGACGGTACACATAAATTATCGACCAGGGAAGTCTTTTATTTCAATGGCAGTTGCATTGTCTGTGTCGATACACCATACCAGAAGAGAAAATAAAATAAGAAGAAATCATTGTTGAACCAATTACTGAAACTAACACTCATGCAAGAATAAAAAGGATCTACAAGAATGTAATCACACTTCAGATAAACCAGTATCTAGCGTGACACACACTAACTAAACCAATTGGTACCTCTAATTGGATATGTGTAATAGTATAATAAATATTTGGAACTGAAGAAGTTCTACTTATAGCTCACGCAGCAACAACGACACTCCATAAATATGCAGAAATAAATATAAGATATAATACATCTACCCTCTGACTGCAGTCCCTACTAAAGAGGAGGGCCCTTCCTCCCTAGCAGGGAGCAAGAAGAAATGAAAACTAAATGAGAATTAGATCAATCAACACATGTGTTATATGTCAAATTGGGCACCATTCCCAATGACCTGGTTAACTCGACATCATCTCCAGAACCAATGAATAAGGTCAATCATCCCCTATCATTTCAGTTGCTACATGCCCTAAGACAAAGAACAAGACAAATCATCCATGACTTTAATTGTAAAGGTTTCCAAGATTTTAAGTTTATATTATATCATATGAGAGCTCACCAACACTGCCTCTCAAGGGAATAAGTGCGTTGCATATGCAGGTAGCACCACTCAAGGGTGCTTTGCAAAGCACTTCCCGACACTCATGGGTGTGCTGGTCACATTGGGAGTGAAATTCTCATTGTTCCAGAATCTCCACTTGGCCAGTGTCTTCTAGAAGAGTTCACATGTGTCAAAATTTGAATCCATGTGTCCATTTGATACCTCTAAGACTGGGAACATGTCTTGCCTATTATCAGAAATTCATTGATTGTAAAACTACCTTCAACTCCTCTATAAATTGAGCACAGATCTTAGCGTTTGAGAAGGAAGAATTTGAGTAGAGAAATGTTGGTGGAATTTCAATTGAGGAATTGATTTGAGTGACATGCTGCTGGAGATATGTGCATTGTGATGAGGCTAGGATGCTGCCGGAGATGGTGACACTAAATCAATCACTAGGTTGTAACCTCCCCTTCTATCCATTAATAAAGATTTCTGCTTACTTTCCCACATATGTATCAGTATAAGCTCATGTGTGTCATATTATGAATTCTTATTTGATGTATATGGTTTATGTTTTATTGATTTAACTAAATAACTTGAATATACATCTGTATTATTTATATCTTTTGTTGTTTAGTGTTCATTCTTGCAAGAAATATTTTCGGACATCTAGCTTGGATTTGAAGCTACAGCAAGAGCGATAGAAGGAGAATAGGAAGTGCTTGGACTCCAAGTAAGTTATTTGATCTGTTCTGTGTGTCTATTTACAGTTAGGAAAAGCAGTTGCAAAGTATTTAACCTATTGTTCTAGATGAGCACTACATCTAGGGAAGAATGCTTTATCAGTAATCCATTTAATGTGGATGGTTCATTTACTATTTCAACCTCATTAAATAATGAATCAGGTATTGAGGATAATTATTTTCCTGTATCAACCTCGATAAATGAAAGAGGTTCCCATGAGGATAGTTCTTCTTTCTTGTGTCAACCTCATTTAATAAATGAAACAAGTGCCTTTGAGGATAGTTCTTTTTTCTTGTGTCAACCTCATTAAAAAATGAAACAAGTTCCTTTGATTATTTTTCTTTTACTGGGTTAACCTCATTAAAAATTGAAACAAGTCATGATCATAGTTCTTTTCCTGCGTCAAGCTCGCTAAAAAATGAAACAAATCCTCCCCTATAATGAACCTTCTTTCCATCCAGCTATTAGTAACCAATAGTTTACTTAAGTGAATGAAATGAAGATTGGGGGGGCATCTTCTCTTGCAAGGGGCATTCGACATTTGCTCTTGTAGGGGGCATTCAAAACATTCTTACCAATTGCACACAATCAACAGCTGAAGTTCGGGGGAAAAAATAGGTTCAGAGCTCCAAAATGAAAATGGTAACTATGGAATGGTAAAAATGAATAGTAAAACTCTTTTTAATAGTAATTTAATTGTTTGAAAATCATGTTTATTGCTATGAATATGATTTTATTATGTTTTTATCATGAAACAAGTATTTTTAATCCATTTGATGTTGTTTTGAATAGGTCTTACAACTCATGAACAGATTAGTTGTGTAGATTTATTTCGAGAATGATTTGACCACAAAGCATATTTTTTCTCCTTATTTTTCGAGCTTTGTTAAAAATGAAAAAGGATTTGAAGCGCACTTTTATCTCTTTTTCAAGCTTCAATAAAAGCGAAAAAGGAACCCCTGGAGTCTTCTTTTAGCTCTTTTCAGACTCTGATAATGTGAAAATATTGTTGAGCACTTGTCTTTTCGAGCTCGTAAAAGTAAATGAATTGATATATACTCAGTATAAGTTTAACCCTTTTCCGGACTGAGATATATTATTTATGAAAAAGGAATACCTTGGTCGAACATGACTAAAGAGGTTCTCTCAGATATCATTTTACACTTTTTCAGATCTGAGTGACAACTTTATGAAAAAGTACTTATGGAGTTTTCTTTCGTCCTCTTTTTCAAACTCTCTAAATATGAAAAAGGACCGGGTTGTCACTGTTGTTAGGCTCGTTAAAACAGAAAATAGCGACGGGCTTGTCGATCATGGAAAGAATCGAGTTTCATTCATCGCTAGACTTGTTAAATTATTAAATAGCGATACTTCAATTGCCCGAAGGGTTGAATTATAGATTAAGCATATGTTATCCTCCTTAATCTTGTTAAAAAATAAAGAGGTACTCGTCGACAAATGACCAGGGAAAATTTGGGAAAGTGAACAAAAAATTTTACGGTAGTAGGTCGCTCTTGAGCATGACACTTCACTCCATCAACGTGACTATTTGGGTTGGGTAATCTTCTTGACAGTCCATTCATACCTATGGTTCATCATACCTTCACTTCAGTTTTGGGTCAACGCTGCCAACTCATCTCAGTTTCGCTGATATGTTCAAGAGAAGTCATCCAGTGAATACTCATCCTTCTACAATACTCATAAACCTTCATTGTCATGATAGTCATCCCAGAACATTGCTATATCAAGACATACCTTTGTCTCTGAAATCAGTAACTCCCGTTTTGCAATAAGGTGGCTTCTTTTCGACAACAAATCATTATCTAGGAAGTTCACTTAGAAACATCATATTCAAGTACCATGAGGCTTGTTACAGCATCGACAAGATCATCATTTTTGGGCTTTTGACCGAAATATTTTGTTTTGCGTTCGACATCAAATCATCTATTCACACCTTACGAAATGTACTGTAGTACCTTGAGGGCCATTGACATCAATGGTGGCTCTCTCGCATTTGTTAACAACTCACATCGTTGCCTGGTAATCAAACAATGGCTTTCCATGTTCGACTACAAATCATATATTCGCATGGCTAGACTTGAACCCAAATGATATGAGTGAACGAGATAAGAAGACCTTGTATGTAGTTTCAACCATCCGAGATGTGATTTCAGGATTATTGTATACATCATTTGTATGGTGACCTTACATACAGATCATCATCCAAACATGGGCCTATATTTGTAGGCATGTCTGCATTGGGCAACATTCCAATGAAGATGACTTTTTGCACTATATACATGTTATTAGATAGTTTATGTGCTAAGCATGGGAATGCCTTCCCTCAACAATTTATTATGAAGAGGATATATCATGATGTAATGTATTATAATATTGATACAAGCACCACTCCACTTCATCTTCAGCCCATCACAGTGTAAAGCATCTCAATCAAAATATTTTTATTATTATTCTAACTTCATGCTTTAGGGGGCAATTGTTATAGGTCAATTTGGGCACCATTCCCAATGAACTGCTTAACTGGACATCGTCTCCAAAACCAATGAATAAGGTCTATCATCCCCTATCATTTAAGTTGCTACATGCCCTAAGACAAAGAACAAGACAAATCATCCATGACTTTCATTGCAAAGGTTTCCAAGATTTGAAGTTTATATTATATCATCTAAGAGCTCACCAATGTTGCCTCTCAAGGGAATAAGTGCATTTCATATGCAGGTAGCCCCACTCAAGGGTGCTTTGCAAAGCTTCTCGACACTCATGGATCTGTTGGTCACATTGGGAGTGAAATTCCCATTGTTCCAGAATCTCCACTTGGCCAGTGCCTTCTAGAAGAGTTCACATGTTTCAAAATTTGAATCCATGTGTCCATTTGATACCTCTGAGACTGGGAACATGTCTTGCCTATTATTAGAAAGTCATTGATTGTAAATCTACATTCAGCTCCTCTATAAATTGAGCACAGATATTAGTGTTTGAGAAGGAAGAATTTGAGTAGAGAAATGTTGCTGGAATTTCAATTGAGGAATTGATTTGAGTGACATGCTACTGGAGAGATGTGCATTGTGATGAGGCTGGGATGTTGCTGGAAATGGTGACACTAAATCAATCACTGGGTTGTAACCTCCCCTTCTATCCATTAATAAATATTACTGCTTACTTTCCCACATATGTATCTGTATAAGCTCATGTGTTTCATATTATGAATTCTTATCTGATGTATATGGTTTATTTTTTATTGATTTAACTAAATAACGTGAATAGACATTTGTATTATTGCTATCTTTTGATGTTTAGTGTTCATTCTTGCAGGAAATATTTTCGGACATCTAGCTTGGATTTGAAGCTACAGCAAGAGCGACAGAAGGAGAATAGGAAGAGCTTGGACTCCAAGTAAGTTCTTTGATATGTTCTGCGTGTCCATTTACAGTTAGAAAAATTAGTTGCAAATTCTTTAACCTATTGTTCTAGATGAGCACTAGATCTAGGGAAGAATGTTTTATCCATAATCCATAATTCTGCATAACAACATGTAACCGCAACAACACGATATTTTGTTTTATGATGATAAAAATTTACAAAGTAAAAATGGTGATACGGTTCTATGCTAACCCCCCAACCTTGAAGGTTTGAGTGTTTATATATTAATTACATATCTAGAAAATAAGGAACAGATGAGTCATGAGAATCTCCCAATTCTCATGCTGATCTAAATAAAGTAAATACAGTTACAACCGATTCCCTCAATAAAAATCCTGAATGTGAAATCATTGATTTCAACCAAAACTGCCTAAAGTTGTTATTCTAAATAACAATACATGATAACTCCTACAACTGCCATTGGAATGTGAAATATTTAGAATAACATCTTTTGAATACAAATCAACATCTGGAATTTAGCAATATGCAAAGAATAGCACAACTGTAGTAGCAGTCTGTAGCATCGGATCTGTAATAACATCGCAGTGTAACATCAAAGGATGTGACAGCCAAGGTGTTCACTCTGCCTGTGGTAGCAATGCCATGTAACATCATGCTTCCAACTGGTTCTATGCGCCTGTATGTCCCAAGTCCCTGTGCCTGAAACAATATTTGAAAGAATATCAAAAATGCCAAAGAAATTCTCCCAATGTTCATCTCAGTTAGCCACAAAAAAGGAACAATGCATCATAATAATTAGCGAGAATGGGAAGGTAATGAAACAAGGTAAATTTTTTTTTTTTAGGGTAAAGGAAAGGAAAAATTCAAGTATGGTCCCCAGGTTGGAGGTCAAAAAGGAAAAAATGAGGGAAGAAAATGTAGGAAATGAGTATAAAAATGACACTCAACATCTACCACCAGCTAAAGTGCTTGCATTTCCTCGTGAAAAAATCTCAGCTCCCCCGATTATACCTCCTATGCAGGTCAGTGAAGTTGTAGGCGCTAGTTGTGTCTTCATATGGAGACCTGTACCCATGAGTGGCAAAAAAATATCTTGGTCAGGACTCTTCTTCATAATCGCTTAGCACATAGTGGTCCTGGTATTCTTCCACTGGAAACCATATCAAAGGAAATCTAGATTTCAACCCAATTTAGAAGACGCCAAGGGATTTTACCACCCGGGTGTATTCTGGTATATGTGTAACAAAAACTATGAAATTTTGGAATACAAAAGGATCCCCTTCCTACAACTCAACACTACTTGTTTCAGTGTGCTTGAGGCACCCTGTCAATGCTTGGCTCTTCATTTGTGTAAAATAATTGAGACATAACTCCACGACTATTCTTCTGTAGGTAGCAACTCGCTCCCTCAACCCTGGAGTACTAAAAAAAAAAAAAATCATGCCTCATTTCAACGACCCTTCCTGGTTCTTCTCTAATCCATAGCGTTGTATTATTTTCATTAGTCTCCATTGATTTCGCGGACAGATGCCACTCAATTTTATTTCTCATGAATGAAATGAAAGCGTGTAACTACAATTATCCCACATATGAGAATATAGTTGCTACCATCTACATGCGGACATGCTTACAAATAATATTATGCAAAAACATCTTGCACAGAAATCTATGTTCGTCAAAATTGCTGGTGCGAAAACATCAAGAAAAGTGCAGGTAGAAGTACCCACATAAGGCCTATCTTCCATTATAGCTTTCAACTGAAATAAATAATAACGCTCCCAAAGAAAAATAGGGTAGGATGGGGAAGGTCGTCTGAACCCCAACAAGTTGAGGGAAATATCATGAAGCTTCTGTTTATCAGCAGTCAAATTCCAAACTTTTTGTTGTAACAACAACAGTTGTTTCTCCTATTTCTTTGCAGATTCCTTTCGTTTCCATTCCCCCCAGGTCCTCTTCAATTCTTTCTCTATGCATTTTTCCTGTAGGGCACTTATTTTCTTCTGATGTAAATCCAATAAGATCACTACCTCTTGAAGAGAAAGTGCATCCTACTTCCACTTTTGCAAATCAGAGATCAATAAATTCTTCTCGAAACTCCATCCCTCATCAGGGCTCGATGTTCCATTACATGCAATATCAACTATGGGTGTGACAAACTCTCTAGGGTTGGATTTCTCCACCTCAGTTGTTGGTTCTTGTGGAACAGTAATGTCATAGGTGGTTTCTTGTGTAGCAGTCTTCTTATTTTCGCCTTTGTCAACCTCTGTATCCCCTGCTCATTCCTCTATAATAGCAGTCACGGCCTCTATAGGTTCTTCTATGTCATCTTCTAGGTCGATTACCATGGGAGGCTATGCTTTAACTGTTGGTTCTTGTGGAGTAGTATTATATTTAGCAGGTTCTTATGCCGTAGCCTCCCAAGTTCTGTTTGGGTTTCCCTCGAGAAGGTGCTTTCCTGAAAAACTTTGTATCCTGCTGCTGCTAATTCTTAGGAACATGCCACACATACTGATTCTAGAATTTTCTCTCCCCCCCGAATTTCTTAACAGATTCAAGTAGGGTATCTAACCCTAAGGCTTCTAATTTCCTAGCTTCAACTAATTTCTGCTTCAATTGTTCATTTTCTTTCTTTAAATTCTCAATTTCTATAAGCAAGGTATGAGTTTCATTCCTACCTGACGATGATGGTTCCTATAATTAAGGTTTTTCTTCTTCTTCTTCTTTCAGCTCTTTCGCCTCCTCCTGCTCTTCAACTGTAGATGATGGTTCTACAGGCACACTGAATTTCACCCGTTGCTGTGGTCGTTTCTCTCCAATCGGCTTAACAAGGGTTATTTTCTCAATTCCAACCTTAGAAGACTAGATTTGGCTTCTAGATTCTTCCTGATTCTCTCCTGAAGTTCCAACCTATTTTCCTCAACTCGTTTTGGGAATATTTCATTTGAAATCCTCCCATCTCTTTCCTTGTTTATTCAAAGCATCAAAAACAATTAACTTGACGAGACCACGATTGGTAACACAAGTTTTTGGGTGTGTTGTCGTTTTGACTGTTGCAACCATATGATTGATATTTCCCAATAGGAAATATGGAAGGTTAATTCTCTGTTGATGCTGAAGATGGTTCAATAAGGGGAAATGATAATTAAAAACAATTGTCGACCTCCCATCATAGGTGATATATTTTATCAAATTTAGAGAAAAATCCATGGGGAAGTGACACCTTGTCGACCCCTCTTCCTTTCTTCTCAAGCTTCTCCTCACCTTCAAGGAAATCCCCTTTCAGTGAAGGATCATTGACCTTTCTATTAAACCACATTTTGCCTTCGACCGACAGTTTTGTTACTCAGGAAACAACCTCCTCCATTACTTCAATCTGCAAACCCTTGAATTTGGTCTGATAGTTGTTCAAATTTCTAATGAACTCCATCACAATTGCTTCGTTTAAACCCTTTAGATTTTGAAAATAATCAAGTCACCTAGTATCTTTGAATATTTGACATGCCTCCAGAAAATTTTGTAATGCCTCAATATAATCTGATTCATGCATCACTGTAGATCCCCCCATCTTGTTTTTTTATACCTGATTACTTCCTTTAGCTCAGTGAGCCAGGGTATCACCGCTCTCCTCATTGTGTTACAGCAACCTACTCTCTTATCTTCGGGTTAAGAATTTTTGACCAAGGGTGAAAGAAATTCTAGTTGAGGGAGATGATGCAATGTCACGGTGATTGAGAGGTGAAAATGTTTTGAATTGATGGTTCATACCCACCAATTATTTCTATTAATGCCCAGTTATGGAGAGCTTTGTACTTCAAGTACAAATCTCCTTTTTGATAAGATCCAGTCATGATTGGTTGTTATGGTATTAAATTCAATAAATCGCGAGATTAATGGCGACTTTAAAAGCTAATGGATTGTTTATAATTATGACAAGATTCATCCCCCACAACTTTAATAATGACGGAAGTCCACGACCGTCAAAAGGACCATCATTAACTTTCCATAATCATCAAATATTAGAGGATGATAATGTTACCTTTTTGGTGACATACATCCAGCGATCGTGACGATCACCTTCAAACTATCGTAATACTTTTTGCGTGTCAGGACGGCGGCCAAGATTCAAAACGTTGTTGACAGTTGTCGGTTGTTACATATGTAATAGCCAAGACAGCCAATGCATTATCCTTCATAAAATGTGATTGTTAAGAAAAATAAAATATTGAAAACAAATGTATAACATCATCATGTATAATATGCAGGAAAAAAGGATGATGTTATGAAAAAAAATGAGTGTAACAGCCGCCACAAAAGTGGTTTTCAACTGTTACCAGATTGTCTGACTGCGCCCCAAAAGAGGTTTTCACAGTTAGATCATATTTTTTGTTTTGTTTTGTTTTGTTTTTATTTATTTATTTATTTTTATTTATTTAAACAGGTGTAACAGTCACCACAAAAGTGGTTTTCAACTATCACACTTATTGAAAAATCAAATTTCAGGCAGCACAGGGGAATGTCCCCCTGCTGCTGTAACATGAAGATCAGAGTCGTGACAATGTTAATAAATGAATCCTTCGAAGCAGGTTGATGATATAATCTCAAATGGTTCCCATTAACCAGTAACGGTGTCTTATCATTATCAATGGTAACCAATTTACCGTCCTATTGTCAAAGAATGTATCTACTTTGTAAGGACCTAGCCATCTAGTGCATAGCTTTCCCTTGAAATCCTTGAATCTTGAATCATAAAAGAGAGCCCAATATCCTTTATGAAATTTATTCTTTTTAATTAACCTGTCATGCCATCTATCTCTTTGATGCTAAATGTTCTCTGTCTGCTAAATGGCAGCTAACCATTTCTCCTCCAACTCATTGAGCTGATTCAAACTCTGTCTTTGTGCTGTGCTCAAATCCAGATTTACCTGTAATGTTGTTCTCAATGTTTTTATTTCGAACTCTATGGGGAATCAGGGATTCTTACCATACACCAATTCGTATGGCGAGAAGCCTGTAGTATTCCTCCATGTTTTTCTGTAAGCCCACAATAATTTTGGAAGTTTTTCAGCCCAATTTCTCTGGTGGTTAGTCATTGTCTTTGTCAAAATTCCCTCAATAACTTTGTTAGTACTCTGCACTTAGCCATTTTCTTGTGGATGATAAGATGAAGTAATCCTGTGATGAATTCCATATTTTTCAACCAACTTCTGAATCATATTAGATGTGAATTGGGGCCCCCCATCTGTCACTATCTCCCTAGGTATCCCAAAACGAACAAAAATATCTTCAAATAGGAAGTCTGAAACAACCTGATTTGTTGCTCTAGTTAGTACCTTCGCTTCGACCCACTTTGTGATGTAATCTATACAGACCAATATGTATTACCTCTGCTATGATGAAGGACTAATTGGCCCTATGAAATCCAAGGCACACTTCTCAAATGGCTCTAACACTATTTGAGGTTGTAATGACATCTTGTCTGATTGCAGTGGCTCGCCCATCCTTTGGCAACTATCACACCCTTTCACGAACTTTTCGGCCCCTTTCACGAACTTTTCGGCATCTCGGAATATAGTTGGACAATAGTACCCTATTAAGAGTACCTTTTACCCCATCCTCTTTTTCATGAAGTACCCTCCACAGGGCTCCTCATGACAAGCCTTCAAGATATCAAAAATCTCATCTTCTCTAACACAACGCCAAATCTAAAAGTCCGATCTTGTGTGATAGAGATTTCCCTCTATCCAGGAGTACGTGTCACTCTAATGTATGATCTTTATTTTGTATTTGGAAGATAAATGGTGTGGTAATTTACCTGCAGCAAGATAGTTGGATATATTTTCATACCATGGTGAGTGAGTAGATATGGAAAAAATATACTCATCAGGAAAAGAATCCTCAGTAGGAGTGAAATTATCACCTATGGTTAACCTAGAAAAAAAATCAACAACTACATTATCTTTTCTAGGTTTATCTAAAATAGTGATATCAAATTCTAGTAACAACAATAACCATCATGTAACTCTACCATTAGTAATTTCTTATTCATTCAAAATCGAATGGCAGAGTGGTTAGTGTGTAAAAATACTTGATACCCAATGATATAATTTCGAAACTTATTAATAGCATGCACTACTGCAAGGAATTATTTCTCAATCACTGTGTAATTGAGCTCGACTGGGGTTAAATTCTTGCTATTATAATAGATGGCGTAAGGCTTTTTTTCTTCCACCTAGCCCAAAACAACACCTTCAGCCATGTCGAATGCATCTGTAGCAATATGGAATGATAGATTCCAGTTTGGTCCTTGCAAAATAGGTGTTGTTGTTACACAGTTCTTCAGCTTCAAAATGGCTTGCTCACACTTCCCCATCCACATAAATTCCACATCTTTCATAAGAAAAGAAAATAGAGGAAATGAAATCTTTGAAAATTTTTCTATAAATCTCCTATACTACCCTGTGTGTCCCAGAAAGCTATGTACCTCTTTTTGAGTTTTGGGAGTTGGGATTTTCGATATTACCTCAATTTTTACAGGTTCTACCTTGATTCCATCTGTCAAGATGAAATGTCCCAACACGATCCCCTCAGTCATCATCATGTGGCACTTTTTAGTGCTCAAAGCAACATTAATTTCTACACAACGTTCCATAAACTTTTCCAAATTAAATAATTATATTTCAAATACATCACCGTAAGGCGTAAAATCATCCATGAATATTTCAAGGCAGTCATTCAACACATCAAAAAAGATACCCAATATTGCCCTCTGAAAGGTTTTTGGCGCATTAGAGAGGCTAAAAGGAAGGACTTTATATGCAAAAGTACCCAATGGGAAAGTAAAGGTTGTCTTATCTTGATATTCTAGGGAAATCTATATTTGGTTATAGCCACTGAATCCATCCAAGAATGAAAAAAAAAAAAAAAAAAATCCAAGAAAGAGTATCTAGGACCTGGTCTATAAATGGTAAGGGAAAATGGTCCTTTTGGGTAGCCTTATTGAGTTCTCTATAATCGACACAGACTCTCCACTTGTCATTCTTTTTCAGAACAATGCAAAGCGGAGACACCAACTCACTGTCACAGATGGGATAGATAAAATTGGCATTAAGGAGTTTCTGTAATTCCTCTTTCACTATCTCCTTAAGTATGGGATTCATTCGACGCAACAGTTTTCTAACTGGTTTGCAGCCATCTTTAAGGTAAATGTGGTGAGTGCATAAGCTGGGATGGATTCCTTTCATGTCATTTTAGTCCTATAAATGCCTTTTTATACTTCTGTAACAGTTGTATCCGCAATTTGTCATGTTCAGAAGTCAAGTTAGGATTAATGTTTAAGTATTTTCCTGTCTCATTTTCAACCGGAATGCTATCAATATGCGGAGTGGTTCTCATATGTCCAATATTTATATAATCTGCCTCATCTTCTTCCCCTTCATCTCTAACATAATAAACATAGATTAAGTTTCTAATAAACCATTAATGATGTCATCCTTTGTTTCATCTTTAAAATATTGTGCTTTTCCAAAGTGTGAGTAGGGAAAAATCATAAGTTTCAAATTCGTCCCATCGAGAATATTCAAATCCATATGGGGTTTCAGGGGGTTAAGGTTAAGGTTTTTGGTGGCTTTTTTCCCCATATTATATTACCATAGATCCGGATCTACATCCGATAAATTCATCGTGGTGGCTTACCCATACGAGATCATCATAGCTACGGATATACATCCGATAAATGCATGCGGTGGCTATCCATGGTCTTCCCAAAATCGAAGGATGCCCCCTAGGTTGGATTTGGTTTGCAAAATGAAAATCATCGGATACTCCAGAAGCTACGATATCCTGCCACATCTTCTAACACCCTTCGGGTTTAGCACGAGACCTATCTTCTTATTCAAGCAATGTAGGTGTAGTTCTAAGCTCGTGAAGTCCTAGGGAGATAAATGTATCCTTGGTCATCACGTTAATGGCCACCCCCAAATCGATTAAAGTGTGGTTATGGGCTAGTCATCAATATAGACGATGGCTTGTAAGTTTCTGAGTCATTATATTTAGTTAACAAGGGTAGATCAATCATTAGTTCGGATAGTTTCCCCATGGATAGTGGCAAGATCCTTGACTTCTTTAGGATTTTTGACACACGGATATTTCAACTTTGTTTAGCGTAAATAGGTACTTCCTTGGAAATGTTGTAACAATGAAATACATACATACAAGTGTATGTAATTCCTTGAGAAAATCTGATTCGGGTTGTGAGGTTGTCCCCGAGTTTCGGTTAATCGTTGAGGATATAGAGGATCTGAGCTCTAACGAAAATTTGAGTCATTTGTCACAAGTCCACTATGTTGCTCGCGTTGGTTGTTGTAGGAGCGGCAGTCCTTCTGAGTTAGCGGCTACAAGTGTAACAATATATGGTGTATCGAGTACATTTACGGGTGTAACGGTTGCTTGAAATTGACTATACCCCTTCTAGGTGACTCACTTTCTTCCTCGGTAATGGTAGGAGAATCGCCGGGTCTAATTATTTTCCTCGTCGAAATGAATTTCATTGAGTCCAATAGGAGTTATGGTAAGTTTGGAAAGTAGTCGAGTTGCTATGCTGCGGGCTACCTTATTATTCGGATTGGGGTTAGGATGCACGAGTAGCGGGGTCCAGACAGAGGAGGAATTACAAGGACTTGGATAGGAGGCAGTTGCAGCTGTTCTTGCATTGGTAGTGTAGAGGGAGTTGGACCTTGGCCATTACCTCTTCAATTCGACTCCAAAAGGTAAGATTGAGATGGAGGATATTGTGTTGGTGGAGGAAGGCCACTAGTTCTAGGATGAAGGAAATTTTGTTGAGGAAGGAGTGGGATATGGCCATGGAAATTGTTAACCATTATAAGCATTATTCCAAGAACTAAAGAGGAAAAATGCGGAGGCATGCACATGAGTCCTTGTTTTGCCATGGTATCATCGGTCGATGAAGTAGGAAGGTTGGAAATCCTTGCTTGATTCCTTAAATCTTGCTTTCAATCGCTAGGTAGTTCTGGCGATGACGATGGGATGCTCCAACTCACGAGATATTGCACAGCGAATGTTGTCTAGTTCAAATTCTCTTCGTAGATGTTTCTTCATCAAGGAAAGAATATTGCCAAAGAGTTTGCTTCAACTTATCCTTATTCTTTATTGACTTGTGTTGTGGTAATCTAGGCGGATAGAGTACTAAGGAGATCGGTTTTAAAATTCTCCTTCTAGATTCCCAATCTACTGCTCTAGTCACTCCTCCACTCGTAGACTTCTATATCCGGAATGAAGGGGTCCCAAACTAAACTCCTCCCTTTGGATTGGTCTCTTGAAATCTATAGGCATAGCTTCATTATTTCTTCAAACGGTTCTGTGCAATTATGTCTCCTTTCCTAATAGATTCAAGTGCTTCATACGGTCAACTCTCATGCCCCTCATAGAAATATTATTTTCAAAATTTTCGAGGCTAAGTCATAAACTTAGACCTTTGTAGAATTGTAGTGGAATCATTCCATAGAATCTTCCGGGCCTTCCCTCCTCTAGTATGTAATCACGAAGATTTATTCCTTCAAATCCCTGGTTCAATAGTAATATTGATGTAGAGAGTAATGTCTCCTTCATTCCTCCAAGTTTGGATCGAGCCAACACTTAGTCCCATGAACCATCTCAACGCGCTCCTTTCGGACTATTGAGCGGAAATATTTTTGGCTTAAAGTCTGAGTAGTACGTAACTCCCTCATAAGACATTGAACTCAAACATAAAGGTATCGGGATATTCGTGCTTCATCCCTTGGAAGGATGGAAGAGATGATAAGGTAATATTATTCATAAGAGCTTCATCCCTTGTTTCCGGTATTAGAATTCAAAAGTAGTAACAATACCATCTCTTCTAGTGTTTTCATCCCCCATGGCTGATCCTTTACGATGAGATGAAGGCCCGGCCTCGGAATGTGCAAGGAATTGAGACGTGGGTAAAGGATCGGGTTGTTCCAAGACCGGTTGTTTCACTACGCTTCTGAATCTAGATAATGATGATAAAGTAAAAAAAAAATTTGGTTCGGAGCCATTTTTGTCCCTCCACTAGTTTCCCCTTGACATTCAATTCTTAAGTTTTTATCAATGGCTTCCCACGGTTGTTCCGATACGGGGTCTTAATTTTAGGAGTGGAAATTTTGTTTGAAGGGTGATGAGGTCTAGACATAGAAGGTACGGATGCCTCGAGCCTTGATACGGTGACAACCTTTTGTAGTCCTATCTTCCTAGTGTCCACAGCAAGTGGACTTTTCTTTCTCTTCTTTTGAAATCGAGATCCCCAAAGAATATGTTTCCTTCCCAAATGCATTCTTCTTTTCCTTTTTTATGACTGTATTTCTGTGGTTAGTTGATGGGGGTATTTTGGTTTCTCTATTGTCCTCTGACACACATGGACCCTATGTGTGTCAATACTCACTATAAGTGCCTCGGTTCATAGTGGCGAGCCTACTTAAGTACGTTAGAAGCGATGTGCAAGTTCTTGCCTCTCGTCGTACCTAACAAGCTTGTATATTATTTGAAGACACACTCTAAAAAAAACACCCAAAACTCAACCTTTTAAGTGCCCCGGTGTAGCAACGGTGATTACGCTCCAAGTATGTTAAGAAGCGATACACGGATACCCTTCTCATCTTACCACCCGACAATGGCGACTAGGAACACCCTGCCATCAAACAAGCAATTCTCGTTGATTGTATCGTCACTTCCATCACGACAACAACCCCAAAATGTTTGATTTTTGATCCGGTGGATATCGGTGGCCACCCACCTATTACATTTGGACTAGCACCATCAATTCTTGCGGCTCTTCACATTCGGCACAACACTATTTTTAGCGGGTTTATGAGTCCTCCACTCTAGGAGACGTTTGGGGCCTTAATGATCGGTGGATATTGGTGGCCACCACATATTTCATTTGAACCACCACCATCAGTTCTTTCAATTTTCAAGTTCACAGCAAAAACACTATTTTTAGCGATTTTTTGAATTCACGAACTTCGGGCCGTTTGAGGCCTAAATGACGATTTTTGGGAAAATGGAGAGCAACTTTGGGTCCATGGACTGATGTTTCATTCAAAATTTGTACTCCTCGGATATATATTTCTAACGAGCTATTGAGCGCGTCAAACGAGGAATCGGGTGCCAAAGTTATGCACCGAGAGTGATAGCCTGGACACCCAAACGGGCGCCCACGGTTTGGCGCCTCATCTCCTACGATTAGGTTTTTGGACATTTCGGATTCTACATTGTTTCTCAACAATAAATAGGCCCTCAAGCTTCATTGTAACACAATTCGAGAGGCACTGTACCCACCACATCTTCTCGAGAGATAGCTACAGCACCCTAGCTAGTTTTGTTTCCATTACATGCGGCAAGAAATTTCGGTTCTTTGATATTAATGAAATGAAGTATTTCTTTGCATCTCTATATTTATGGTTATGTGTTTATTTTTGTGCGATTCACATAAATGCGGATCGGTGGTATCGAGCCCGATTTTCTTTTTTCGATCCTTCTTTGCATGTCCCCAACGAGGTCGGGGTATAAGGAGTTAGAGGGGCTCGATCTGGTGGAACCCTTGCAAGATCGGCCTCGCAAAGCTTCGATGACACTCCATGGCGGAAGAAAAAGAAAGACGATGGAGCAAGAGATCTATCAAAATATTGCTCAAGGGGCCCTCAAGAAACAAAGGAACGCGATGATGGATAACTTTGCTCAAATCCTTCAACGACTTCCCACATATAAGGCGCACATCTTGCATCCATGACCACTACGGAAGCGCCACTCCCTTCAAGGTAATAGTGAAAACTTTGACATTCCTATATTTGAAGGAAAAATAGATGCGGATGTCGTAGATAGATGGTTAAATTTGCTGGAAGGTTATTTCTCGGTCCATGACTTCTGCGACCGAGAAAGATTCCTTTGCACTCCTCAAGCGCCCAGTGTCAAAGACTAGTGGGAAACCTCAGGTGAGCAGAGGGCGAAGGCCCTCTCTGATTTCTGGCCCACCCACTTGGAATTTGTTTCGAGATGGCATCAAGGAACAATATTACCACGTGAGAGCTATCAAGACAAATACATCCAATGGACCACGGCTATGACATGAAAGGATCAAGATGTGCACGAGCTGACGAAGATACATTTCCTTACCACTGCGCACAAGTTGGGTATTAAATATTCGGAGAGACATTTGGTGCTCAAGTACAGCATTTGTCTGCATAAACACATTCGGAGGAAATGGAGTTTCTCGACATTACATTGCTTGACATGGCATATCGCTATGCCGCAAAGATCGAGCGAGAAATTTAAGTAGAAGAAGCGAGACTTTGGTCACAACGAATCCGAAAGGTGCCCAAGACGAAGAACAAGGGGCAAGGCAAAAGAAATGTGACTCGAGAAAAACACCAAGAATCCAAAGAAGGACACAAGGAAGTGGTGTGAATTTCATAATAGCCCCACTCACAACATAGTGTCGGGCCAAACGATCTTTGGTGGCGAACTAAAGGCACCCGAATTAGATGCATTTTACGATCCTAAGTTAGAAACCGGACAAAGGCAATGACAAAGGAACGGATCATTGATGCGGATCCCGATTGCTATTGTTGCCACCACCAAGATCCGGAGGGACGGTCCGGAGGATCCGGAAGGAGAAGTGCCTCTTCCGATCACGAATGGATGAAGGGTTCTTCTTTGCAATTTCTTGTCGATAGCGGAAGCCAAAGAACCTCATTTACGGCGAGTCGTGAAGCGGCTCGGCCTACCTACCATAGCACACCGCAGCCATGTTTCCTTCAGTGGCTCCACCCGAGGAGAGATCTCTGCACTCGCCCGGCCAGTCACCAAACCTTCATCTTGATATCAAGCCATTCACGGATGAGGTATTGTGTGATGTTGCTCCCCTTGATATGGGCGATGTATTATTGGGCCAACCATGCCTTTGGAGGCAACATGCTGTATATGAGTCTACGCCTCATGCTGTTATTATTACTTTGGGAAATAACTTGTACGGATACGAATGTACAGCTATCTGTCATCTCTTTAACTATTGCAAAACAATGCGGTAAGATTTTTGTAATTACAAGAAATTCATTTTCCTTACAACTCACTCACGAGAAGAAAAAATATTGTGGCCACAACCTCGAAACGGGGCTCCCTTGCACGGTACAATGAGATGGAAAAAGTCATGGAGGAATACGAGGAAGTTTTCCCCTCACTCATAGAGGTTCCTCTGCTTGTCGGGACAAGCACTCCATTGATCGGCCTCTGACGCCTGCTTGCCTAATGTTGACATACATCACGCAACTACACATACAAAATCCAAACATGTATTGTACGGTGATAAAACCAAATTTACTAAATGCATCCGGCATGTCCACCCATAGTCCTTGACATCTTCAACACATTTAATACTCAATTCAACAAAATTTGCCTCATCTCATGGAGGATCTCAACGCAAATGGGGACCATTTCTTCCTAAGGAGGGAGGAATCATCTAGGTGGATATCGGTGGCCACTCACCCAGCCCATTTCGGACTAGCACCATCAATTCTTGCAGCTTTTCACATTCAACACAACTTACTATTTTTAGCAAGTTTTCGGGTCCTCCACTCTCGGAGCCCTTTTGGGGACTTAATGATCCGGGTGGATATTGGTGGCCACCCACCTATTCCATTTGAACACCCACCATCGGTTCTTTCAATTTTCAGAACATGACAAAACTTACTATTTTTAGCAGTTTTTGAATTCTGAACTTCTGGGAGCCATTTTGAGGCCCTAAACGACGTTTTTGGGAACTTGAGAGAGCAACATTGGTCCATGGATCGATGTTGCTCGTTCAAAAATTGTACTCCTCGAGATAGATCTTTCTAATGAGCTATTGAACGTGTTCAAATGGAGATCGGGTGCCAAAAGTTACGCCCCGGGAAGTTGAACCACCAATTTACCCAAACGGGCGCCTGAGTTTGGCGCCTCATCTCCTACGGTTAGGTTTTTGGACGTTTCGGATTCTACATTGTTTCTCAACAATAAATAGGCCCTCGAACCTCATTGTAACATAGTTCGAGCCTATAGCCATAAATCTCTCTCGGAGATAGCTGCAATGCCCTAGCTAGTTTTATTTCCATTATCGTATCAAATTTCGGTTCTTTGATATTAATGAAATGAAGTATTATTTACTTCATCTACGTATTTATGGTTATGTGTTTGATACCAACATTTCTGCATAAATCCGGATCAGTGGTATCATAGCGGTCTACTTTTCTTGATCCTTCTTTGCATGTCCCCAACGAGGTCGGTATAAGGAGTTAGGGCTCGGTCCCCAGTGGAACCCTTGCAAGATTAGCCTCGCAAACCCAGAAGCGACCTCCCATGGCGGAAGAAAAGAAAAGATGAGGGAGTAGGATATCCTATCAAAATATTGCTCGGAGGCCCTCGAAGACGAACGCGATGATGGATAACTTTAACCAAATCCTTCAACGACACCCACATATGGCGCATTTGCATCCATGACCACTGCGGGCGCCACTCCCTTGAGTAATGGTAAACTTTGACATTCCTATAGTTGAAGGAAAAATAGATGCGGTCTGCGTGACAGAGGATGGTTAAATTTGTTGGAAGGGTATTTCTCGGTCCATGACTTCTACGGCAGAAAATGATTCTTTTCACTCCTCAAAAGTTTGCCCCCCATGTCAAAGGGCGGTGAAACCCTCCACCGTGAGCAAGAGGGCAAGAGGAGACCCTCTCTGTTCTCGGCCCCACCCACTTGGAATTCATTACGAGATGGCATCGAACAATATTACCGTGGGGAGCTATGAACAAATACATCCAATGGACCATCTTTGCGGACAACAAAGAAGGAACAAGATGTGCATGGTGACGAATTTGTTCCATACCTGCGCAAAGTTGGGTATTAAATATTTAGAGAGACATTTGGTGCTCAAGTACAGCGTGTCTGCATAAACACATTCAAGAAGAAATAGAGTTCCTCGACATTACATCGCTTAGCACGGCATATCGCTATGCCACAAAGATCGAAGAAATTTAAGCGAGAAGAAGCGAGACTTTGGATGCGAATCCGAAGGTGCCCCCGAACCAAAGAACAAGGGGCAAGGCCAAAAGAAGTAACTCGAGAACAACACCACAAATCCAAATAAGGACACGGAGTAAGTGGTGTGAATTTCACCAATAGCCCCACTCGGCACAAACAAGTGTCGGGCCAAACGATCTTTGGTGGCCGAACTAAAGGCACTCGAATTAGATGCCATTTTTATGATCACGAGTTAGAACCGAGACAAAAGCAATGACAAAGGGAAGAATATCATTGATGCGGATCCCGGTGCTATTTGCACAAGATCTGAGAGGAGGGTCGAGAGGATCCGGAGGAGGGGGGGAGTGCCTCTTCTAGTCGCGGATGTGGGTGAAGGGTTCTCTGTTGCAATTGTCAATCTCGATAGCCGAAGCCAAAGAACCTCATTTTCGGCGAGAGGTCATCGAAGCGGCTCGGCCTACCTACCATAGCACACCCACGACCCGTATACCATCGGGTAGCTCCACCCGGGGAGAGGTCTGCACTCGCTAGCGATGCGCCTTCCACTCTGATATCAAGCCATTCACAGATGAGGTATTGTGTGATGTTGCTCCCCTTGATGTAAGTGATGTATTAGTGGTCCAGCCATACATGGAGGAAACATGTTGTATATGAGTCTAGGCCTCGTGCTATTATTATTACTTTGGGAAATAACTTGTATAGGATACGGAGGTAGCACCGCCTCCTGTGTCTCTTGCTTTACTGCAAAAATAACATAGTAAGATTGTTTCCCAAACCGGAAATTCATTTTCCTTACAGCTAACTCACGGGGAAAGAAAAATATTGTGGCCACAACCTCAAACGGGGCTCCTTGCACGGTACACGGCGGATGGACAAAGTCATGGAGGAATACGAGGATTTCCCCTCACTCATAGAGGTTCCTCTACCTTGTCGGGACAAGCACTCTATTGATACGACTCCCAACACACCAACTTCACTAATGTTTCCATACATCCTACAACTACATACGGAATCCAAACATGTACTATTTGGGGTGATAGTAAATTTACTGGTATCCGGCATGTCCTACTTGGTCACTTGACATCTTCAGCACATCTAATGCACAGTTTCCAACGAATTTGCCTCATTTCATGGAGGATATCAATGCAATGGGGACCATTGCTTCTAAGGAGGAGAATGATCCGGGAGGATATCGGTGGACACTTACCTTCTATGACATTTGGACTAGCACCATCCAATTCTTGTAGCTCTTCACATTGACACAACTTGTTACTATTTTGTGATTTTCGATTCCTCCACTCCCAAAGGCTGTTTCGAGGCCTTAATGATCCAGGTGGATATTGATGGCCACCCACCTATTCTATTTGAACCCCCACCATTAGTTCTTTCAATTTTCAAGTTGCGACAAAACTTACTATTTTTAGCGAGTTTTGGGTCTGAACTTGGAGCCGTTTTGAGGCCTAAACGAAATTTTTTGGGAAAACGGAGAGCAACATGCATCCATGGACCTATGTTCCTCATTCAAAAGTTTTACTACTCATATAGATATTTATAACGAGCTATTGAGCACGTCAAACGGAGATCGGGTGCCAAAGTTACGCCACGAGGAAGTTGAATCATAATTTACCCAAACGGGCTTCCAGTTTTTGGTGCCTCATCTCCTACGGTTAGGTTTGGATGTTTGGATTCTACATTGTTTCCCAACAATAAATAGGCCCTCATGCCTCATTGTAACACGAGTTCGAGGAGCTGTAGCCTACATCTTCAGAGATAATGACTTCTCTGTAGCTAGTTTTATTTCCATTAAATGTCTATAAGCAAATTTCAGTTCTTTGATATTAATGAAATGAAGTATTATTTCTCTTGCATCTCTGTATTTATGGTTATGTGTTTATTCTGTTGTTTTCACATAAATTTGGATCGGTGGTATCAAAGCGGTCTACTTTTTCTCGATCCTTCTTTGCATGTCCCTAACGAGGTCGGCGTATAAGGAGTTAGGGCTCGATACGGGGGTGGAACCCTTGCGAGATCGACCTCGCAAACCCTTACGACCTCCCATGGTGGGAAAGGCTAAAGATGAGGGAGTAGGAAGTCCTATCAAAATATTGCTCGAGGAGGCCCTCGAGAAACAAAAGGAACACGATGATGGATAACTTTGCTCAAATCCTTCAACGACGCATAGGCGCATACGCATCCAACGGCCACTGCGGAGAAACCACTCCCTTCAAGTCAGTTAAACTTTGACATTCCTATATTTGAAGGAAAAATAGATGCGGATGCCGTAGATAGATGGTTAAATTTGTTAGAAGGGTATTTCTCGGTCGCTTCTGCGACCGAAAGCTTGATTATTTGCACTCCTCAAAGGCGCCCCCATCGGGGCGGTGGGGAAACCTAACGTGAGCAAGAGGGTGAAGGGGAACCCTCTCTTGTTCTCGGCCTCACCCACTTGGAATTCGTTTTGAGATGGCATCAAGGAACAATATTACCCCGTCGGGAGCTATGAAGACAAATACATCCAATGGACCACGTTGCGGCAACAAAAGGATCGAATGTGCACGAGCCGACGAATGCTGTTCCATACCGCGCACAAAGTTGGGTATTAAAGATTCGGAGAGACATTTGGTGCTCAAGTACCGCGGTATGCATAAACACATTCGGGGAGGAAATTGAGTTCCTCGACATTACATCGCTTAGCACGACATATTGCTATCTTGCAAAAGATCGAGTAGAAATTTAAAAAGCGAGAAGAAGCAAGACTTTGGATACGCAAATCCGAAAGGTACCCCTAGAACCGAAGAAAAAGGGGCAAGGCCAAAGCAATGCGACTCAAAACAACACCACAAGTCAAAAAGGACATACGGAAGTGGTGTGAATTTCATAATAGCCCCACTCCTGGCACAAACAGTGTCGGGCTGGTCTTTGGTGGCCGAGCCCAAAGGCACCCGAATTAGATGCATTTTCTGATCTGAGTTAGAACTGAGACAAAGGCAATGACAAAGGGAAGCGGATCATTGATGTGGATCCTAGTACTATTTTTGCCACCACCAAGATCCATAGGGAGGGTCTAGAGGATCCGGAAGGAGGGGAGAGCGCCTGCTTCCGGTCGCGGTCTTGGGTGAAGGGCTCTCCTTGCAATTTCTCGTCAATAGCGGAAGCCAAAGAACCTCATTTCGGCGAGAGGTCATGAAGTGGCTCGGCCCTGCCTGCCATAACACACCCGCGGACATATACCATCGGGTGGCTCCACCAGGGAGAGATCTCTACACTCGCCCGGCGGTACGCCTTTCGTACAATATCAAGCCATTCACGGATGAGGTATTGTGTGATGTTGCTCCCCTTGATGTAGCTAATGTATTATTGGGCCAACCATACTTGTGGAGGTGACATCTTGTATATGAGTCTAGGCACAGTGCTATTATTATTACTTTGGGAAATAACTTGTACGGGATACCGGGTAGCATCGCCTCTGACATCTCTTTAACTGCGCAAACAAACGTGTGTATTGTTTTCCAAACCGGGAAATTCATTTTCATACAACTCACTCACGGAAAGAAAAATATTGTGGCCACAACCTCCTAAACGAGGCTCCCTTGCATGGCTACGTGATACGTTCAAAGTCATGGAGGAATACGGGGAGGATTTTCCCCTCACTCATAGGGGTTCCTCTATCTTGTCGGGACAAACACTCTATTGATGCGACTCCCAACGCACCATCGCACGATGTTTCCATAAATCCTGCAACTACACACTACGAATCCAAACATGTACTATACGAAGTGATAAAGAAACCAAATTTACTAAATGCATCCGGCATGTCCACCGTAGGTCCTTGACATCTTCAACACATCTAATACTCGGTTCAACGAAATTTGCCTCATCTCATGGAGGATCTCAATGCAATAGGATCATGCTTCCTAAGGAGAGGAATGATCAGTGGATATCGGTGGCCACCTATTCCATTTGGACTAGCACCATCAATTCTTGCGGCTCTTCACATTTCGGCACAAATTACTATTTTTAGCAAGTTTCGGGTCCTCCACTCCCCGAGCCGTTTGAGCCTTAATGATCAGTGGATATTGGTGACCACCCACTATTCCATTTGAACCCCCACCATCGAGTTCTTTCTATTCTCAAGTTGCAACAAAACTTACTATTTCTAGCAGTTTTTTGGGTCCACGAACTTGGAGCCGTTTTGAGGCCCTAAACGACGTTTTTTGGGAAAACGAGAGAGCAACATGTGTCCATGGATTGATGTTGCTCATTCAAAAGTTGTACTCCTCGGATATATTTTCCTAACGAGCTATTGAGCGCATCAAACGGAGGTGGGTGCCAAAGTTACGCCCCCGGGAATTTGAACCACCAATTTACCCAAAGGGCGCCCACAATTTTGGCGCCTCATCTCCTACGGTTAGGTTTTTGGATGTTTCGGATTCTACATTTTTTTCTCAACAATAAATAGGCCCTTGAGCCTCATTGTAACATAGCCCCAGGAGCTGTAGCCACCACATCTCTTCTCGAGAGATAGCTACCGGCGCCTAGCTAGTTTTATTTCCATTACGTACGTAAGCAAATTTCGGTTCTTTGATATTAATGAAATGAAGTATTATTTCCACCATCTACTTGTATTTGTAGTTGTGTTTATTCGTTTGCATTCTGCATAAATCCAAATCGGTGGTATTAGATCGGTCTGCTTTTCTTGATCCTTCTTTGCATGTCCCCAATGGTCGGGGTATAAGGAGTTAGGGCTCGATACGGTGGAACCCTTGCAAGATCAACCTTACCAGCCGACCTCCCATGTCGGAAGAAAAGAAAGACAAAGGGAGCAAGAGATCCTATCAAAATGCGCTCGAGGGAGGCCCTCGAGAAACAAGACGATGATGGTCTTTGCTCCGAATCCTTCTTGTTGCCCACATATGGTGCATCTGCATCCAACAACCACTCTGGAGGTGCCACTCCCCATGAAGGTAATGGTAAACTTTGAAATTCCTATATTTGAAGGAAAAATAGATGCGGATGTCGTAGACGAATGGTTAAATTTGTTGGAAGGGTATTTCTCGGTACTTGACTTCTCGACCGAGAAAAGATTATTTTTGCACTCCTCATTGCCCCCCATGTCAAACACTAGTGATTGGGAAGCCTACAGTGAGCAAGAGGGCGAAGGGGAACCCTCTGTTCTCGGCCACACCCAATTGGAATTCATTCCGAGATGGCATCAAGGAACAATATTACCCCGTGAGAGTTATGAAGACAAATACATCCAATGGACCATATTTTGAAGCAACAAAAGGATCAAGATGTGCACGAGCCCGCGAATACGATTTCCCTTACCACCACACAAAGTTGGGTAGCCCGTATTGAGAGAGACATTTGGTGCTCAAGTACACATTGTCTGCATAAACACATTCGAGGAGGAAATGGATTTCCTCGACATTACATCGCTTGGCATGACATATCGCTATGCCGCAAAGATTGACGAAATTTAAGTAGAAGAGCGAGACTTTGGATGCGAATCGAAAGGTGCCCCTGGCCCGAGACAGGGACAAGGCCAAAGCAATGTGACTTAGAACAACACCACAAATACAAAGAAGGACACGAAGTGGTACCAAATTTCATAGCAACCCACTCACAGCTGTAGTGTGAGACCCAAGCAGGTCTTTGGTGGCCAAACTAAAGGCACAGGTAGATGCATTTTTTGATCCACGAGTTAGAACCGGACAAAGGAAATGAAAAAGACGAGATCATTGATGCGGAACTCGGTGCTCCTTTTTTCCACCACCAAGATCTAGAGGGAGGGTCCGGAGGATCCAAAGGAGGGAAGCGCCTCTTCCGGTCGTAGATGTGGGTGAAGGGTTCTCTGACTGCCAATTTCTAAAATCGATAGCCGGAAACCAAAAGAACCTCATTTCAGCGAGAGGTCATGAAGCGACTCGGCCTACCTACCATAGCACACTCGCAGCCATATACCATCAAGTGGCTCCACAGGGAGCGATCTCCACACTCGCGAGCGGTGCCATGTCTCCAGTACGGTATCAAGCCATTCACGGATGAGGTATTGTGTGATGTTGCTCCCCTTGATGTAGCTGATGTATTATTGGGAAAACCATACATGTGGAGGGGACATCTTTGTTATATGAATTGACCTCGTGATGTTATTATTACTGGGAAACTAACGCAAGGATACCGGAGGTGTATATCTGTCATCTCTTTAACTACGCCAAAACAACGCGATAAGATTGTTTCCCAAACCCGGGAAATTCATTTTCCTTAAAACTCACTCACGAGGAAAGAAAAAATGTTGTGGCCCCAACCTCAAAATAGGGCTCCCTTGCACGGTACACGACGGATTGACAAAGTCATGGAGGAATACGAGAAGTTTCCCCCTCACTCATAGGGGTTCCTCTGCTTGTCGGGGACAAGCACTCCATTGATCGACTCCCAATGCACTGCCATTTGATGTTGCCATACATCCTTGCCAACTACATACGAGAATCCAAACATGTCTTGTATGAGGCTAATAAAGAAACCAAATTTACTAAATGCATCCAGCATGTCCAACCGCAAGTCCTTGACATCTTCCAACACATCTAATACTCGAGTTCAACAAAATTTGCCTCAACTCATGGAGGATATCAATACAATGGGGACCCATGCTTCTAAGGAGGAGGAATGATCAGTGGATATCGGTGGCCACCCACCTATTCCATTTTTGACTAACACCATCAATTCTTACTTGACTCTTCACATTTAGCACAACTTAGTATTTTCGCGAGGTTTCGGTTCCTCCACTCTGGAGCCGTTTTGGGGCCTTAATGATCCGGGTGGATATTGGTGGCCACCCACCTATTCCATTTGAACCCCCACCATCGAGTTCTTGTTTTCAAGTTGCAACAAAACTTACTATTTTTAGCGATTTTTTGGGTCACGAACTTCGAGCCATTTTGAGGCCCTAAACGACGTTTTGGGAAAACGAGAAACAACATCGGTCCATGGATCGATGTTGCTGATGAATTGTACTCCTCGGATAGATATTTCCGCAGGCTATTGAGCGCGTCAAACCAGAATCGGGTGCCAAAGTTACGCCCCGGGAAGTTGAACCACCAATTTACCCAAACGAGCACGGTTTTGGTGCCTCATCTCCTACGGTTAGGTCTTTGGACATTTCAGATTCTACATTGTTTCTCAGCAATAAATAGGCCCTCAGAAATCCTCATTGTAACATAGTTCAAAGGCTTTGTACCCACACCACATCTCTTCTCGGAGATAACTACAATGCCCTAGCTAGTTTTATTTCCATTACGTAACGTAAGCAAATTTCGAGTTCTTTGATATTAATGAAATGAAGTATTATTTTATTTGCATCTACTGTATTTATGGTTATGTATTTTTATTCGTACATTCCTACATAAATCCGGATCGGTGGTATCAAAGCTGATGCCTTTTTCTCGATCCTTCTTTGCATGTCCCCAACGGGGGTCAGCGTATAAGGAGTTAGGGCTCGATACGGTGGAACCCTTGCAAGATCGGCCTCGCAATCTGACGACCTCCCATGGCGGAAAAGAAAGACGAGGAGCGAAAGATCTATCAAAATATTGCTCGAGAGCCCTCGCAGAAACAAAGGAATGCGATGATGGATAACTTTGCTCAAATCCTTCAACGACGCCCCACATATGGCGCATACATCAACGACCACTGCGGAAGGCGCCACTCCCTTCAGGTACGAGGTAAGAATTGACATTCCTATATTTGAAGGAAAAATAGATGCGAATCTTAGTAGACGGATGGTTAAATTTGTTGGAAGGGTATTTCTCGGTTCATGACTTCTCGGCAGAAAAGATTATTTTTGCACTCCTCAAAGTACCCCCCATGTCAGGGCGGTGGAAACCTACCGTGAGCAAGAGGGCGAAGGGGAGCCTCTGTTCTCGGCCATAGCCACTTGGAATTCGTTCCGAGACACATCAAGGATATAATTACCCACGGGGTGCTATGAAGACAAATACATCCAATGGACCACGGCTAGCGGCAACAAAGGATCGGAATGTGCATGAACGACGAATGCGATTTCCATACCCTGTGCACAAAGTTGGGTATTAAATATTCGAGCGAGGAGATACATTTGGTGCTCAAGTACACGCGATTGTTTATAAACACATTTAGGAGAAATGGATTCTCGACATTACACATCGCTTGGCATGGCATATTGCTATGCCGCAAGATCAGCCGAAATTTAAGCGAGAAGAAGCGAGACTTTGGATCTGCACGACTACGAAGGTGCCCCCGAACGGAAGAACAAGGAGCAAGGCCAAAGCAATGCAACTCAAAACAACACCACTGCGTCAAAAAGAAGGACACGGGGAAGTGGTGTGAATTTCATAATATCCTCCGGCACAAGCGAGTGTCGGGCCAAAAAGGTCTTTGGTGGCGAGAACTAAAGGCACAGAATTAGATGCATTTCTGGTCACAGTTGGACTAGAAAAAGCAATGAAAAAGGGAAGCGGATCATTGATGCGGATCCCGGTGCTATTGTTGCACCACCAAGATCGAGGAGGAGGGTTCGGAGGATCCGGAGGATCGCCTCTTCCGGGTCTGAGATGTGGGTGAAGGGTTCTCCGTTGCAATTTCTCGTCGATAGCGGAAGCCAAAAGAACCTCATTTCAGCGAAGGTGGTAGGAAAGCGCTCGACCTACCCACCATAGCACCCGCGACCATGCTCACCATAGGGTGGCTCCACCTAGGGAGAGATCTGCACTCGCTAGCGGTGCCGCCTTCCGTACAATATCAAGCCATTCACGGATGAGGTATTGTGATGTTGCTCCCCTTGATGTAGGTGATGTATTATTGGGCCAACCATACTTGTGGGTGACATCTTTTGTATGAGTCTAGGCCTGGTGTTGTTATTATTACTTTGGAAATAACTTGTACGGGATACCGGAAGGTAGCACGCGCTCCTGTCATCTCTTTAACTACGCAAAACAACATGGTAAGATTGTTTCCCAAGCCGGGAAATTCATTTTCCTTACAACTCACTCACGGGAAAAGAAAAATATTATGGCCACAACCTCGAAACGGGGCTCCCTTGCACGGTATTACTTGTGAGATGGAAAAAGTCATGGAGGAATACGAGGAAGTTTTCCCCTCACTCATAGAGGTTCCTCTACCTTTGTGTAGGACAAACACTCCATTGATCGACTCCCAACGTACCACCGCTTTGATGTTGCCATACATCCTGCAACTACATACAAAATCCAAACATGTACTATACGAGGTGATAAAGAAGCAAATTTACTAAATGCATCCGGCATGTCCACCCACAGGTCCTTGACATCTTCAACACATCTAATACTCAGTTCAATAGAATTTGCCTCATCTCATGGAGGATCTCAACGCAATGGGGACAATTGCTTCCTAAGGAGGGAGGAATGATCCAGGTGGATATTGGTGACCACCCACCTATTATATTTGGACTAGCACCATCAATTCTTGCAACTCTTCACATTCAGCACAACTTACTATTTTTAGCAGGTTTTTGGGTCCTCCACTCCTGGAGCCGTTTCGGGGCCTTAATGATCCAGGTGGATATTGGTGGCCACCCACCTATTCCATTTGAACCCCACCATCAATTCTTTCAATTTTCAAGTTGCAACAAAAATTACTATTTTTAGCGATTTTGAGTCTGAACACGGAACGGTTTGAGGCCTAAACGACGTTTTTTGGGAAAACGGAGAGCAACATCAGGTCCATGGACTAATGTTGCTCATTCCAAAGTTGTACTCCTTGGATAGATATTTCTAACAAGCTATTGAGTGCGTCAAACGGAGATCGGGTGCCAAAGTTACGCCCCCAGGAAGTTGAACCACCAATTTACCCAAACGGGCACCCACAGTTTTGGCGCCTCATCTCCTACGGTTAGGTTTTTGGTTGTTTCAGATTCTACATTGTTTCTCAAAAATAAATAGGCCCTCGATCCTCATTGTAACACAGTTCAGAGACTGTGTACCATCTCTTCTCGAGAGATAGCTACAATGCCCTAGCTAGTTTTATTTCCATTACGTACGTAAGCAAATTTCGAGTTCTTTGATATTAATGAAATGAAGTATTATTTCCGCTGCATCTACGTATTTATGGTTATGTGTTTATTTTGTTGCGTTCCTGCATAAATGCGGATAAATTGTATTAATCACTTTTAAATGGAATAAGATGATACACATAAATTATACGTAGGGATGTATTTTTATTTCAATGGTAGTTTCACTACCTATGCGATACAACATACCGAAGTGGAAATAAAACAAGAATAATTTGTTTTTGAAAACAAAACTCATGCAAAGAATAAAAAGGAGCTACAAGAATGTAATCACACTTCGGATAAACTAGTATATAGCGCACCACACACTAACTAAACCATACGGTACCTCTAATTGGATCTTTGTAACGATTATAATAAATACACAGAACCCAGGCAGATCTACTTAAAGCGACACAACAACAATGACACTCGATGAATATGCATAAATAAATATAAGATATAATACAACTACCCTACGACTACATTCCTGCTAAGAGAGGGCCCCTCTGCGGGGTGCGGGAAGAAATGAAAACTAAATGATAATTTGATCAATCAAAACATGTAATAGCAACAACACGATATTGTGTATTATGATGATCAAAATTTACAAAGTCAAAATGGTGATATTGTTCTGTGATAACCCCGACCTTAAGGTTTGAGCATTTATATAATATTCATATCCGGAAAATGAAGAACGGATGAGTCATGAGAATCTCCCGATTCTCATCTTTGATCAAAATAAAGTAAATACAATTACAATTGTTTCCCTCGAAATAAAAGTCTTGAATGGGAAAGCATTGATTTAAATACATGCTTTGAAGTTGTTATTCTAAATAAAAATACATGATAACTCCTACATGTTTGTCATTAGAATGCGACGGTTGTAGCATAACAAATTTTGAAGATAGATCGACATCGAAATTTGCTAATGCGCAAACAACAATGCAACTATAGCAATGGATACGTAATAAGTAAGCGGTGTAACATAAAGGATGTGATAGCTAGGTGTTGACTAAGTGTGTGGTAGCAACACCATGTAACAACATGCTTCCAACTCGTTATATGCGCTTTGTGTTCAGGGTCCCTTGGTGCACAAACCTGCGTATACTGAGGGATGAAAAAAAAAGCCAAAAGAACTTCTCCTAATGTTCATCTCGATTCAGCCACAAAAGGTTTGAAAATCATTAATGGTGCGGAATGGAAAGGTAATGAAACAAGGTAAAGTTATGTTGTTTCGGGATAAAAGGAACGGAAAAAGGCAAGTATGGTCCCATGTTGGAGGTCAAAAAGGTAAGAAATGAGGAAGAAAATGTAGGAAATGAGTAAAAATGACACCCAACACCTAGTCACTACCTCTTCTCTATGTGCTTCAGAGGCCTCTTTTTTTATTCTTCAATCTACTTGAGCAACCAATGTTAATCTACACCACGACAACCATTAAACAACAAAATGAATTATTTCAACGCATTCTACACAAGTGTTCTCAATGATTACAAAAGCGAGATAAATTAATTCTTATAGTTTAACACGGTTTTCTATCACCATTCGCGGAGAGATTCAACATAGAGAATTCAAATAGAGAATGAAGGGGGAGTGCACGATTACAAATTTTATATTTCTTTGAAAAACACACAAGACTATGCAAGTCGGACTAGGAGTTTGAATGCTTCAATTCAATTCATAAATCATGTACCACCTCCAACCAACAACACAATAAAAAAATAGTTACTTGATACTTTAACAAATTGCACGAGTCATAGAGACTATCAATCAACGCACGGAGAAGTAGTATCCAATGCAAGGCTGGACTATCACACATCATATTCATACGTCCAATAGAATGTATAACATCCGTCATTTACTCATTTTAACATAATCTCAAATGCAAGATGCACATTTCCAAAGCGGTGATCCAATTCAAGTTCAATACAGAAGATATTAAAAATAT
The DNA here is from genome assembly GCA_034641835.2 of Pinus albicaulis. Lineage (NCBI taxonomy): Eukaryota > Viridiplantae > Streptophyta > Pinopsida > Pinales > Pinaceae > Pinus > Pinus albicaulis. The sequence continues at coordinate 348,769 of JAXQQM020061581.1, read as the reverse complement.
GCCAAAAATAAATCCCCCAAAGACACTTGCAATCAATATGGAACCTGAAAATAATTCCGCACGGAAAAATTATAGGAAAGAGAAAGAAAGGTAGCGGGGATTTCTCAAAGATGGTGTTGCATGACATATAGTAGGTGAAAATTGAGTGTCAACATATCAATAGAACCTACACATTTCAACAAAGCATATGACAAACCCTATTAATACAAGCCAATAGAAAAAATTTTGATTTACAGACCTAGGATGCCAAATTTTTTGCTATTTAGAGATTATGGGTAAGGAGTGCAAGACCGACATGCACAAAATTCCATAAAAACCGATGAATTGGGCAAGACGGGAATTATTACCTTTGATACATATTAAAACACACATATGGAAGAATTGTCTTTTTTACATTCTAAGATTAATAGGATTATCGATGAATTGGATTTTTCTTCTAGTAGTATTTGGGCTCCATTTTCACCTTGAAAATATGTTTTCGAGTTCCACTTTGGATAAAAATTGATGCATGCACAACGTTGAAAGCTCTCGACTAAAAGAAATCTCTAAAAAGTGAAGCTATAAATTTTATCAATACTTGGAAAGAACACTCTCCTCTTCCTTATCGATTTTCTTTGCAATATACCTCTATGAGTAGGATTAGAACTAAGCGAGGTTTGAACCCTTTTCTCTTGGGTCTCCTCCTTTCAAAGCTGCTATTGGGTCTTTAGATCGGTCTTCTCCATTGAGGTCATTAGTCAATTCCATTCTAATACTTTAGGTATTTCTTGCTTATTCATATTAGGGTTTTCGGGCGCTAGTGTTAGTACCACTTACCTCTCCAAGGTTAATGATATTCCTCTTATCGTCTCCCCCATTTAAAACATTCCTCCCCCTTCAACATGTTGAGAAATATAGGGCATTAGAATTAAGTTGTTTCTCTTCTATGATAACTTCTTGTGAATGATTTTTAATTATTTATATTAGGTTCTTCTTTAGTTTATTATAGTTTTATTCTTCATCAAACAACTAACAAGCTACAAAAAATAATGAGACAAGAGACACGGGATGTAGGCAATCATTCTAGACAAAAACAACTCCAACTTGAAAGGAAAACCCAAATGAATTCTTCTTCTTATAGAGACTTCAATTGACGAATACCGAGGACCAAGATCCTTAACACAAAAACCACTCCAAGACCAAGTCACAAGACCTTTCTTCACTAGTTCTTCTTATTGCCCAAGTCAACACAAGTAAAATTGTCCTCTTATGACGAAAATCTTGGCTACTCTAAAATTTCAGCTCCCTTTCCATAAACTTGCAATCTGATTTTTGTAATTTAAAATGTGTGAGTTGATGATATTTTTATGATGCTTTCCTCCTTCATTTGACTTGAGAAAATATCTTGGTGATCTCAACAAGTAAGGTTTCTATATGGGTGACCTTCTTGATGACTTCCTCGAGATGATATGATACTACTACGAAACCTATTTTTGACACATGTGCGAGGAGACTAGCGAAAAATAATGCCAAATCTTTTCTCTTCCTCTCCTTCTTCTCATTGTTATGAGGTTGCTTTCCTTGTGATCTTCTCACTTCTTCTTGTTTAGGACTTTCTTAAGCCGGGTTGTCTTCAATGATGCCAGTTTCCTTATATATAGTAGTTTTCCCATGAGATATAGGCCGACATGACTTTGTGCCTAGGGTGACATGACTTCTGGTATCATCCTTATTCCTTTTTGTAGTGCTAATTCAAGGGTTCTTGTGACAAGCCTTATAGGTTTTGTGACACAAATAACTTCTATTTTTACAATGTATAACATGCCCAAATGGGTCTTCAATCCTTGACATTGACTCTCTAGACTTTATGACATTGACCAAATGTAATAACTCACAACAAGAGCTTCAAATAAAATTATATTACTTGAGCATGAAACCCATGACTCAATAATTACAAAAATAATTTATTTTTCTTCTTTAAATCAATTACATAAATCATGATTAGACATGTCATTATGTAGACCAAACCTATTTGTTTTCATCACAACCCCTGTCGTTCTCCTCGACCTTGGTGATTCTATTATGATTTTTCCTAATATTGGTTGAACGTAAGTCATGAGCATTCTAATAGTTTCAACATTGAATCTCCTCCTACCATTGTTGGTATTGTTCCCATTTTGTTGAACAAGGTTTAGTACACGACATGTGTTCACACTGAAGTTTTCAACTCTTTTCCTTCGGTGACCATGGATTAGTCCCTAACACGTGCGCTTCCCCTCATCATTCTCATTATGGTTCTAGTGATAAATATGTGCACTCATAAAGTATGGTGTTAAGGGCTTCATTGAACGAGGGCTCCTCCAATCATGTGTTATATTATTCCCCTCTCCATCGATAACATTCAAACAGTCTCATGGTTGAATCTCTTCCTGCCTTTGCCATTTTCCTTCTCCCGATTTACCATAAATTAATCCCTAACACATATTCTCCACCTATGGTTTTAATTTATTTTCCTTCTGTTAGCCATGGATCATTTCCTGACCTGTGCATCCCGCATCCTCAATCACATTCAATTTCCATTGATAAAGAGGTGCTCCTTGAAAATACTCTTTTGAACGTAAGGTCCTCCAATCCAGTGTTAAGGGTTTCATTGAAAGAGGTAACCTCCCATCCCATGTTAAATTATCCCCCTCTCCATTCTTCTGTATTGGATTCTTCCCCCCTTCATCATTCTGTCTCGAATTATTTTTCCAATTCTAACAATTTATCCACTTTTGTGGACTCTATTTGTCCTACTTCTCATTCCTTAAATCCCCCCCATTATTTATATTTTTTTCATTTCTCCCTCTCTTAATAAAAGATTTTTTAATCTCTCCAGAAGGAATTTTGACCCCCTGAATTTTCAATTCCTAGAAAAAGTGTTGAACTTTTCCTTGCATCCTAGAAAAATCCCAATAGTGGACATTATTTGCAATGTCAAATTTGGGATCAAATATTTTCTGGATAATATTAAGGAATCCATCAGGTAACATTGCACTATTTCTCTAGTAAATCCAAGCCTCCCAAGATCAATATCTCTAAACAAGGATTTCAATCTGTAAAAGCCTTGAAATATGACCCTAATGTTGTTGTTCTAAAGCGGATAAAAGTGGAGCTAGGATGATCCTAGATAGGGTTGATTACCAAAACAAAATGATGGATCATATTCTTAATAGTGGTAGCTAAAATAAAAATGAACCTATTAAGAAGATCTCGAAAATTGTTACTTTAGCTATTAATTCTAGTAACATTGATAGCCCTATTAAGAAAGAATCTTATCGTTAAGAACCCTATCACCCTAGGATATATGGGCTTCCCAAAATCCATACGGATGGGGCCCCCTTGGGACCCATTGTCAACACGATAGGTGGGCCCACTTATCTTGCTAAGCTCTTAGTAAAAAATATTAGACCCCTTTTTGGCCTTAAGAAATCCTTTGTGAGGATTTGCTTCCTTTATTAATGAGTTTGAGGATATTAAAATTTATCCATGGGATTTTTCTTGTTAGTTTTGGCATCGTCTATTTTTTTACAAATATCCTTATCAATGAAGCAATATGATTCCAGTAAATCACGTACTAATCACGATACTTCCAACTTAGTTTTCTGCGCCTCACCTATACATTTCTTAGTTTCCAAGGTGAATTATGCTGAACAAAAATGTGGGTAAGCCATGGGTTCTACGCTCTCCCCGAGTTGTTGCAAACCTTTTCATGAAAGACTTGAAACTAGGCGGCTTCTACTTTGCAACCATATAGATTTTGAAAGAGGTTTGTTGTTAATACCTTCATCAATTGGCCTCATGGGTGTGATCAATTGTATTCCTTCCTTTATCATCTTAATAATCAATATGACTCCTTTAAGTTCACAATGGAAGAGAATTCAATTATTTCCTTGATTTCATTATTTCTAAGAAAGGGGGAAGCGGTTCATTATATCACCCATATTTTCATTAAAAACTCACACTAGAATACCTTCATGCGAGCTCTCATCCTTATCGGACACAAAACTTTAGTGTTATTAACACACTAGCTACCTAATCTCTTAGGATTTCTCATGAGGATCACTTTGAAGGGAGAAAAAGCCCCATCTCTCAAGGTTTTTGAGAAAATTGGTTATAGCAAACACCTTGTTCTTAGAGATTTCCATCTATCTAGTAAAGGGTCGAAATAAAGGAAGGATCTGTTGATTTAGTTAATTTTGTTAATCTCCCTTTCATTTTAGGTACCACGGACAAGATTTCTCACATTTCTTAAGTATAAGGTGCATGCCACCATCAAGCCCCTTAATACCATCCATATCTCCCTTAGATTAGTCAAAGACAATGTGGACCCTAAATACATGAAGTATGTTCTTAATCCACTGCTCTTGTGAAACACCCTACATTGGAGAAATTTGAGCCTCCATTAAGAAAATAATTCGGAAAAATGATCGGTGTATTAAAGATAACATATCTCCCACTCCTCTACCTTAATCGAGCATGTTGAAAAAATTAAACACCACATATGTATTGAGAAGTCCTAGGTCATTTCCAAGATGATCCCTTCATCATAGGAAGTTCAAGGAGGCTATATAAATTGAGAAGCATGTTAGCAATACGAATAGGGACAAGGAGTGGAAGATACATAAGCATAGGTTAGTTCTACTCTTTCTTCCTATTTTCTACTACATTAAATTTTCTCCACTGATTTGTCCTACTTTGTTTGCCATTTCCCGTTTTAAAATGGCTACTTTATTTCATGATTTTATTACTTATTCATGGTTTTGTATCTAATAGTTTATATATCCTTTTTAATTAATAAATTTAGTTAATTAAAAATTTATTAAGTCACATGTATTTTATATGTTTTTGTTGGAAACCTAATCCACTAAGGGTTATGGTGTGGAAGTTGAACAATCAAAGGGAGTCCAAGAGACCGAGACCTTAGAATATGAATCCAATGGTCGTATGAATGTATTATACATGTATATAATTTGAATTTTGAAAATGTCTTGAACTTATCTTTATCTCTTGTCCATTCCATATGTGTGATTAACATGGCATGAACAGGCAAATTATGGCCCTACTCCAATTTGAGCCACTAGTTTTTGTGGACTTTAGTGAGCCACTGGTTTTTGTGGACTTTTGTGCATGTGAGTCTTTCACCTCTACCCATAATGTAATATCGCTATTGTAATTTTCATAAAGCTCATAATAGTTACAAAATGGAAATATTAAAATTTAGTGTGTGTGTGTGTGTGTGTGTGTATATAATCATTCTCATCAAGAATGAGGTAACATTAAAACAAATTCTTGGCAATTCTTGGAAACTTTCATTCATTCTTTATTTCACCATGGATTGGGGGTTTGAAGGATGAAAAAAAAGCAGTTGAATTTTTCGACGACATAGGATGGATTGTATATTGTTGCAGATATTAGCTATGATGTGCGAGGATGAGTATCATGGTTCCATTATCTTTTAACTCCATTGAATACTCTCCCATCTCAATTCAATTAATGGTTGGTGTTATGGAACAAAGCATGCATATGATATTCAGAAGCTTTTTCAAGACAAATGACATTTGTGGTGAATGCATTAAGATTTTGTAGGGCTCGAAATTTAGCTCCACGTTGAAGATGATGGAGGCAAGGACTATGCCATGGAAAAGATAAGTAAATTATTGGCTCGAAATTTAGCTCCGCGTTAAGGTGATGGAGGAAAGGATTCTTCCATGGAAAAGATAAGTAAATTTCTCACCTTCTTGAAGGAAAAATATATGTACTTTTATATATTTTGAAATATTCATAGAAAATATATACAATATATATACATAATCGTATGCAGTGAGGAAAAATATGTGTTTATTTTCACATCTTTTCAAAAGATAAAATTACTACATTATTTTCCAAAAAAGAGAGTTTACATATATATTATGTATAAGGAGGATTTACTATATTGTTGTCCAAAAGAAGAGAGTTTATATATATTATGCATATAGAGGATTTACCACATTATTTTTCCAAAAAAAAGGGAGTTTATTATATATATATATATATATATATATATATATATATATATATATATATATATATATATTCTGCATATAGAGAATTTTAATGATGTTATGTTCTTGGGAAAATAGTGTGTGAGATATTTTCACATAAAAGTTAAGTAAATCTCTAGTTTCTCATAGAAATATTACATGTCAATCTTGGGTGTTAAAATATGAGTAGCTTTATCATTTTCTGGAAATAAATTACACAAAATTCTTGGTAAACAGTCAAGATATCCTCTTGAGAAAAGATGCATGAGACATGTAAAGTTTTAGGAATATATGCTTAAATGCATTGTGATAATAGTTATTTTTCGAAGTTTCTTGTGAAATAAACACGCATTGCATGCATGATACAAATAGTTAATGATCTGGATTCTCTTGTAAGAATATAATTTTTTTTTTTTCTTGAAGGGAACATGTGCTTCTATGCACATGGATAATTATTATTAACTTTCTTGAAGAATATGTATGTTTTATATACACAAAAAAATAGCAATTAAGATAGTTTATTTTATAAAAAGTTGCATGTATGAAAATAATGGCTTTTATGATAGAACTCTTCAAATAGAAATAGACTGTTTTTTTAAAAGATGGATATGAATCTTGTACATAGAACAAGAATGCATGCTTGTTTTTTGAAATACTATGTGCGTTGAAGTAAAGGTCATTGTGTTAGGAAAAACACATGTTGCATGCACCAATAGGGTAGTCATTGCGATATAGAAAATATGTTTTGTGTGGAGAAAATTTATATTTAATCTTTAATCATGAAAAATATTTTCCGGCTAGATGAATTGTGTTAATTCTTGATGTAGGTGCATAAAAGGTTAAGTTAACCTTGTTATTGTTACCTAGTTTTTATGCATAAAAAATGGTGATCTGCAGTATTTCTTGAAAGGGAAAACAGAGAAACTTGCATAGAAATATGAAAGCAAATGTTATATTAAATTCCTTTTGAGAAAGAAGTATGTATTTGTTTATGTGAAAATAATAACTAATGATGATAGAATTCTAGAGAAAGGAATATATATTGCGCATATTAAATAAGGACTATTATGACAAGTTCTTGCATGCACAAAGAATAGTCATTGTATTATAGAGATATGTTATTTGCATGGATGGAAGAACTATTGAGCTATATTTCTTTCGAAAAATTATATGTGATTACTTTATGCTATCATAACTATTATCTTAGTCTCTTTTTGAATAAGATGTATATGCATGCAAGATTTGTGTGAGATTTCATTTGGAAAGAGCATACATTCGCGTTATCCAGGTAAAGTGCTAGTTTTTTTCATTAAGTTTAGTAATTCGTATGCATGAAGATCATAATTGATGTGTTAGTTCCATTTAAAGGAATGTGTTGAGCCGATTTGTGATTTCTCTTGCAAGAATGTGTGCTTTTGCTAAGGAAATATTAGTTAACGTGATATTTATTTTATAGACATCCTTTGATGTTTACATGCTTATAACTAGTGCATATGTAGTGTTGTTAAAGGAAGCATGTCACAATATTTTGCTTGCATGTCATGAATGTAAATGAATATATGCTGAAGAATCACTAGTATAGATTTAAGAATGGGTTGATTAATACTTTATGTAATTTTGATATAATGTATGTTGACGACAACAATAGCAAGAAAGGATGGTAACTTGTGCAAAGCATGGACATGTAACATGGTGGCAGGTAAATAATTAATGGTCCATGCATATGAGTATGAGTTGCACGATGGTCCACTATAGGAAAAACTATGCCACAAAGACATGAAGATTGAATATTTTTGGGTAAATGCCATCATGATGATTGTAATAGATTTTAGCTAGATTATTTGTATGTTAACAATATTTCCTTGTAATATTTTATAACAATCATTAAGGGATGGACTCCCTTGTAAACCATTGAGTGAGGGGTGAACACCCTCACAAGCGTTTAATAATAAAATTAAACGTCTGCTATTTTTCACCCTACAATGTTTCCAGTGTATATCGGTGTTCAATGATGTGATTTATTATTGTGTTAGTTTGATGATGTTGATTCCTTTCCTAATGTGATGTTCATAATGTTAAGTATGTGATTAGTGTCACAGTTTAAATTAGTCATAAAATGGATTGAGTTACATCATATAGTTATGTTAATATACTACAACGGTGGTTGTTATGGTTATGCAACTTACTTTTCCTCTACTAAAGTAACTCTATGTACTAATGAACATTCTATCTAATGGTCAATGAGGAATGCGGAATAGTGATTTGGATAGTTACTCGTGTGTAAATTGTGTAACAAATTTATAACTCCATACATTTTCATGCGAGGTTTTACGGGGTATGTTATAAGTGGTATCGAGCCGAAGGTTGTAGCATAGCGCCTTTGGGAATTTTTAAGCGGAAAATAAATCGAGGCATGCTACAAGTGGACATAAACTTAGGTATGAGTCTAACAATATACATATTGATATATGCGGCATACTACTTTTGACATAAACATGTGCAATTCATGTTTATAAAGTTTGCAATGAAAAGTAATAAGTAATAAATAATGTTGCAAAATTGCATTCATAACATTTGAATCTGATGAGGATAACAAACCATAAACTTTGGTTGCACTTATAAAGAACACGAGTACCCCTCACGAAGTGAGAGTTGCCTACCAACCTTTGCAAATATGGAAATATTATTTATACATTTAATGAACATGACTAAAAGTTACAATGCACTATTTATAGGGGAAATAAATGCATGAATGTAAAAGATGGTATCACAATGGCGATTGATTGTTTTTAAAAGGATATTGAATGAACCCTTAGATGTTAAAAATACATAATGAGTTAGGTAGTGAGACTTGACTATAATGGCTAGTTTGCTAAATGAGTCATGTCGTAAGTTTTGCATTAGATTATTAGTAGCATTTATTAGTTAGTATTGCACGACTAACTAATAAAACTTCTATATGCATGAATTGGTTTGATTAAATCTTATTGCAAGTTGTGAAAAAATGATTATGGTAGTTACTTCGTAATGTCAGAGTATGTTGGTAATAGTATACTATGGGAATTGGAAATGTTGGATTGTTACCTAATGAGTTATTGATATATACATATTCATGAATATTTGTATATACGTTTGTGCATTACAACATTGAATACAATAAACAAAAATGATTGTGAAAGTGAATAATTGTTTAAACAATGCATATTTATGACTAGCATTGTTGATGAGATTAAGCATGAGTAACTTAATGGAAACAAGAGCAGTGATAAATTGTTGCAATGTGAATTGCAACCGTAAATGATAAAGTATAATGTTATGATGTGCATGATTGTGTTATTTGAAAAATCATAATATATACAACATGTATGTCGATTATGTTTCCTACAAATCTAGATATTGTGGACTCATGCTTAGGGTCAAGTATAATTGCATGATGTACATAAAAGTTTCTTTTGCTTTATGTATAATGTGCATATGGTTCATTATGTAAATTATTGTGGGAAAATGTGTTAAAAGAGAAATTTAGCATGCTAGACATTTGTGGATGGTTGTGAAAGGCTAGAAGGCCTAGGGTTGATGGCAATCGCACACTGAGGGGTTGATGGTGCTTTCCTGCCATTTCCTCTCACGAGATAAGATGTTCTCGGTAAGTGAAAAGAGTTGGTCAACAAGGTGAAGAGGGGAAAAAGCATGAGACAACTCTATGGATTTTGGAGCCTTTGTTGGAGTGAGCAAATCCTCTAGATAGGTTGTTAATGGAGAATGGCGGGGAAAGTTGCCAGAGATCCATTAAACCCTGTGTGGTCATTGGAATTCTTGACCTTGTTGGCCGGTGGAATTCTAGAATGGACCTTGTATAACGTATCCCAATCGAAGAAAATTATTCAAAGGTGAAAATAACCCAATCTAGTTGTAGAAACTAGTTCCCATTGGTTGGGAAGAGTATTCTCTTGCCACTGTGGTTCTCATCAAGCTCCAAGAAGGATCAAATCTCTAGAAGGTGCAAACATTTATTCAAGTTTGCACTCGGAAAAAGAGGTTTTCACTTTCATAGATTCCAGTCCTTGAGGCTTAAAAAATCTAAAATTAAAATAGATCTAAACTCATTACAAAAATATACATATATAATTACTATTTTTTTCCAATTAATTTTATCATATTAATTTTTAACCTTATATTTAACCCTAATTATAACCTTATTATACCATTAATTTGTTGATTAGTTTTTCTAGCTCTAAATTTCTATATTTTTTATATTTTTTTATAGTATTACAATTTTTTTATTTTACTATATAAAATATATTTTCTCGTCTTTGTTTATCCCTATCCCCATATGTAGTACTATCTATGTTTATCCACCCTCTTATTAATATTTCGTAATTTCTAATACTAAAACCCTCTTATTTATATGCGTTTTGCTATCTCCATTTATTATTTTACAGTTATTATTTTTTGGAGTTGTTAATAATTTATTTAAATTCAAAACAATATAATATATAAAAAAATTATATAATAATAAAAGCTTTATATATATAAATATATTTATGAGAATATGTTCCTTAAAATTTATATTTATATTTTATAGGTTTATATAAATTAGTATTTTATTAAGTAATTAGTTTTTTATTAATTAATATTGATTTTTGATATTATTTTATTTGTGTTTTACTTTTAGCATCTTTATATTATTTATTTTTCATGTTGAATTGAATCTTTCATCTATGTGAGTGGAGGGTTGAGAGCAAGGCGAGATAGATGTAAATTGGTTTAATTTCCCCTTTTAAATAAGATATATTTTACATAGATACTATAGGTCATTTTTTTATTTTATTTTTATTTGACCTAATTAAAATGTTTACATTGCATTAATCTTTATCTCTTTATTTTTATTCCCATTTTTATGTAATTTATTTCAGTCAAAATGTTAAACATTATTTACAATATCTCTTCTACCATACTGAACTTTATGTTAAAATGTTAAACAAGACATTTACAACATTTATGTCATATTGAACATAATAATACCTTTGGACACAATAATGTTTTTTTATATAAAATTGTATTATCATTCCATGTGAAAACAATTCATGACCAATACTTGATACCTCACATCTTTCAATTCATATTTAAATACTTATCTTCTTTTTTTAAATGGTTATTTACTTACTTTTAATACATCTAAAGTTAAAATGAATTTAAACTAATTTAGTTATTAATTATAATTATAGTTATTAATTTCATATATTTTATTTTATTTTTATTTTATGTAATTTGACCAAATCAAAATATTAAAAGTAATTTATAATTATAATTACAAATTTAATTAATTCTAATTAATTATAATTTAGATTCCAAAAATACAAATTTAATTATTATTAATATTTTTAAATTTTAAATTTTATATAATTTAATGGAGTTAAAATGTTAAACAAGAAATTATGAGTTGTATACATGCAACAAAATAGTTAGGAAGACATTTTTTTGGTTAGAATCTGGTAAAAAAATCAAGAATGCTCGGATAGTTAAAGTGTTTCAATCATTTTTTATAGGTGGAAATAAATTCAGCACCATCAAAAACTCTAAGACACCCAAAATCCTAAAGTTTATAAAAACCAAGCCAAAACGTGTGGTTGATCACTCTCCATATTCCATATCGTCTAAAAATGAAAAATGAAAATCAACCCAGAAATTTTGATTATAACAATGTTGGGAAATCAAAATCTTTGAGAAAACAAAATCATGGAGAATTCGGAATGTAGATGAAATTTGATATCTCTTTTAAAATTGAAAGTCACGAGTACCACTTTTGTTTATCGAAAATTTGTCTGAGCTGTCTTGGCTTCCTAGTTTTATGCGTGTTTCATTGTTTTTTGTTTAGTGTGATGTGTAAGGGTTTAAATGCTCTTATCAAAGTCTAACCTAGCCCCAAAGACACGATCTCTAATATGAACTGTGCAATAATTGCGAGGGGGGTGCATCAATATACAACTTTCAATGGACTTCGGAAATTTTGAAAGGGGCATCAATATGCAATTCCCTCAATTATTAAAGTCGGTTTGAACCTCTGACTTTTTGGATTGTGGTATACCATAACAAACACTCGATTGTACATTTTTACAATATGAAAAAAAAATATGAAAAAAATAAAAAAATAAAGAGGTTGTTGATATGGGGCAGTAACATAAGCAACCGTTGTGATTGTAATAATATGTTTTTCCACATTCGAATTATCCCTCTTCTACAACTATAAGAATTGTATTCACTTGCCTTTGCTTGGGGCACATGTGTCATCTTGTTTGTGTTTTATTCTCAGGTCTACTTGTGTATTTAATTTTATTTTCCTTTGTCTCATTTACTTTTCGAAGGCTTATGGTCTGAAACCTGATAAAGAATGGAAGAAGAAATGAACTCTTTGTTGGAAATAAAACTTGGGAGTTGGTAAATCTTCCAAAAGGTAGAAAGGCTTTGCAAAACAAATGGGTATATAGAATTAAGCATGAAGGTGAGGAAAAGAAGGAGAAGTATAAAGCAAGGTTGGTGGTGAAAAGTTCATGAGGAAGGTATTGACATCTTTGAGAATTTTCTCTTTTTGTTGTCAAAATTTCATCCATTAGAGTCATTCTTGGTCTTGTTGCTAATTTAGACTTAGAATGTGAGCTTGATTAAATGTAAAAGTTTGCTTTCCTTCATGGAGAATTAGAGGAAGAAATTTATATGGAAAGCGGCCCGAGAAGGCTTCATAGAAAAATAAAATACCTTTTTCACAAGGTTGAAGAGAGCTTTATGGGTTGAAACAAGCACCTCGACAATGGTACAAGAAATTTGATTCATCCATGTTAGAACATGGTTTTCACGAGGTTAGGCTGAACCTTGTGTTTATATCAAGAGAGGTATGATCAAGGAAAGTATCTCATATTATTGCTATATGTGGATGACATGTTGATTGCTAGACATGATAAGAATATGATCAATAGGTTGAAGAAGGATTTGGGCGGCAAGTTTTGCAATGAAGGATTTGGGTCCGGCACAACGGATATTGGGCATGAGGATCATGCGTGATAGGGAAAACAAAAGGTTGTGGCGGTCACAAGAAAAATATATCAAGGAAAGGTGCTTGACGGGTTTAATATGAAGGATGCCAAGCCGGTGGTACACCCCTTATGACCCACTTAGGTTAAAATCTTGAGTTATGTCCCAATTATGACAAGGAGAAGAAAAGAATGAGCAATTCCTTATGCTTTAGCAATTGGTAGCTTGATGTATGCCATGGTATGCACATGACCAGACATTGCATATTTAGTGGGAGTTGTGAGAGAAGATTCCTTGCACGATCAAGAAAACAACATTGACGGCGACCATCGATTTTCAGCTATCTTAAAATTACTAGTCATTAATGCTTATGTTTTGGTCATAATGAAATCGTACTTGAAGGAGTTTCACGGATGCGGATATGTTTGGAGATATCGACACCATAAAGTCCACTACGGAGTTATTTGTACACATTTGCGAGTGGCGGTTGTATCTTGGGTGTCAAGGCTACGAATAGTAGCTCTCTCTGTGAAGTAGAGTACATAGCTACAACGAGAGGCTTGCAAAGAAATGTTGCGTACGGATGCAACGATTCCTAGGAGAGATAGAATCAAACGGGACAAGTATGTGTTATATTGTGATAGTCGAGTGCCATTCACTTGGCGAAAAATCCGGCATTTCTTTGAAAAACCAAGCACATTGACTTCGAGGTACCATTGAATCCGACATGTGTTGGAGAAGGCGATTATATTTGGAAAAGATCCATACGAGATAAAACCTATTTGATATGCTCTAGAATTCTACCAAGAAGTAAGCATGAGTTATGTAGAGGCATGATAGGTATCGATGTGACTTGATTCAAGATTCTTCATTCAGCTTCAAGTGGGAGAATGTTGATATAAGGCTTGTGTAATAGAAATTTGTTCTGTGTTTTATTCTCTAGTTTCTCTGTGTATTTAATTTCATTTCTCTTGTCTCTATTTACTTCTCTGTATTTACTGTGTTGTGCTGTGCTACTCTGCACCTTAACAGAAGTATGTTTAAAAAACGAAAAACAACACTACTAAATTTGAGATTCATGTTGCTAGAGTCTTTTCGATTGTCGTCACTCTGTACATGTAACACTCTTAAATTATTTAATGGTATCGAGGGAGGTAAAGAGGACTTCGGACGGGGCTCCCAATGGAGATATATTAGCGGTCGTAATTCATTTCTTGAATACTCGTTCAACATAATGACTTTCGGCTCTAACCAACAGGTAGCGATCTTAGGCAATGTTTTCAAAATATTTTTCTTGCCATTTCCGTGAACCATGCTAATTCCACACACTGGTGTTCACCCATTTGTTAAAAACAAGATTGATAATATTGTGAAGTTTTAAGATTTCGGAATAACAAATAACAAATGATATATTTTAGAGATTGAGAAAGTGCACTAGGCCTCAATATTTGTTATGAATGATTAAGGAATGCGGAAAGTTACCATCGTCTTTGCTACTCTTGTCTCTTATACGTATCAAGACCTCAATAGTTGGGCACCCTGGTGAAAACAAAACAACTGCGGTATCTCGTTGGTTCTTGAGCTTCTTATTTCCTTGAGTGAATCAAGTGGCGATATTTCATTAATCTGATGAAGTTTCCTGCTAATTTCCCCTTCCTCCTGTCACAAGATTATTGACCATTTCCGCGTCGGTCTAGTTCTTTTGTATGCAAAAGCGTTTGGAAGACACGAGTAAATGCATTCAATTCTTTATGCAATTGGGCTGCTTGCGTTCATTTTACTCCACAAATTTGGTTTACCACGGATAAGATTCCTTTAGTTGGGACCCAATTCTTTATGCAATTTGGTGGTGGAGCAAGTCTCCATTTTGAATAGACCATTCGTTTCGTTTGATTGCAACTTGATGTCAATGTGCATAACGAGTTGGTTGGTTTTCTCTTCTTATTACTCCCTTCGATGGTAAGGGACTATAATGTCGATATTTGGTTTTTAGTATTAGTTTTCTAGAATTTATTTTTATTAAACCTAAGTTTTTTAGCGGTATTTTTTTCGTAATTTTTCAATGCCCTATCCATTATTGACACGAGTTATTTTGGCCAATGAATGTTTTTGAGGTCTTATTTGGCCTCTTATCGAGACTCGGAGCATAGTGATTAAATTTCTTAGCTTAAAAATAATTAGGGACTAAAAATAAGTTCCAAAAAATTCAAGGTGGACTAATGCTAGCATTAGTTCACTAACATTAGATGTTTGACATGTCTTTGTTTTTGTCAATAAGGCAGATTGCAACCATGTTTGGATCGAACACAGTTTGCTCATTCAATTCTATGGTAAATTGAGTTGCCACATGTTATCATGCAAAGGGCTGAAGTTGGTGGTGCGGGACATGAGTGCATTTGCAAGGAACATGACGGCGAGCATAAATTAAGGTTAGGTGAGGTATCCTACCTTCAATGTCTGGCATAGCGAACGAGAGTATATGTCTCTAACAGTATATGTCTTCGGTGTGGTTGCATCCGTACGAATAATTTGACACTGCAGCTTTGTTAGAATATGGGAAAACCCGACGCAAGCTTTGTTAGAATATGGGAAAACCCGGCACGCGAAGCGTGCGGTTTGAAGGCTTATGTTAATTGCTTCTATGAATGGTTGTGTGTAGTTAGTAAAATGGCGGCTTCTATGTGAATGAGTTCATGTTATCACCAATTTGCGGGGCTAGATGTGGAGCTATTAGTTGTTGGAGCGAGTACATCAAGTTGCCAAATCCGAAGGCGGAGTATTCATATTCCTGTTATCCTATAAGCGGCGGCTACTATAGCAAGCAGCCGGTTACTTTACGCATACGGGCCCAGTCTCAATTACACTTCAATGAGAAGATTTTTACTTTGAAAGAGGAATGATTTCATGTTTGTTTTTAAAACCTCTATGTAATTGGTTTGTTTTTAAAACATTTCAACCTATAAGTAAGTTCTAGGAGAATAGCATAATGCGCCCGAGACAAGAAGTTACTCGGAGAGCCCAATTACATATACGAATCTCTCCTCTTGTTGGAACTTGTGAAAGAAACAAGTACAACGCCATTAGAATCGGAGTAACCTAGAGAATTCCCCAACTTCTCTACTTCACTAAGATCTTTGAAATGCGATATAATTTAACCACTTAGATGTGCTGATGTTCAATGCATAACTCTTCTATTGAATGACGCTATGGGATACTAATTCTTATAAAATCGTTTTTCACAAGTTTCACTCACACGACATTTGGATTATCATGTAAACTATGATGGTCTCTAATCCCGACTACAATTGTAAAATAAAAATCTATTTAAATAGCAGGCTCTTGAATGTCAACTCCATCTACAAAATAATGTCATTCACATAAAATTATCTTGACAAATATCATTATTTTGTATTTCTGCTAACAAATGGGCAAAAGCAAATGCAATAGTATAATAACCATGGAAAACTTGAGTCGCAACTTTGTTGCTAACTGTCTGAGTTTGAAACATAAGTGCAAAATCACCAACGTATGACCTCCTAATCATGCCAACTTTACATTAAATCACAATACTGATCAAATAACCAAGTACATGTAAGATCATGAATCCAAATTTCAAAATATGAAAAGCAAAATATGAGACCTCCACTAGCTGTTTTATTTAAATAGTTTTGAGTTTCTTCTAAAAAAGGCAAATACAGCTGACAATAGTGTGATTATCACATAAAACACTGTATAACCTTCTTACTAATACGGTGGAAAATAAACGAGAAATTAAACATAGTAGACATTTTAGTATATCACCTCCTTCTTGGCAATTCCAATAGTGTGTATGGGTGTAAGCCACATGATAAGGAAAATATCAAGAATTTGATGTAGTTCTTGACATAAATAGCCTTCAAATTTGGCGATGCTCTACTCCTCTTACTTCAATTGGGTTCCTAAAATCCACATCACGATAGCCAAAATTCAAATTAGAAATATTGTTTGTCATTTAAGTTGAGGTATTAACTGCAATAAGCAGGAGTATTTCAAAAAGAATAATTTAAAGCCGAGAATAGAAAAATTCAAAGTATCAATTGCCAACAAAAGACTAACGAAATCTTTACTCACATGAGATCCACATCCGGTAAGAAAATTCTTGTACCGGTTACGAGGAAAGGAAAAAAAAAGATACAACACAAGAGAGTATTAGTTTCATAAACGTATCTCCAATAGTCTAGAAGATTTAGAACAATATATGCTAATATAGTCTATAAGATCTAAAATATAATTGAAGTGTCATAGCCGGTCTCTTTTTCCCTTTTTCTCTTGCTTTGGCTTTGTGGCTTACGCCAATCTTCCCAACATAGAAGCAGCTCCCGGGGGTCAACCATAGTCAACCATGTCCATTATATCAAGGTGAACCATGTTCATTATATATATTTGTCGATACTAGGCGATCATACAAAACAAGATCTACGGTTTTGGAGTTTGAAAGACTTTAATGTTAGTAGCTCCATTATATATATCGTGGATACTAGGCGATCATACAAAACAAGATGCGCAGACCCCTTGCGAGTCCGAAAGCCTTTAATGTTAGCGGCTCTGAATGGCTAGTGCCAATTCCCACAGGATAAACGCTTCTCTTGTGTTTGAAATTTCTTCGTATCCATTACCAACAAAATTGGCCAATCCCGGAGGATTCAACACTTCCAATGTAGGTGGCTAACAGCAAAGTACAATTTATGGGATAGTCCGGTCAAGGCAGTTGGGTTCTTAAACACAAATAGTGCATCAACGGCCAAAGAATTTCTTGTTGGAGATGCTACAATACTTCTCGAGTGATTCATTTAAATGGTTGCTTATTATGCTATGGAAATAGTGATACTTTGTCTGAAGAATATGCGGAATTAAGCCCAACCGAGCTCTTTGCAACGAGTGGGACAAAGCGGTCGTTTTGTGGTTCAAAGTAAACTTTTGTTATGCGGTGAGCCTCAAACTTTTCCGAGATCATGGTTTCAAATGTCTACGAGGTTCCATTTCTGATATGGGCTGAACACAATGTGGAAAGGCAGCCATCTGTAGCATATTGACATGATGCAATGTTAAAGGGCATGGTTCACCCTTGATGCTATGCTATGCTATGGAGATGAAGACAAAAGTGTTGTTATGTTATGGAGACAAGACATAAGTGTTAAGGCGCATGGTGCTCATCCAAACGCTCACATGGTCCATGGAGTCAATTTTAATTTTTAATTATTTTCTTACCCTTTACTTTCAAACCCTCTCCTTCATTTTTAAAATTGTATTATTATTCTTACTCTTTGGATGTTCGATCCGGGGTTAGAACCTTATAATTAAAATCCTTTTATATCTGATTAGACACTGCGTTTAGTACCACTAAGATGCTTTGGGAGATGCGATCCCATGGTTGGGTGGAGGGTTTTCGCTATACAATCGATGGAATGCTATAAGTTCAAATGCTCCTATGTTTATTGAATTCATTTCATATTCTGCACACGTTTGTGAAGCATTTTAGGTTAAATTTTATGCTTGTACAAGATTAAAGTCCCAACTTCAAAATATATGGTAAACTGATTAAATTTCGGTATCAATGTCCCTTATTCCGAAGACTTAAATTTACATTATGGAAAAAGTGAATGTGAGTGCCGGTGATTCACCATGCCTTTGCCCTGCAACTCTACTCGATCAACACATGTTTGTAAATAGTGTTGAATTTTACGTCCTATCCTGCCTTCATTACTCTCATTCAACTTGGACAACATAAACATTATTTAATTGTCCTACTAAAACAAAAATTCACACACCGAAAGGATGGAGGTTGGAACTAGTTTCTGTTGGCTAGGGTCATCGGCCCTAGCCTTTCCTTTGTAAGCCTTGTCACTCGGCCAGCATGCAGTAGCCAAGTTCCAGAGTAGGGTTATTAGTCTCTATAACCGCGAGTCCAAGATCTCTATAAAGAAGAAGATCCGGCTATGTCTGTTTTTGGATTGTGTGTTGTCTTTAGAGAGCGTTCTAATATAAATTTCGAAGTGCTAGTAGTATAGAATAAATCGGGCGGTTCCACGATCTACGGTAGTATAAGGGGAACTGCGTGGCACCACGCTCACTCTGTACAATCAACATCATGTTATTTCTAGTCACAAGAACTTGCAAGCCATAATAACATTTGATCTAAAGTTATTAACCAATGTTATATCTATAAGGTTCCATTCATACGCCTTACTCCTTTTGTTGTGCATAATAAATTTACATTTAGATGTTTTCGGTAAAGTGGTTTGTGATCATGAGCTATGTATTTGATCGAAGATGCTTACACACCAATGGTGGGTCTTCTAACGAGATATATATTCCCATCGTGTTAGCAAAGAAATATTTTTATATATAAATTTCCCTTTGTGGCCCTTGGCCATTAGTACATTCAAGGTTTTTGTTCATAGATGTTGCCAAGGCTTTATTCTGCGACTAAAAATTTCAAACAAATAATAACTTATCGGTTAAAGAATCTAATTGGAAAAAACGGCTAGTACGAAAAAATAATCAATCTGCTTTTAATAAAGATTAAGGTGCAAGAGGACAGCCGAATAGCAAAGAAGGACCACATGCTACTTTGGTTACGGTGTTTCTCTAAACTTCTACTTTCAGTCACAGGTGTTTCTCTCAACTTCGTATTTTCTTAAAGGATTTTTCATAGATGTTATCGATACTTTATTCTTAACTAAAAATTTCAAAACAAATAACAGTTTCCGAGTTAAAAGATACGATTGGTGAAAATAGCTAAATAATGACTCGGAAAAAACTAAGTAATGCGCTCTTTAATAAATATTGAAGTGCAGAAAGCCGACGAGAAGAAGCCGAAAGGACCATATGCTACATTGAAGGTTACAATGAGAATGACAGCAACCTCTATGCGAGATATTTAGTTAAATTTAAAAACAATACATTAGAATGCGCATATTTCCTCTTTTGTAAATTAATCAATTTATATTTTTTATTATTTAAAATATACTTTGAAGTTATAAATGAATTTGAGATTTCTTAAAAAAAAAATAATTTAATAACTTTAATCTACTATTAGGATTACTTTTAGTACGCGAGGAGAATTTCTTTGCTACATTCTCTTATACGTATTCATGGCAACTTATCGTTGTGATTCGATCCACATGGCCTTTATCTCCATTGTCCATATTTTCTTTGTACCTCTCATACCGGCTTCTCTAGATTTCTTCGGATCTGAAGCCAGGCGGGCCAAAGCCCACTCATGCATCATCATTAATAAAAATCGTGTCCTCCATAGGCAATAAGAATATTGAACAAGATCAATACCCATAAGTCATGATTAAAATTAGACAATTCTTTACAAAGATGCACCATGAAGGCTATGACTACAAAATGGCTATCTAGCTGCCATGATGTTACGGCTAACAGTTGTCAATGAGGGTGGGATGCGACATCCATTTATATATTTATTTCCATTTACGAGGAGTTATCTGCTTTCTCTTTTATTTGAGAAGTCGTTGATTGGTTTTCAGCGACGTGCGTAGTGACCCAGTAGCAATAATTGTAAGGATGGCTATAGTGGTCATGGCATTTGTCGGTGTGGGCTTGGGTAAATTTCTACCTTTCAAAGTTCGTGATGGTCTAGAAAAGTCGGTATGACTAATTCATGTAAGTTGTTATTCAAAAGTAGCAATAACTACTAGCACCATTGCAAGCGTATTTGAGTTTACGAGACTACAAGCGCCATTGTTTTGATTTTTGATTGATAACTACATAACTACAAATGTTATTTTGGGTAACTCAACTATATTATTTTGGTTGCTCCAACTACGCTCCGACTTTATTTTGGGTTTTGCTCCAACTATGTTATTTTGGCGCCTCCAACTCAAGGCGGGGACTAGGCCCTTGCGTATTTTGTTTTACTTTTTGACTAATGTCGTTAGGGTGGATTCATAATTTAGTCTTTGGAAAGATTCCATGCGATTTATGGGCACGATAGTTTTAAAGTTAGGTGGTGTCTCAAAATGATGGTTGTGGTTGTTGCAACCTTCCATTTGGAACTCCTTTGCAAGTGATTAGACACTCTCACATGTTAACTATGTTATATATATATATATATATATATATATATATATATATATATATATATATATATATATATATATATATTTTTTATTTTCTTTTCCTTTGCTTAATTATGTTTGTATATTATTACTTAAAAGTAAATTTATTTCCATCATAATTTTTATGTTTATAATGCTTTTAAACTTAATTCTAAATGAAGTGTTTATTTATTAAATG
Source organism: Pinus albicaulis (assembly GCA_034641835.2). Classification (NCBI taxonomy): domain Eukaryota; kingdom Viridiplantae; phylum Streptophyta; class Pinopsida; order Pinales; family Pinaceae; genus Pinus; species Pinus albicaulis. Next base: position 327,398 of record JAXQQM020061581.1, on the reverse strand, counting down.
TTTTATTTTCTTGTTAAAATTTGGTGATAAAAATTTTGGTGAGGCAAAGGAATTTAAATTATTTAGAATGTATTTTTAAATGTATAAATAAATTTAACACCTTGAAAAGCTCTAGAATTATTCTATTTATGCAAATTACAACCTTAAAAATTAAGATTCCAAAATTTCTCTACCAAATTTCAGCAAAAATTAAGAGTGCAAAAAATATCTGATATTTATGTTGCTATGTTATATATGGTGAATTGCAATAAATGAGGCATATATTTCTAGCGGAAAAGGAATGAAGAGCATTTCTCAATTCATTGATCAAGATCATTGATTTGCTTCAAATTCCATGGAAAATACAAATTACACTTCAAATAAAAACCTGATTTGATTGTCTTGAATGAGATGTTTCTTAAGATGCATTTAATAGGTTCTGTCTTAGAAGGACAATAATGGGCTTCATCTTTATCCTTCTTCCTTGTGTATCATCATATACCTTCTATTAAATGTCCACCTATGTATTCCAATAATTCCCTCTCTACATGTCCATCCATCGACTTGTCATCTATTTCAAATTCATCGTTGATGATTTACGCTACTCATCTTCGAATTTATGTACTTTTTGTAATTCGATGATGTACCAATCCATTGCAATTCTCCTATATAATCCTATAATGGCTATCAATTGGGATGTCATTGCCACAAACATCAAACTTATGAATATTGTATTCTATTGTAGTAAAGATCTCCATCCATTTGGGAAAGCAACAATCAAATAAAAACATGCAATTTCAATGTTTTCTTAGTTATCCATTGGAGGTACTAAAGACTTGGAAAATCACACAACTTTAGGCCATGTTTTCCAATCATCCGTTAACGATTTTCATTCTCTTTTTATAACAATAGATTTGTGAAAGTCTCCAATGTTTACCTATGTAATATTTCCTTTACTTGATTTGGTAAAAATGGAGAAATCTGCCATGGTATTTATCGTGGTATTTTCCCATGGAATATTCCCATGGTATTTGCCTTCATTTTTGATGGAAAACAATAAATAAGGTTTCTAGAGAGTCCATCAAGCCCATAAAAGGGGATAAGAGCTAGGCATTTGGAGCAACTTGAGTTGTCTGTCTATTTTGTCTTTGTTGATAACTTGGCAAGGTCGGTTCTAATTTGATCACGAGGATGAAAACCTCGTGGGTGTAATTTGTCGATGGATCCATATAGGGCCCACGATTGTGCTTCAATGTCTTTGATTTCTCCATTAGATAAACAACCATGTGCATGTCATTGCAGAACTCGATATTATTGTATAAGCATGTACTATTTCTTTTCTACTGAGTTAATAATATATATAAAGGTTTCATTTCCAAATCATGTTTGTGTTCTTGTTTCTTCTTGATTTTTTTAGTAAAACAACGAAGTGTGCTAGATCCATTAAAATTTTCAGCGTTTGGGGATCATTATGAACAATGCAGTAATAATTCATTCATCACATTTCCAGAGTATGTCAGGAAGAACTGGGTAGATTTGTGACTCAGTGTGGTGCTCCATCTTGAGTGATTATTATCTCCACTGATTCAATTACAATTTTCCACTGCCATTTCAGAAAGGATCTTGAAATCTATGTTGGAAGACGGAAGTTTCACAATTAGAAAAGAATTGCATTAGTTGCATTAGTTACAAGCCTGCCCAGGGGTTGACCACAAAAATTCAACAAGGACACCTTTCTAAAATCAGACGGTCACAATAAGAAGAGGTTGTATGGTGATCACAACACCTTGGGCATAACATAAGATCAAGGAGACACCATTGTGGTGTGCATAGCTTGTAGCACATGCCGACAAAAAAATTGTCAGCAATGTCAAGAGAGCGGTGATTTTGTCACGCTTAAGGATCAAGCAAGGGTTCAACATTGTCGGGGCTCTGGCGTGGGGTTTTCAACAATTTTACTACCACATTAAAAGGCACTCATAGAAGGTCAAGTTGGGCTTATGGTAGTAAGGTCATATGGTGGGCCAATCCACTAACTTTCAAGTGTGAGGGTGCCATATAGACAACACACCAAGGATGAAGGGTTGAATGACCAAGTGCATAACAACTTGAGTCTAAAATTTAATTCGCCCGAGTCAAACAATTGGTCATGCGGGAGTAAGACGAGGTTGAAGGAAACGGAACCACGTCATAGATCGGTGGGACCATAACCCACTACAACATAAACTCATGGCCAATCCGGTCGGAGTTGATAGGCCACAAATTTATATAGAGTGCAAGCTATATTCCAACCACCACTAGATTTCGAAGAGTGACCACACTTTTTTGCAACAAAGGATCCAACACTATGGATAAACACTACAAGAAAAAAGCACATTGGTGAGGGGCGAAAATGGTCACCATAAGCTCATTGGTGAGGGTCAAAAGAGCCTTCGTCACCAAAAACTGAACGTCACCAAAGGTGGCGTCGTGTAGTATAGGTGTTGTGGTGACATTCTTGGAGTGTACCAATAATAATTTATAGTGACGGATAGTGACCGTCACCATTTGATATGAGAAATGGTGATGGACAATAGCCCTCTTGTCACCAAAAAATTGAACGTCACCAAAGGTGGCGTCGCGAGAAGTATAGGTGTTGTGGTGACATTCAAGGTCCGTCACCAATAATGATTTATAGTGACGGATAGTGACCATCACCATTTTCATATGAGCAATGGTGACGGACAATAGCCTCCGTCACCATGAAACGTCACCAAAGGTGGCATCGCCGAAAGTATGTGTTGTGGTGACATTCAAGGTCTGTCACGAATATTAATTACAATGACGGATAGTGACCGTCACCATTTCATATAATTAACAACGATTTTTTGTGATGGACCTTTCATGGCGGTATATTGGTGCATATATATGGCGACGTTCATTGACCGTCACCATAAATGCATTGGTGACATCAAAGTCCGTCACAAATAATGACTATAATGACAAACAGTGACCCTCACCATTTCATATAAACAAAAACGATTTATGGTGACAGACCTTTAATGGTCGTCACTATTGATGCATATATATGGTGGCATTCGTTGACCGTCACCATTTCATATTTTGGTGAGGGTCGAAAAGTCTCACCATAAACTCATTGGTGATGGTCAAAAGAGCATCCGTCACCAAAAACTGATCTTCGTCATTCCCTATTTATGAATATCAGGGCACGATGGAATCGAACCACCAACCTCCTGCTTGTAAAGCAGATGCTCTTCCATTGAGCTAGCACCCTTTAAAGAATTGGACTTTAAACTAGCAATTGCCCCTAAAGTTGCAAAGATACACCAAAGGAATAAGAACCAGGAAAACCGAAAGAACTCAGTGTCCTTGCTCCTATTTTTATTCTACGACACTCTACAAAGTATGATCTTGATCTATGACGTATTTGTGCCGAGTGGTTCTAATTTAATAGTAAATGTTATATTAGATAAAACAAATGAATAACTGAGAGGCCTTACGAGCTAATTTTTAATCCTTACACAAAAATATCTTAATATTCAAGTCTATGGAACAACTCATTCAAAGTTCAAACTGAAGTAGATTTTAAATGGAAAGCCTAAAACCAGCTAATTAGTTTACAAGTTAGTATTTTGGATATAAATTCTGTTCAATTTATATGACAAGTTATGCCATAACCTTGAAACTAGTTTCTTAGCTAAAAGACTTTCTTAAGTTAACAATGACAAAGAAACTTAGTCATGGCAAGCAAAATTTTCTTGTTTTTTCGAATGAGGGTGCATGTAACTTGATAAAGGTTGTATGAGAGTATCAAACCATAAACAATTTCACTAAAACATGGAAATGACAAAGTCTTGTTAAGCAAGAAAGGTTTAGTTAAATATATGGAAAGCATCGAGCTAAATGATATAATTAAACTAAAAGTGATTGTAAAAAAATGAAATTGCCATCATATACATCGCACCAACGTATGAATTTGCATCAATGTACTGAATTAATATGACTTCAAATTTTGAAATTTTCCTGCAAGATAACATTTATCATTAAAAAAATATGATCAAACATGAAGTAATCTCATGAATCTTTCAGATTTATATTGCAATATCCATCTCAAATCAATAGATCCAGAATCTTAAATATTCTTATAACTAGCAATTGCACCAAGAGGTGCAAAGGAACGTCGGAACATGGATAAGAAAAGTGGGGAGATTGTATAAAGAAATAATCAAGCGAAATATACTAAAAATGAAATACAAGTCGGAACATGAATTTTCAAGTGAAAGAAAGTTTGTAACTGGTGTCCGGCAAGTAGGACTCACAAAAATTGTTATAGAGAAAAACTTGGAAGGGAAATTGAGGTTTGAGGTTTGATGATGTTTATGAAGCACATATTCTACTTGGTGAAAGTGGCCACTGCAAGGATTATTGGGGTTCAGGCTTCTATAGGCAGGATGATACTTTTGAGCTTGAAACAACTTTGCAAAATATAGCTTTCAGTTCAAATGGGTGCAAACACATATAAATCAAGCAATTTGAGACCTTTAAATGTATGGTCAGAAGCAAAAACTCCAGAATCTGTGCAAATGCTTCTAAACTCTATTTGAAAAGAGGAAATTAGTTTGATCCTTGAAGGAAACCTATTTGGACCAGACATTGGTGAGTTGATAAGTAGCTCAAACAATTGGGCAGAGATTATTATGTGGTGTATTTTCAAAGGGCTCAAAGAGTCATTACCTTCTAAATGGCTATATATTTTGGGAGATGGGTTTGAAAATACAGGTAAGAAGAATCAGCCAACGTCTAAATAGTTGGGTGAATTTGAGAAAAAAACACCAAAGATCTGCCAATTTTGTTGAATGCCTCTGAGCAATGTGGTTTAATGGGAAATTGGTTTAACGCCACCAATTGGTCAAGTCGACATTCAATTGTCGGATTCTCTATGGGATGTAGGTGATGGCATTAGCCAAGAGAAGCAGTTGGACAGGGTTTCACATGAATATATCCTTTCTTCATGAATGCAATGATTATCGGAATTATGTTCAAATAAAAGAGATGAGAACAGTGTGCAAGAGGCTTTATAATGTTTGATATGAAAAGAATAGAATATTCAAAATAGTACATCATATGAGGAGGAGACCTTTAAATCAAGCAATTTGAGACCTTTAAATGGGTGCAAATACATATAAATCAAGCAATTTGAGACCTTTAAATGGATGCAAATACATATAAATCAAGAAATTTGAGACCTTTAAATGTATGGTCAGAAGCAACAACTCCAGAATCTGTTCAAATGCTTCTAAACTCTATTTGAAAAGAGGAAATTAATTTGATCCTTGAAGGAAACTTGTTTGGACCAAACATTGGTGAGTTGATAAGTAGCTCAAACAATTGGGCAGAGATTATTATGTGGTGTATTTTCAAAGGGCTCAAAGAGTCATTACCTTCTAGATGGCTATATATTTTGGGAGATGCATTTGAACATACAGGTAAGAAGAATCAGCCAACGTCTGAACAGTCGGGTGAATTTGAGAAAAAACACCAAAGATCTGCCAATTTTGTTGAATGCCTCTGAGCAATGTGGTTTATTGTTTGCTGTCAATTCCTCCTAAGTCATGGATTGCAGGCCTGTACAAAATAAGAATATTCTTATGATTGGTCTCTGTTCTGAAGTGAATAATTTAAAACAATATACTCGTAACCTAGCACAAAATACAGATTCAACAGAAGTAAATACAGGAAACAAGAATAGTGGAAATGATGATTTTGGATTTCAAACTGAAGGAGCATATAAGGGCGAGGATGAAGTGCTTTTGAAATTTCAGTGGGCAGAGGAGACAGAAAGGATGGGCTGCAGCAAGTTTTTGGAGTCTTGGGATAGAAGAGAAGGGAAAAGAGGCAAACTTCAAGTTCAAAGCACAGAGTAATAACCCTTGGAAGGAGAGATCTTGATTCTCTTGTTCAATCTCAGCAGGAAGTAAGCAATGCCTTTGGTCAAGTCAACATTCAATTGTCGGATTCTCTATGGGATGTAGGTGATGGCATTAGCCAAGAGAAGCAGCTGGACAGGGTTTCACATGAATATATCCTTTCTTCATGAATGCAATGATTATCGGAATTATGTTCAAATAAAAGAGATGAGAACAGTGTGCAAGAGGCTTTATAATGTTTGATATGCGAAGAATAGAATATTCAAAATAGTACATCATATGAGGAGGAGACCTTTAAATCAAGCAATTTGAGACCTTTAAATGGGTGCAAATACATATAAATCAAGCAATTTGAGACCTTTAAATGTATGGTCAGAAGCAACAACTCCAAAATATATGCAAATGCTTCTAAACTCTCAATTTAGACTGCTCATGTGCTTACCAAATGAAAATATCTGACCAAAATTCTAGTTAACAGGCACAATGAAAATAATTGATTGTTGAAAGATTCAGGATCTGTTTATAAAAATGTCATGGAAGAGGAGTTTGCAGTCAGAGATGTTGAAATGGTGAACGATAATGAGTGTGTTTGGAAGAAAAAAAAACTCCTAAGTATGCCCAGGTAAGTGTTACAAAGTTGTCATCAACAACCTTGAGTCAAAGAGAAGAGTAGTCTTCTATGTTACCATGGACTAGTGAAAATATGGCACATACATGTAACCATAAACTAGCTTCTTATATGGAGAAAGCTGAGATAATTTACATGGGCAGTGTAACAACTCGATTTATGGCCTTTGAAGTTCAAGAACCAGAGGATATTTCAAGGCTACATTGTTTCCCTCAGGACAACTTCAGTGAGTATTGTATTATACAATAAAGACATTACTGAGCCAAGTAAAGCTAATTGTGCACAAAAAAAAGCGTTATCTGCAATACAAGCACGTGAATTAAAAGAAGGTGGCCATTCTTCTCCACACAAACGAAAAACACCACTTGAAAAACATTTGTCTGTTGGAAGTGCATTCTGTGTAATAACATGTACTTCTAATTACCCAGGTTATGAGGAAGTGGCAACACAGACACTGCATGTTTTTCTTCTTGCCAACTTACAAGTTGAAAAGGCATGTGAACAAGCCACTCACTATCATAATAGTGGATCACAAATTAGGAAATCACTTGGCACTAATATTTTTACTCCTGAAAATGTCCAGAATATGAATGTTTCATTATTGACAGATTCTAAGAAGTTTGAAAAATCTGTCATTGCTAATTTGAGTGAAAGTGCTGCACTGAAAAAATCAGAGACTAAAAAAGTTTCTACTTCAATCATAGTTTTAAAAACCGGCCGGTTTGAACCGGTAACCGGCCAAACCGGCCGGTTAGATAGCCCACCAGTCGAAACCGGCCAGGCAACCCGGCTACTTAGGGCATTTCGCCCATTTTTCAGAAAAACCGGACCTAACCGGCCGGTTAGGTGCTACCTCCTCCTCAGCAGATCTGTAATCTGCTAGGTAGTAAATTGCCAGGTTGCTGGGTTCAAGGAAATTTGAACACGAGTTTTCTCCAATTGACAGTCTATGCAGAATTTGTAGCCATGTTATTTCCCATTAAATAATTCCATGCAGAAATTGTAGCTCAGAGAACCTCCCTAGAAAGCATCATTATCATAGATAAAAGGGCATCCATTCAAGACACCCTAATTGAAAGGACCACGTCAATTGAAGACATTATTATTAAGGAGATTGAGATAGTGAATGTACAAGACATCATTATTGCAACTGATAAAACAACCATACAAGGTGTCATAAGTGCAGCAATTAATATTTGTCAAAGCCATCATAATTTTAACAAGAGAACATCTGTACAGGAAGTCTCATTTACAGGCTACACCAATGCCAAGAAGGGCATCAATACAGGAGGGCACTTATACTAAAGAACATCACCTAAGACATTAACTATGACATCATTCTCAGCTACATAACCAGTACATTTCATGTCGACGACAGCATCTCCGACATTATCCATTGTCACATAGAAGTTAGAACATCCATTTTTCTACCAATATAATTTAATTTCACAAGTTGCCCATTCCATGAAACTAGCCTCATCTAAATCAACTTCTTCTGCAGTGTACATCTGTATTACAGTGACCTGTAATATGCATGAGTTTTTCTCCTAATAGAATTTGCAAATTTGTGATAGCACCGAAGAAGGATACCTCAGTGAAGTTTCTCATCAATGTGACCAGTCACCAAACTAGGTATTAACTATTAAATAATTTATTTGAGGTACCAAAACTCTCCCAAAGGTTGTAGATCCAATCAATAAAACTAAAAGAAAACCACAATCAGGACCCAGAAGATGAGGCAGTTGACTGGGATTAAACGGTACAATGCAGAAAGTATGAGACACACGTGGAGAACCTTAGGAACTCATGGCGAACTGTGGAGATTCCTATCATCTGTGACATCATCTAACACTATCTGCTATTAAACAAATAACCTAGCAGGAAATATTAACAGAAATTGACAAACAATAGTTGGGATCTGGAAAATCAGAACTGCAAATGGTTGAATGGATGGCATTCATTAAAGCACGTAGACAATGGCAACCTAAAAGGAAATTTCTAGAAAAAATGCAAATCCCTTGCATCAAGAATACTTCAAAGTCAAGACTTCATACTTCTGTATATGAATCCTAGGAAAAAACACCAGACCGGGTGTTTGGCAAGATACCTATTTCCTAATCTCTTATTCCTTTGTAAACAGACATGTGCTGACATAGGTAGGGCTACTGAGGGGTGGAACTGAAAGTGAATATTGAAAACCGACGAATAGGACAAATTTGCATGACTTAAATTTAAATTTGGTAGATAGAAATGGACAATGTATGAATCAAGAAAAGGGGCTTACGATTGTGAAAATTAGACAATGACCATACTGACAACCATCCCATTCTTAGATGCTTCACCTACAACCATCTAAAAAGGTGATATACAGTGTTTCTCATAACAAATTCCAGGTCTAGCAAGCACCCTAAAGAGGAAAAACTACAAGACCTTTAACCTTTTGATTTATACAACAGTCCTACTAGATTCCCTTCTGAAATCACCAATGCAAGAACTCATGAAGTTTCACTCTAGAAACCCTTGTTACAAGTCCCATAGGCTGGACAGACTACCTGACAGTAATACAGTTTAAATCAGTCCATTTCCCATCTAATCTCAAATGTGCTAATCCTTCAATTTTTATTCTTACACTTCTTATTTTCAATATTCCTCCCTAACTTGTGATAACATCAAAATAGTGATCTCCTTTTAGTAATGTTATGGACCTGTGAGTAATGTTTTGGAACTTGAAGAAGCATCCTAGAGCATTTTTTGGCAGACTTATTGAAGAGCCTAGATTTGGCCACAATTTTGGATTGACAATGTACTGCATACATTAAAGGCACAATGTATTTCAGAATTTGGAGGCACAAAATTTTAAAGCAATATTGAACCCATTGAAGAAAAAATCGTAACAACTAATTCAAGATACCTTGGAGTAGTATACTGGACATAGTTTGGGGAAGGTTTTCAGGAAGCCTTTTGAGTATTCTATAAGCATATTTTAGTAGGCTTCTTTATGGAAAATTTGATCTACCTCTTGAAGTGAATTTGGAGTTGTCTTAGCATATCCTCAAGCATACCTCGGAGAGTTATCTCTAAGTCCATATTACCTTGGAGAATACCTTGGAGCAGCTTGTTGAATACATCCAAGATTGTTGAATAACTATTGAAGACACTTGTAGAAGATGATCTTGGAGGAATTCTTAGAAATATTGATGCGTTATTAAAGCCTCATGGAGTAATCTTGGAGAAAATGGGCTGGATATCATGAAGAATCTATCGATATCCGTGATTCCGTGTGAATAAACCAAGTAGAACAAGTAGAAGACTTGATGATAAATAATTCCCTGTGTGTGGATTGAGGGGTGTTTCTGCAGAAATCTGTAAAACGAGAGAGTTACATAAGAAGGTGTATGGGCACCTTGATTTCAAGAGTGCATTGAAATATCATTGAAGGAGACGTTGGGCTTGCAGGAAAAGTCGACCCGACCGGACCGGACCAGTCTGAAGATTTCGGATAAGCTCTGTAATTTAGTGCGAGATTAGACACTGATTCGTTGAGAAGAAATATACTAAAGAGAATGTTCGTTGAACAGAAAAAGAGTGCCTTAGCTAATCACTGGGAGAAGAGAGAAATTGCGCAGGTCCAATCTTCAAGAAATTTAAATTTTTATTTAATAAACTAATTGTACTAAGAGTGAGGGAGTAGACAGAAGGATATATTTCAAGCAATGTTGCCTCAAGGCTATTAGCATTTACCGTAGAAAGAATCCTGTAGAATTCAAGAAATGGGAAAACATGAAAGACTTAACTATCTGAATGTATGTCGTATCCTGATGAAACTGAAGTCTGAGATTGGATTCTCTTACATGCTGTAAACCTGGGTGGGTGACATTTGGAATCTCATCAATCAGAGAGTGGGTGTTACCAGTTCAAAGTAAATAAAGATTGTGCTCTCGATGAGGCCAAATGGCCACATGGGACACAATTTTCTCAAATGGTCTTGGTGTACCTCCCACAAGATCCTCCTGCAATGCTGATTCCCAAGAGAACCTGTTACTGTTGCACAAAGAGAACTTGGATGATGGCATTGGCAACAGATAGTGATGCTTGCTGTGATATGCATCACATGACTGTAGAGTGTTCACTGCATGGAATTTATGCATAATACCCTAGATGTGATATATCGGTTTCCAAAGAGCTGTCACAAGACAATGCTGGCATTTTTTATAGCGTGGTAATACCTGTAAAATTAGACATCTACAAGGGTTATGTAAAAAAGCCATACCTAATAGTATACAAATATTTATGCAAACTATACGAGGATACTGCCATGCTGTTTTCTGAACTGTATAATATTGGAATTGATTGTCATCTTAAACCAGTTAGGGCTGGTGCATATGCTTTTGATCATACAAAAACATTTAAAACAGATGAAATAGGAGACACTGCATAGTTTTCATTCAGCACCAATCATTTCTTCACTGACTACACGAAGTGATGGCATTACTATTATACCACTTTGTTGGTGATAAATTGTAATAAATAGTTGGTTCATTTTTATTCCCTTTTTCCCTTCATGCATAATCGAATAATTTTCCAGAATGAACATGGTGAGAGTGCTTTTAAGCTGTTTTGTAAAATGCAACGAGAAAATATAACACTGGATGAATCCACTTTTGCCAGTGCAGTTGGTGTATGTGCCATCCTAGGGGCAGCTATAGAGAAGGGCAAGGAGCTCCATGCCAGTATCATTAAAACTGGATTTGAGTCAGCTTTCTGTGTGAGAAGTTCACTTGTTACCATGTATTCTAAATGCGGAAGCATAGAGGATGCGAAAGAAGTGTTTGACAGAAAGCCAACATTGGATGTGGTCTTATGGAACGCAATGATTGCAAGTTATGCCCAACATGGTTATGGGGAACAAGCACTCCAACTTTTTGCGCAAATGCAATGTGTAGGTTTAAAGCCAAACTGCATGACCTTTGTCAGTGTGCTTTCTGCATGCAGCCATGCAGGTCTCATGGATGAAGGTTACCATCTTTTTAATTCCATGATTAGTTGCTACCAGATCACTTCAACGATGGAGGATTATAATTGCATGGTTGATATTAGTGGTCGTGCTGGGCACTTGAATGAGGCAATGGAATTTATAAATAAAATGCCTGTTGAAGCTGATGCTATGATTTGGCGGACCTTGCTCGGTGCTTGCAGGGTACATGGTAATTTGGAACTAGAAAAATATGCGGCACAGCGTATTCTTGAGCTAGAGCCTGAAGACTCTGCAGCAAATGTGCTTCTGTCAAACATCTATATTGCAGCTGGAAAATGGGATAATAGAGATGACGTGAGAAAATTGATGGATGGCAGGAATATTAAAAATGAGGCAGGACATAGTGTCATTGAGGTCAAGAATCAGGTGCATAAGTTTATTGTTTCAGATGTTGACATAACATAAGACCTCACCTGACTCTGTTGTCTCAGATGTTGACATAACATAAGTAATGTGATCAATAGTGGAAGTTGTCTTTACCTGGCTAGCTGAGGTTTCAGATGCTGAGGTTTCTTTTCCTCACAATTATGTGAAAGGCCAAATTTCAAGATGCAATGTTAATAGTGAAGAACTCAGCCAATTTGCAAGTGGCTTTGTTGCAATGTGTTGCAGTAGACTCGTGTAAAAAGGGAATGCTTTAATGGAGGAGTCTTTGTTATCTTAAAAGTTGAAATAACGCAAGAGGTCTGGGAGCTCGTCTTAGTTTTCTGCAATAATACTATTCTGAAGAAAAAACAGTGTGGTTTAAGTGTGAATATGATTGTTTGAGATAGTAACTGAAGGTCCTAAGATATCTCAAGAAAGGAATGACGATTGGGTTTTTTTTTTTTATCAGGTCAACATCTCCAACAATTCCCCTATAGAGGAGTGACTAAGAATTGCACGTAACTTCTAAGATTGGTTTTAGCTAATAGCAAAAAATTGACAAACGTTCCAACATTATCACTATGAAACATGATGTATCTCAAGAATAAGTGTATTCCACTTTGCTGGAAAGGGTATTCCTCCATTGAGTTGAGATGACATCATCATCTCTTGTGTGATGTGTTGAACAAAAGTTTCTTAATTTGCAAAATACGGTGTAGATTGGAACTGTGATTGTTGGACAGAGTTTGAGGAACAGCAGAAGGAACTTGAATAGTGCTTCCAAAATAAGTTGTGACACCATTGAAGAGAGTACTCTTCCTGGAGTCCATAGAGTTCTAATGAAGAATCCCTGCTATGGTGCTTGTAGAGCTAGAATGGGAGGTTAAACTGACTGAATTATTTACATTATTAATTATATTATCTGCAACAAGCTTCCTAAGAGTAGGCTTACCTGCACATTGTTCACCGCTCAATGTCTGTGAACCATTTTGTTCTTGATTTTAAGCCACCTAATTTTGAAAATTGTTCTCGACGAGGAAAATTGTTTAGATTGTCAAGGGGACCAATTTTATTTTCCCTGCTAAAATCAATTAGATACTTCATGTTGTTCACTACCTCTGATATTTGAAGGAATCGAACATATCCTTTTGTATACCCTATATCTTTCACCAAGGGAACCTCCAATGCTTTTTCTAATAGACGAGCGGTCACAAAAAACATGTTACAATTTGATTGTAATTCCCAGGGAAAAATATTTATTTTACCAATTTTCATTGAAGGTTGATACTTATGTGCAATCGCACCAAATTGCTATACCTGTGGGTTATACAGTGAATGTCATGATTTGTTGAGACAATTCGGAGTTGACCATCACATACAGCACGAAGTTTCTCCAATACACTTTCCTGTATTTCATTTTCATACTCTAACACAATGTGGCATGAAGGACTAGTATATTCACGAGGCATATCTTTGTACATGAGTTCTTCCAATGTTCCGCTATCATATTTGATTTTGCAAAGCCTTGGTAAAACCTCCCCTGTAGTTTCAAAGCCTCTGCCAGGTTTTGTACCAAATATTTCACAATGCCACACATACTGAGGGAAAAAAAACTATTTTTTGGCGATCAATTCCATATAATGAAACACACCAACGCTTTTTTTCTTTCAGACCAAGATACTCATACACGAATTTTCTCCATAAATCAATTAGTTTGTGACTTGCTAAGGTCGCATAGTCGCACTACAACAAAGTCACATATGTTGGTTGCTTCCCTGAGGCATAAAACATGTGATAATGTCACATGGGTGTAAATTTGACTTGTTGAAGTGATTTATCCACTGAAGAACTCGATGAATCAACTGGAGTTATCTATGACATTCTTCATGATTTTGACAATGTTCTTCTAGCAACATTTCTCTAATGAACAAAAAAATTGAGTCAATGCAAAGGTTATTAGGCAACGTTGCTTCAGATTCTAGTCTCCATAAAACTGCTTCATTTTCTTACAGGCTACATAAATTGCAAGAAGAGAATTCTATGGCATCCACTGTTCAAGTGGGCCTTTGCATGGAATATGGAAACATGAAATTTAAGATTGAGTTTGAATTTTAGATGGACCTGGAATTTCAAGCACCATCTATATCTCATAACCAAGATAGCGTCGAAGAAAAAATTGAAATATTTATATATACTTGTAATATAGCAAATTTGATACAGGCTACATAAATTGCAAGAAGAGAGTTCTATGGCATCCACTGTTCAAGTGGGCCTTTGCATGGAATATGGAAACATGAAATTTAAGATTGAGTTTGAATTTTAGATGGACCTGGAATTTCAAGCACCATCTATATCTCATAACCAAGATAGCGTAGAAGAAAAAATTGAAATATTTATATATACTTGTAATATAGCGAATTTGAATGGGGTAAAACAAGGGATTTAAATACCATATTTCCTTTGGAATATTGTCCAAGGTTGGCAACATCGGCAACCTTAGAACTCAAAATATCTCCACAAGCTACTATGGCTTTCGAGCCGTTAAAGGACGGTGGCCGCTTTAGGGTTTCAGAGCGTCCATGATTCTGAGCTTCTGCGAGAATCTGGAAAAAAACAAGCATCATAGGGAAGAATGGAATCATGTAAAACAACAACAAAAAAGTACAGAAAAAACGTTATAAAGAGTACCTGGGCATAATACATTCATGGATCAAAATCAAAGCCATCATTCTGTTCAGAGATCGGAAATACTAGAGTAGCTGTGGAAGCCGTCATTTTTGCTCAGGTTTGGTCAGAAAATCAAAAAATATTCATCCTCTGCTTCTGAAAATATGGGACATGGGAGAGAAGGAATAAGCGATTAGAAAGGGCCACTCGGTGATTGGTATTTGGTCCTGCGACTCGGCAGATTCTTCCAGAAGAAGGCTATTCCCCATTACCAATCTGATGGGAAGCAGGGTGATCAATGAAATTAGCAGAATAGCCTTCTCCTTCAAAGGCAGCGGACCCTTTCCCATTGTACCATACATGTCATGCCTCACAAATGCAACATACTTGGCTTCAATCTCCTTCAGAGCCTCTGGAGAAACAGTTGCTGATCCTTGAACAGTAAAACTGAGCGAACAAGTGGAGCGGGGGAAAAAGAAATTGAATAGGTCGATTCAGCTAGAGTAGCGCCAAAATAAATTTAAATGGTTTAAAATGAGGGTCAATTACCAATTAAATGATTTAAAAATTTATTTTTGCTAAATTTGGTTAATAGTTTATTCTAGATACACTTTTAAAATAATAATATCTATCCGAATGGATAAGAAATAAAAAGTAAAGTACTAGTTTAATCAATGTTTGTTTCACAAGTATTTTAAATAAATACTTAAAAAATTATATCC
Source organism: Pinus albicaulis (assembly GCA_034641835.2). Taxonomy (NCBI): domain Eukaryota; kingdom Viridiplantae; phylum Streptophyta; class Pinopsida; order Pinales; family Pinaceae; genus Pinus; species Pinus albicaulis. The sequence continues at coordinate 312,074 of JAXQQM020061581.1, read as the reverse complement.
TAGTTGAAGAGGTAATAGTTGAATATTATAATACCACTTTGTAATCTTGTACTCCCATGTTTACTATAAGAGATGGAGAGATTACATTGGCAGATAATTTTGGAGTATCAAAAAATGCCAAAAATGGATGATGAGTTTGGTGGGGGACCTAGGAAATTAATAAGCCATTTTTTCTCCTACGAAACTCTTTTTTCTATCCAAAATTCCCCGTATAGATAATGAGTTTCAAGATACAAATCCCATAGACATGAAGAGTGTCATATGCTAAAAAAGAACTCTAGAGAAGATACCTCTATTTAAATAACTTACAAACCATATTGCAGAAAACAATTACTTCTTATCTTATATGTTATTACAAACAAATATGAGAAGACTCCTAGCGTAACTGGTGTGTAACTGTAATTTCAGGAGTTACTTTAACTGTAATTTCAAGAGTTACTTTAACCAATTTTAGAATATTCAGATCATTTAACCAAGTAATAAAAAAACGATCGGGGGGTAAATTTATGATCGGCACAGTAGTGTTTTTTAAGGTCCATTTCCTACATTTTTCGTGCTATTTCGGATTAATAGCATTTATTTCAGTTCTTCGGGTTGACTATCGTCTCTTTTCCTTAGCTCTTGTGTCCGTCTTGTTTCATTGGCATCCAAAAGATCACATTACATAAACAGATAACCTATATCCTGCTTGACAGAATCCCTCCCTGCTCTTTATAGTTGAGCAAACCCTATATTATGATAGACATATTGCAATGTACTCAGCTTGACATATTTTTGCAGTATGCCTACATCTCTTATATGTACTGTCTTCAACATCGAACAATGAATATATATCTTGTCATTTTCCAACGTTGAAAAATCAGTTTTCTCCAGGTGAATTTTGATAGGGGTGGAGTTAATGCGACTTATCTGGTCATTGTTGTTCCAACATTGTATCTAATAAGATCAGGTCCACTGATTGTATTGTAAATTAAAGAATGAAGTTGTTCACAAGTGACCAAAATATCATCTACTATATCATCTAATTTTTCTATGTTTGGTATACATGGTAATAATGGCATTACCCACAAACACATGATACCCTCATAACCAATACCTAGTTATCTTCGACCTCAGATACTTAGTGGTTAAAGGCTTCAAGGGTAAAGGGTTAAGTTCCAAGGGATTTAGGGTCAAAGGATTTAGTGGTTAAGGACTTAAGATTTAGGGGATTTAGGTGTTTAAGGGATTAGAAGTTAATTAAGGTGTTTAAGGGTGAAGGATAATTAGGGGTTAAGGGTCACAGGTTAAGAGGATAAGGAGTTATGGCTTACAAGGTTCATGGATTATAGCTGGTTAGGGGTTATTTTCTTAATATTTAATGAGTCAAGGGATTTATGGGTTATGAGTTATGAGTGTAGGTGTTAAGGGATTATGGATTGGGGGTTAAGGGGATATGGAATTCAATGGCTATGGGTTTAGGGCTTATGGTTTGTGATCATTAAACTCCTAATCCATGACTTATCACCACTATTGGGGGTTCCCCTATCGATTTCTCTCGCTACCTTCCCTCTAGGTCCCCTAGCCCCTTATATGAAATTAGGTCCTAAGCCCCCTTCTAGTCATTCTCTAATGCTAGGATTATAGATCATAGTAAACCATGCTTGCACCTCTAAATTATACCCATCCATGCAACCCTTATGTCCCCTTGACCCATTATTTCACATTCCCCAAGGCACAAATCAAATATTTGGATGTATCTTGGATGACTTGTCACATTCCATGACTAGCTTCATGCATGGCATAGTCAAGGGCCACATTTACAAAAAAAGAGCATTTTATAAGTATATGTTAGATGGATTAAGGACTATAGGATTGTTGACAAGGAAAAAATTCCACCTTGCCAACAAGGGGGAATTAATCACTCGATCGTAGGTCCCAACTAGACCTGCTCTCGTTTTGAATGGCCAATCCCAACAAGTTTTAAGGACTATTACAAGGGTTAGGGGAATAATGAGTTAGCGGTTAAGGGATTAGGGATTAGGGGCTTAGGGGTTTGATGAATAGGAGATTAGGGGTTAGAGGTTTAGGGTTTAGGGGTTAGGGGTTAGGAGAATAATGAGTTACTGGTTAAGGGGTTAGGGATTGGGGGCTTAGGGGTTAGGGGAGTAATGATTTAGTGGTTAAGCGATTAGGGATTGGGGTTAGGGAGATAATGAGTTAGTGGTTAAGGGTTTAGGGATTGGGGGTTAGGCCGGGTTAGGGGATTTAGGTGCATTTAGGGGTTAGGGGTCGAATAATGAGTTAGTAGTTAAGGGATTAGGGATTGGGGGCTTAGGGGGCCCGACTCGAACGCGTTTGGGCGAGCGCACTCAACTGAAACGACCCAACCCAAACGGGTTTGGGCGAGTGCCCTCAAATGAAACGACGCGGCGTGCCCGACTGAACGAAGGCACAAGGGAGAAAATGACAAACGAGCCGCACGAATGTGCACAAGGCACCCGTGCGGTCACAACTTAGCAAATTTAATACCACCGCCCTCAAACGAAACGACTCGACTCGAACGCGTTTGGGCAGGTGCCCTTGCATGGTGCGACACGACCGAACGAAAGCAAAAGGGAGAAAACGACAAATGGGCCGCACGAACATGCAAAAGGCACCCATGTGGTCACAACTTAGCAAATTTGATACGACCACCCTCAAAAGAAATGACCCGACCCGACCCGAACGCATTTGGGCAGGTGCCCTCAAACGGCGCGTCCGACTGAATGAAGGTACAAGGGAGTAAAAAGCAAACGGGCCGCACAAACGTGCATAAGGCACCCATGCGGTCACAAATTAGCAAATTTGATACAGCTGCCCTCAAAAGAAACGACCTGACCCGAACGCGTTTGGGTGGGTGCCCTCAAACGAAACGACCCGACCTAACCAGATATTCTAGGATGTAGTATCCCTTTAAAAGTCAACAATTACAATTAAAATCTCTGCTACAAGTGTGGAACAAGATTAAAACTTAACAACGGTGGTAAGTATTGCTCCTAAGAAATTAAGGAATTTTGAAAATCTTGGGGAATTGCATGCTTGAAGACAACTCCACATGGTCTCGAGCAATCTGGCGATGCTAAGAGACGAAATCAGACCTTGAATTTGGAGATTTAGAGTTAAAGAAAATTTTCACATTCCCTAGGTCTAGCCCCATTAGGTCACCTAGGGCAACAATTTCCTAGGAATCTAGCTAAAGGAAAACTTCTATCTCCTAGAGGCAGCTGCGTTGTTGGGTACCCTCACTCTCCTCAAAACTTGGGCCAATTCCAACGGTGGAATATTCAGATACCTCAAGCCCTAGCTCTAGGATCAAGTTTTGCCTAGGTGGTCCCAAGGATAGAACCTAGTAGGATCAATTTGACCTATCGAAGTCAAAAATCTTGTCTGATCCTTTCCCCTAACCTTTCCAGTATAGGAACATCATTGGTTGCTAAATTCCATCCCCGAACCTGGGCTGGGTCCACTTGGCCCCGTGTGGTCCCATTTGGTGTCAAAGGCCTTTCATCAAGGACCATTTGGGAATCCAAGTTCCCAAAGGATTTTAGGGATTGAGAACTTCCTTCATAAGTCTTTTTCTTCTCCCTCAACCCTTCAATCCCCCTCTTCTCTCCCTAGAAGATAAATGCACTTGCTTAGAAGGAAAGCAAGTCCCACTCTTTATTTTATCTTAGAGAAAGGGTTTCGAGGGTCACTTCCCACCTATTCATTGACCAATACTCTACAAGTGACTTCCTAAACTACCGAGACTCCACCCATCGGTGAAATTCCGTGAAGAGCATGGAGCCTTAGTTGTGGTGACAATGGGCTAAGCCTCCATCGTTTCCCTTGTCCTAGCAATTGCCCTCTTAGGAACACCTTTTAGGTCCACTACTAGTTTGAGTGGTAACAAGTTGTTCACAATTCCATTTGTAAAAAACTATTTCGTATGCCCACTTTTGCCATATTACAGCTCCAAGATGAGAAGTCCAGGGCTATGGAGGCTGCCCTTCTTCTCTCTGAATCAATCCTCTACAATATAGTGAACTAGGGCTAGTTGGTTCGCCCACTTGACTATTACTTTAGTCCTTGAAAGTCTACCCATCCTTAGGCCCTATACACCTACGCGTTTACCAATTTTGTTGTCCTTCACCAGAACAAGAGTCAGGGCTCTTCTTTGACAGTAATCTAACAACCCTCCAACTGTACTTGGACTACCATCAATCTGCCCAACCACAATCAATTCTTTTTACTGATCTAGGGCCCCACAATATTGTCTTCATCTAGGGCTCTTCAAATCTGCCACCTAACAAGGGTTTGAGTCCTTTCAAGATCATTGTTCTTGTGTATCGACAATTTGATCTTTGTTGTCCAATCTACGAACAGATATGAATTACTCCTCTTATCATACTTCTAGCAATCTCTAGATGACTGAACTGGGGTCACAAATCAGCCACTAACAGTCCATTTACTAATTTTTTATAGGTTTCTTCAGATATTTGTCTAAAACTCTATGGAAAGTCCACCAAAATCAACTCCTCTGCATGTCAATCCATTCTCCATATGGCACATTTCTTCTGCATGCTCAATCTTCTGCTCAGGTTCCACCCTCCTTTGGATCTATTGTCTCCACACATACTGAATCTGCAAACCATCTTCCCGATCTGTGGTCTTCATTGCAGAAATAAACCTCGCTCTAAGGGTCACAACCTGTCTTCTTCTACGCAAATTTGTCACAGTCTTAAGGGCATACCTTATGAACTAAACATGCTAGGAAACTGTCCTAACTAAGGCATTATACTTATGTACTTCTAATTGTTGTAGAACAAACCCTATCCACACATAGAAAAAACATGACTCTTGCCTCCATAAGAGACTCGACCTAGCTCATATGGATCCATAGATTCTGGGCATTTCTTTGACTGAATCTTGACATGAACTTCAGATCTCAATGTCGACCCTCAAACTAGGGTTAAATAAGTCAATATTACACCTGTGTCGACTTCTGTTATGGCTCTAATTACGGTGCAAGCCCTCCTCCATTTATGTTGGTCTTTATCACAGACCTTGCGACCTACTAACCACCACAAGGCAAGATGGTATCAACCCTCTCTTCTATTTCATGTAGAAAATCTAACCAACGGGATTCAATCTAATCTTGTAATGTACTAAAACAAGATATTGAATCCTTCCTACAATTTGTGGAAACAACACACGATCACACAATCACATATAAGTAAGAGAAACAAGTTATCAATCGCACAACACAAGATGTATCTGGGGAAGCAACTGCTCAAAACCCTCTATCTCTATTTTGTATTAAGTCAAGGAATCATGAAACAATACAATGCTTAATATCTCTTGAGATTCTCAAACACTCTGCCAATTGTCTCCTTCTGATCTAGGAAAAATCGGTCTAATACTTAGCCAATTCTCAGCCTGCCTTGCTCACGCAATTCCTATGGAATTATCTCCATATTAATTAGGAAAATCAACCTTCCTTGATTGCATAATCCATCATGGCATCCCAATGACTTTATAATTGCACACGGGAAATTTTCTATAAATACAACTGATAGTTATGTTCCTCTGAACTGTGTTACAATAAGGATGAAGGGTCTTTTTTATTATTTAAAAATAAGATAAAATCCTAAACAATCAAAACCCTAACCCGAGGAGATGTAACACCAAGAGTTTATGGGCCCCGCTGGGGTTAGTTGGGCAGCCAACTTTCCGGGGTCGTAACTTGGTCATATGATCTTCGTTTGATGCACATGATACCTTGTTAGAAAGATCTCTTCGAGGACTACAACTGCTAATGTGATTTCTATGAAATCGCTAAACCTTTCTTGCCCAAAAAACGTCGTTTGGGGCCTCAAAATGGCTCCGGAAGTTCAGGACCTGAAAAACTGACAAAAATAGTAAACTGTGCTATAATTAAGGAAACTGAAAAATTGAAAGAGACAATGGCGAGGGCCCAAGTGGAATAGGTGGGTGGCTACCAATATCCACCTCGATCACCTTAAATCAAATTTCTTGAGCTAACTCAATCATCATGACTTAGTTAACTGACACAAGTTGTTATGAGACGAAATTACAATTTATTGTCCAATTTATTTAAGGGAAAAATAAATTAGACGCCTCACATTCCTCACTCCTGGCACATCAAAATTCCTCACTAGTGTGGGTGCATTTTTTTTTTGTCCTTTCTAGTTTCCAATTTCACTATTTCTTGTTGCAAATTTCAATACTCCCTCTCAACAAGAAAGGAATTCAATCTATCTCCATTCGGTACTTTTGGAATATTCTGCATGCTACACTTCTCTAGTGTTGTTTGCACCTGCAAGTCCTAAAACTGAATAGCCTCCGAACAACTTACTCAGTATAATGGATCTGTCATCAGAATCTTCTGATTGCTGCTAGCTACTGCATCTGTCTAGTACTGGATTCTCTGCGCTGCTGCTGACATCTGCATCCGTGCCCTTTGAACTATTGCTAACTCTAATTTGTGATCCAGTATTTGACATCTGACTCTGATTTATGTCTTGCTGACATCTGACTACATCAAGTTAACTGATCCTTCCTACTACTATTGTACTGTGGCTCCTCGTAGCCAGGTTCGATCCATGAGATCACACGCCATCTCAATGGACCTTGCCCAAATTTCTTATCTTGGGATTATGTCTACACATCACCCCACCAGCTTACACCTCCAGGTATGGCTGCTCCCTCTTCCCATCTAGCTCAAAATTTTCCCCTCATGGAGGTCTCTCCTTGAGTGGATGCTTCCACTCAGTCTCCTCTCTGCTTCTCCAATTGTGGCAACTACTCCACAACCTTCTCAGACTGCTTCTCATGAAGATTCATGTTAAGAGGTATTTATGCTCCCTTTAAACCACCAAGTCTCTAACTTCTGTATTTCTCCTCAAAGCTTTGCATGCATCTGGTACCTCGATTACATATAGGTTTTTGACTCGCGCACAGTGTAATTGTCCCGTCGTTACAAAAAATTTCTAAAAAAGAGTTGATTTTAAATCGATGATATCTCCCTCATCCGAGCTCCGATTCGACCAATTTTTTTTTTCTATTTCGGAAGATTTTCGCAAGGAATCCAAATAGCCTATTTGTTTTTGAAAATTTTACACCAAAATATTCAAATATTCTATGCAAACTCGCCGCCCAAAAAAATTCTGCTCTAATACCATGTAGAAAATCTAACCAACAAGATTCAATCTAATCTTGTAATCTACTAAAACAAGATATTGAATCCTTCCTACAATTTGCGGAACAAAACAAGATTGCAGAATCAAATATAAGTAAGAGAAATAAATTATCAATCGCACAACAACATGATGTATTTGGGGAAAGAAACTGCTCAAAGGCTCTCTATCTCTATTGTGTATTAAGTCAAGGAATCATGAAACAAAACATTAATGCTTAATCTCTCATGAGATTCTCCAACACTCTGTCAATTGTCTCTCGTTGATCTAGGAAAACTCGGTCTAGTACTTAGCCAATTCTGATCCTTACTTCAGCCTGCCTTGCTCATACAATCCTAGCTAGGGAATTAACTGCTTATTAATTAGGAAAATCAATCTTCCTTGATTGCACAATCCATTATGGAATCCCAATGACTTTATAATTTCACATGGGAAATTTTCTCTGAATACAACTGATAGTTATGTTCCCTTTAACCTTTGTCTCAACTGGGTATTCCTCGAAATTGACATGCATACAACTATTAATAGCGAATTATCAGTTATATGATTGATCACTCATTGTGAATTAAATCTAATTTAATTCACTGGACCTCTCGCTAGCTCATAACTTAGTTAGAACCAGTTAAACTGATTTTAACGCATTTAAGTGAGTTAATTACACTTGCACCCCACTAATGCATCAATTTCAACTGGACCCAAAAAATATTAGAATCCCTCTAGATGCCTCATCTTAGACCCTCAAGTACTTGAATTTCTTGAGCTAACTCGATCATCATGACTTAATTAACTAACACAAGTTGTTATGAGATGAAATTACAATTTATTGTCCAATTTATTTAAGGGAAAAATAAATTAGACGCCCCACATTCCTCACTCCTGGTGCATCAAAATTCCTCACCGGTGTGGGTGCATTTTTTTTTGTCCTTTCTGGTTTCCAATCTCACTGTTTCTTGTTGCAAATTTCAACATTTCAGAATTTGATGCGGCCTTCACACAAAGACACCATTGAAATCACATGCCGAGATTGTCATGAGAAACCTCTCTTAAGCTCGATCTGCCAGAAGAGAACCAACAATATGCCATCCTACTTCCTAGCGCAAACCGACCCTTAAGGTATGTAACATTCTTCTGAACACTCACATGATGATCTTGCTCTTGGAGGATGATCATGACCTCCCTTTAGCAACCCTTACTCGCCCTTGTACTCGACCTACTTTAGGACTACATCTCTCTTCACCCCCTTGATGTGCCAGATAGTGGGAATATATGTCAAACATGCTAATATGTGCTAAGTGATAAGGCATGCCAAGATGTGCAAGGGTGTGTCAATGAATGTCAGGGAATGTCAAGACAACAAAACGGAGAAAAAAGTTAAACTACAAGGAAATGAACACATAAGAGGGTTAATAAGTCATCAATTTACCTTTTCCAAGAGGGGCATGCTAGGCACACCAACACTAGGCAACAATAGGTGCCAAGTGCAATGTCTTAGTGCATTCTAAGTGCCAAGTATTCCTTTGTTGCTTCTCATCTACTTTCCAACAACTGATAATCACAAATAAATTTAATATTAAACCATGCCAAATCATACCAAGGCATCTCAACGTATTCCACACATGCTAAGAATTTCCGAGCACCAACACGTGCCAAGCGCCAATATGTGTCAGCAACTAGTGTTATGCATGTTATGAAGTGGAAGGGAATGTTGAAGAGTGCTAAAGTGTGCTAGAGAGTGATAATGCATGTTCATGAGTGTTAAGGATTACTAGGAAAAAAAATTAAGGGAGCACTAAGTAAAAATTCATGAAAGTTAATGAATATGAGGAATGTGCGCCAGAGACTAGTGTTAATGAGTGTTAGTTGTCATGCCAAGGAGGGACTGACAAAGTATGCTAAGCATTGGTAAGGCATGCTAGGGAATATCAAGGCATGTCAAGAATTCCCAAAGTGTGCTTGGAAGTTCCAGGGTGTGCTAATTATATCATGTGCCAATTAATAGTGCCAAGATATGCCAATACATGCTGGGTGCTAAGGATGTGGTGCAGGGGCCCAGGGTATGTCAATATGTGTCAAGGCAACAAAAGGAAGAACCAATAAGAGGGTACGATGTTGTGCTAGCGCATGTCACCGTGTGCTTGGGCGTAAGTGTCATCACAAGATGTTCTAGGTACAAAGATGTTCCAATACATGTGGGGTGCTAAGAAATGTTAGTGTGTGCCAAAGCATTAATTTAAGGCATAACCAGATTGGTGAGGATTGTTAGGTCTTTCTCATTAATAGAATTGTCAAAGCTTGATTATGTATTAAATAATATATTTCCTACACACAATAGTGGAACTTTATCTAAAGGGAATTTTCTAGATAATAAACTTAATATATATGAATCATCTGTTGACTAATAGGAAATCTCTGTTTGACTAGTTATTACTTGAGGGAAATGATACACACTAATTACTTCTAAAAAATTCACTGACCCTAACCACTATGGCTTTGGACATATTATAAAAAATACTCCACAATAATGGTATTAAATCATTAACTTTGACAAAAAAATATATTAACAGGTACATAGTGTCATCAAAAACTCATTGGAATGATCAATGATGACGGCCATTTTTTGACCGTCACCAAAAGTAACAAAACGAGCATTGGTGAGGGTCATTAAAACTTCATCACTAGAAGTGTCACCAAAGAGAGAATTAGTGATGGGCCTTTAACGACCCTCACCAAAAGTGTCATTCAAAATGTCTTTGGTGACGGACCATAAAGGACCATCACTATATACACTTACAGTGATGGTTTTTAATGATCAATGATGACGAACATTTTTTGACCGTCACCAAAAGTAACAAAAAGAGCATTGGTGAGGGTCATTAAAAGTTCGTCACTAGAAGTGTCACCAAAGAGAGAATTAGTGACGGGCCTTTAACAACCCTCACCAAAAGTGTCATTGAAAATGTCTTTGGTGACGGACCATAAAGGACCATCACTATATACACTTACAGTTACGGTTTTTTAAAGGCCGTCACCATATGTGACATGTTGAAGCTAGATAGGCTAGTGACCATGAGGTTTTGATTTCGCCAGGGGTGGACTGAATAGGTAGAAGGGCGAAAAAAGTTTTGGGAGGGTTTTCTGGATGACATATTGACATAAGGAAATCAGTTTCTAGAAAACTCAGCTGAAGATATAGTCATCACTAACATGTAAAAAATACTGATGGCTAACAGATATCACCATACCATGGATCAAGAGTGCTGATTAAGAAGAGAGTTTCATTCGGGATATGATCGTCGGGTTGAGACGGAACAGAGTCAGTAGGGAGAGAACAAATGAGATCAGAAAAAGCCAGTGATTTCCTCGATTTGGCAGTAGTGAACTCCAAATCAAACTCTTGGAGGATGAAAATCCACTTTGATTACCTACCCCACAACAATTGTCGAGACAAAATGTAAGTCATTCAGTTGCAGTCGGAAATCACGGTTACTGTGCGTAACAGGATATAATATCGAAACCGCTGAACGGGATGGACTGTGGCTAGCGCCAACTTCTCGACATGTGCATAACATGTTTTAGTGTCGAGGAGGTTCTGAGAAAGATAATAAACCTCTTGTTCATTACCATCATCGTCATCTTGTACTAGAACCATGGAAATCGTACTGAATGTGATGACCAAATAGAGGGTAAAGTCACGATGATAATTCAGAAGACATATTAATGGAGAGTTGACAAGAAACATCTTAAGGTTATCGAAATATTGTTGAGAAATATCGTCCCAACAGAAAGGGGCATCCTATTTTAGAATTTGTGTGGACCCTTTGGCTACCTCAGTATAGTTTGGGATAGAACGACGTAGAAAATTTTCTTTCCCTTGAAGACTCTAAAGCTGATGCAACGAGGATGCGGAGGGGAGATTAATAATAGCCTCAACCTTAAGAGGGTCAAGGAGAATTCCGTCCTTAGAGACAATGAACCCTAAAAGTCGACTAGAGCCAACGCAGAAGACACACTTGTGAGGATTAAGCCTGATGTTGTAACATCTACAGCGGAGGAAAATATGGCGGAGATGTTCTGGATGGTCTTCGTATAGAGCTGAACGAGCCGAAAGGTCATCCAGGTATGGATGAAAAACATTACTTATGTCATGAAAGGCGTAAGGCATGGCACGGTGGAAGGTATCCCCAATGTTTTTTAAGCCGAAAGGGAGCTTCTTATAGGCGAATGTTCCCCAAAAACAGATGAAAGTTGTCTTATGTTGATCAGATGGAAGGATATTGATTTGATTATAACCTGAAAATATGTCCATAAGGAAAAATATCTCACTCCCTGCACAATTGTCAATGATCTGATCGATAAAAGGGGTGCGATAGTTGTCCTTAGGGCAAGCTCGATTGATATCTCGATAGTCAACACAGACTCAAATTGTTCCCTGCTTCTTATCCACAGGGACAATATTGGAAACCCACTCTGTCAAAGGGATCAGATATATGAAACCTGCTTTAAGAAGTTTCTCAACTTCAGCTTTTATAGCAGCGAATTTCCAAGGATGCACTGGACGCAGATGCTGGCGCACAGGATTCTTACCGAGATAGGTGGTAATTTCATGCACGACGATATTGGGATCAATTCCAGGCATCTCTTCGTAATACCATGTGAAAAAATCACAGAATTTGTGGAAGATACTAGTGTACACTTGAATCTCATTGGGAGAACAAGTGACTCCCACATGGATGTTCTCAACAACCCTCGGTTTAATGTAGATGTCGATAGGCATCGTTTGGGTAATATTATTTGGATTTCCTTCCGAGAAAACTTCATGAGTCAATATTGGCATTTGGAGCGACAGAGAGGGAATCCGAGATGAAAAACGCTCAAGATAATTAGACATTGCCCCTAGGCTAGGCATAAATGAGGAACGATGATGCCCATCACTCCACAACAAATCTTCAAGAAACATAGTCTCCATGATAGCTTCGTCAGATGGAAAAAATTCTCTCAAAGGATTTGGTGAATCTACATCGTCGAGCCAAGGCGATTGATAATAAACATCAAGAGCCCTGCTCAAAGGAGCATTATCAGTAGGAGGAGGATCCGATACGGAAATGACCTCACAATAATTGATTTCAACTGGGGTCAGAGGCATCGATTCTCCAAAAGAGGCAACCTGTTCAGGAGATGGGATGATCTATGGGTCATCTGACCTAGAGATCATATTGACTTGAACGGTATTTGGTGGTGGAATGGGTAAAATACCCATGAGAATGGGGTCCTTCAAAAGACCTGGTGCTATACTGTCAGGGGGATTAGGAATTTGATCCATGTACGGCACATTGTTCTCGAAAGAAGAAAACTGATCGACAGTAATAATCTTGCCCTCATGTGGAAACTTCAAAAGTCAAAAGAGGGTGGATGGAATGCACAACATGGCATGGGTCCAACTGTGACCGAGTAGAAGAGTGTAGTTGAGTTTGGTATCAACAATGTTCACTTCAACATTGACTGTCTTTCCTTGAAATGTTTAGGTAGACTCACGAGAACACCCAAGGGTTTTGATTCCCTTCCATTGAATGCCTCAAGGGCATTAGGAGATGAAGTGAGGGCTGGAGAGCCAATGGCCTTCCAGCAAAAAAATAACATAACAAAGGTAGATGCACCTTCGTCCACAATGGCTTTGGGAATATTGAGGCCGTTAATGCCGACTTGTATAACAAGCGCAATCTGCTACGGAAGTCGGGGGACGAAATTCTCTAGATCGAAGGTGAGAAGAATAGAATCGGTGGGATCAATTTCGCCGATTACAGATAATAAATCTTTCCATTGAGATGGACAACTCTGAAGTACTTCCAGTGCAGACATCACAGAAGGCGCCTGTGCCAAATCCTCAACAATTTTGTAATGTTGAGCAGCACGGGCATTTGGATTATAGGAAGACTTTCGGAGAAAACCTTTAGAAGGTGGCCATAAAATGGGTTCAACATTGGGCCTTTCAATCTCAAGAGGACCAGAGGCAGGCAGGGGAGGAGGGCCATCAATGACTTCCTTCCCGGCTGCATGGCGTGATGCAGCATAATCCTTCGACCGAGTGGCAATAGAAATAGGTGCAGCACCATTCATCATGAAAACCTGAGACCCAAACGGTGTATATGGTGAAGGCTACTCGACCATCTGGGTATGATGAGATGTAAAAGGTTCCTTAAGAACTGTCGGAGTTCCTTTAGAGCCCTTAAGAAGTTGAATAACCTCGGATCGTCTAGGACAATCTTTAGTGTAATGGTTTTCATCACAAATTAGGCAAGGGTACTTCATTTTTTGCTGTAAACCATCATCAGCACATGGTTTGGACGATTCTGGTTTTGGGGCATCGGATTTGGCTTTGCCTTTGCCCTTATTTTTCCCTTTGGAAGTCTTGTCCACATGATTGGCTTGGACGACGTTCACCTCCATGGTTTTACCAGAATCTGGAGTATCCTGAGGAGCAGAATTGTTGGAGGAATTCGATTTCTGCTTCCCATTGGAAGACTTGCGAGAATTCTGAGAGATGGAACCAATAACACCGTCAATCGATGGTGTAGCTAGTGCTTTAGAGGTCCCTAGTTGAGGGTAATCAGTCAAGATGTTGTATAACGTGCCTGATTGAGAGTACACTAAATCAAGGTACTGGGCATGAGCAATAGCCTGTTCTTCAGTTACACATGCCCCCATAGCAATGTCTTGGGCAATCTTATTAACAAAAGAGGTAGTGAACCACTGAGTTAGAATCTGATCAGGAATGTCAAACTTGATTAGACGACGACAACGTCTCCATTCGTGAATGTGATCTGAAATATGAGTAGCTTTATCCTGTTTCAGAGATGTCAGGAGATGCATCCCAGCTTCATAACAAACTGATAACTGGAAATGCATCAGGGATGCCATAGCTAGAGTATTTAAATCTTGAAAAATACCATGAGACATTTATATGTACCATTTAGCAGCAACGCCAGTGAGAGTGAGCAGGAAAAGACGTAGACAAATTGAGTCATCCACCCAAGAATTCAAATAACACCATAAATGGTATGTCATGACGTGTGCTTGGGGGTCTTCTCCATATTTTCCCTCAAACTTAGGACAATCACTAGGCACCTTCATCAGAACCGGAGGCCAATATGGATTATGAAGAATCACATCATTGGTCAATTTGGACACGTTCGGTAACTCCAACATGGCAAGAAAAGGTAATTGAGGGTTAAAAGGCATGCCAGGTCCCCGATAAGGACCTGTACCTGTACACCATCCTAGTTGAGCATAACTCTGCCCCCATTGGTTCTATCCTAGAGGATTCTAACCATAGGGGGTATAATCTGTATAATTGGGTTGATATGGCGGCTGAAAACCAGGATATGAGGGTTGATAACCAGGGTACTGATTTTGATTATACATGGGTCCCGATTGAGCAGTGTAATTATTTTTCTGTGGAGTATAAGTATAGCCTGGCTATTGAGGGTAATAACTAGAACCTTGAGGCGGGTTGTAAACCGGTCGAGACTGATCTCGAGGGTGATAGCCGCCTTGGGGTCAAACGGGCTGCTGGTAAGTGGGGCCCTGCTAAGTCGAATAAGTCGGGCACACATGTGGATTCGACTGTGGCATAGAATATATTGATGGCTGAGCATGGTTAACAGTTTGTGCAGGTTTTCCTGGTTGAACAAGTTGACCTGGCTGATGAGGGGTTCCAGGTTGACCTAGGACAGGACCATAAGATGGCCCCGGCTGTGCAACATTTTGACCAATTGGAAAATGAGGCTGTTGAAGTTGCACCAAAGGTTGAGAAGGATGGGTTTGCCCCCCGGGACTATATGGAGGTCCAGGTTGATACCCCAGTTTCCGTGGAAGTCCTTGAGGTTGCCCTGGTTGGACCACAGGGTGAGGCTGCAGAGGTTGACCTTGAGGATTATAAGACTGCCCTTGCGGGCCATGAAATAATCCCTGTTGGACCGAAGGTTTTCCCTGTAAGGGTTGCCCTTGCGGGTCATAAGCATACCCTGGCTAGGCCGAAGGTTTTCCCTGGAAGGGTTGTCTTTATGGGCCATAAGCATATCCTTGTTGAAACAAAGGTTGTCCCTAGAAGGGTTGTCCTTGTTGGCTAGAAGGTTGCACAGGCAGGGTAGGTATAAAATCGTTAATATACTGATAAGCCTTAGGAGAAGGAAAATAAATGGGGTTTCCATGCTCATCATATTGAAATGGAAATGAGTATATCAGGGCACCATCCGCTCCATAATGAGAAAATTAAGGACGATAAATATCCTGAGAGGATTGATCAACCTGGGAGATCGGTGGTTGTAAAGACATCCGATACTCCTTGGGAGAAATATTCTCAGAAATGGCAGAAGCTATATAAACTTCTTCAGGAGCTGACAAGGTCCTAATTGACTGAGTGGTGACAACAGGTGTAGACACAGCCACACAGACAGTAGGTATAACAGATACCAATGTGATAAAAGGAGATGTCGTGAGAGGTGTCGATGGCGACATCCCTAACGAGGGAATGGTCAGTTCTGTGGACAGAGTCGATATTCCCATAGAGGAAATAGCAGCCATGACCTGCCTTAAAGACCTATATCTAGTTGGGAGCGATGGACCAGGTGAAGACAAAATAGATGGTCTGGGGATGTCTTTAGGAAAAAGCTGGTAGTCTTCACTAGAAGTAGGAATTCCCTCACTAGGAATAGGACTGGATGAGTCCATATCTGACCCTGCAATAAGATCTTCTAAAAGACGACGGGGACTAGGAAGTATGACCGCAGCCAAAAATGGTGATCCCGATGTAAGAGGAGGGAAGTGTTCCCCAACATCAAATCCAAACCAAGCATTGGACAAGGGCCAATTGAACTCAATTGGTCCTCCGAAGGGAATTTTAGATATAACTGGTCCCCTGTGGGGAAACTCGAATACAACGGGCTGCTGATGCTCAGCAAAGGACTAAGAGACCTTTGATGAGTCGTCTGTATAAGGACTACCAGTAGACGAAACTGATGGTTCTGCCACTATGACTACAACAAAAAAGAGGAAGAGATCAAAAACAAAGACACACGGGAAAAAACCAAGGCAAACAAAAACAGGCCGAAAAATCAATCTCTAAATGGGTGTGTGATCGTAGGTGATTTATTTTACCACATTGAAACTGAAAATTTTACTATTTCACGTTTTGATAGTCTAGAAACAAGTAAAATATGACTCTATCACTTTTATTTTGGAAACAAGCGTGAAAGGACAAGCACTTGATGATATTTTCAAATTTAGGGAGTCAGTAAAGATCAAAATGACTGCTCTGGTAATCTATGTAAATAGGTGTACCAGATATCCATGAACTTCCATATATTCCTTGGTAAAAATTAAAGATAAATCAACCAAGGACTTAACGTACGTGCAGGTAATCTCTTTGAATGCTGTGGTTGGTGTATCACGGGTAAAAGGCGGTCGATTCGGTTTCCTATGGATAAAGGATTTGCAACCTAATGGGGTCTCCCTTTATATACATGACAGTATGGGGAGCACAATTCTGTACTAGCATTGTCTGTAGCTAGATGGTGAGTGACAGCTACTAGGCTTAAAGACGTCAGAACATGTCTCTACCTTAGACCACTAGATGGTCCGTTAAGTTTCAATGCTGCCTTAGGTTAATTCAGTAAATTTTAAAGTTGATATTCAATTTACATTTCGATTTCAAGGCCCTATTGAATGTTGGATCTCATAAAACCTCTAGATGCAAACTACATTCCACCAAATATCATTTTGTTCAATGAAGAGCTATCTACGGGAGAGTTGAGAGCTTTTCAGATGATAGCAAAATGAACACACAAAAACATCCACTACTGTTTATCAATGCAAGCTAATGAAACTGGAAAACATTTTTCTAGAATTATACAACACTAGTAATGCGAAAGAGTTTTCAATTTTCACTATGCCAATTGAAATGCAAAAGATTTTTTTTGTATTTTTCAATATATTAGAGAAAATTCACTAAATGAATGAAAAACTAATGAAAACATCAAATTGAGAATGATAGAGAGAGAGCCAAAACAAAACAATTTCACTCAACTCAAACAAACACAATCGAGACTCAAACCGATGAAAAAATCCCTCAAAGCGAAGAAGAATCTCGAAAGAGACTCAAACAAACCGTGTGATCTAGGCTTGGAGAAGCACAAAGTGAAACTGAACGAAAGAGAGGACAATCACTCAATTAACGCAATGACTCAATTGGATTGAGCAAGATGAATGCAAAGAAGCCGAAACAAGGTTGAATGGGAAATAAAAGACCCAAAACTTCCATGGGAGGCTCAACACACTGAAGCACCTAGAATCCCTATGGCTAAAATCCAAAACTGATAGAAAAGGGAAAGAAACTAGAGGACAAGGGCTAAACACGGTAAAAAATGACTTCAAAGCACCCAAACAATCATAAAAAAAGAACCATAACTAAAACTCAAGCTCAGAGAGTCCAAGAACAGGAAAACCCTAAAACCAAGCAGGGTTGGTTTTGGCTATAATCTGTGCCAAAAAGGGAATGGCGCAGGGGCCTAATTGGAAACAAGCATCCTTTGACGTGACTGTCAGAGGGATAACCATGCAAATTAGGTTTACCCTATAAAAATGATGAAAATGAACCAACAGAGGCTAGATCTGGTCTTCTGGGGGCTGAACAAGGTTTTAACACCAAGGAAGGTGAACTAGAAAAGAAGACTAATCAAACAAAAAGCCAAAAACAACCCAATGGAGGAAGGAACAACTCCCACTGATCCCTAACAGAGTCACCAAATTGTTGTGGAGGTAAATCCCCTCTGCGGACAAAGGCGATCCCACTAGCCCTAGAGTGGGTCTAGCAACAATCGAAACATGCAAGGCTACTGATTCGTAGTTACAAAAGATAGAATTGCGATAGATCGCTTACCGTGATTCCTTCGTTGTTGTTGTCGAAGAAGAATTGGCGCTTCCGTTCCTAGCTGGAAAAGTCACGATCCATGAGCTTATTTCATCCAGATACCTTTACACATGCAAAGAAGAGAGACAACATACAACGTAATATTCCACACTTTATAACTATCGATCAGTCAGAGAGGAACGAATGAAATTGCATTATATAATGGACAAACACAATCATGGAACCAACAACAGAGTCATGTATATTAAGATACGAGAGAATTATTACAATCAGTGCTCTGACGTCGCAATCTTCCTTTGACAGGATTCCAACGGGACGTGTCTCACAAAGCTCGTCAAGGATTTGACAAAACTCTCTCTCTCACAGGGTTCTCCTTAGCTTTGCTCTTGATTTTCACTCAACTATAATTTCCTTCCCAAAAATTCAACTAGCTAGAAAATAGAGAGGGAAGGATTTTATAGAGGTAGAAGGAGAGGTTAGGCTCCCTATAATCATGGGGGAGAGTCCTATCTCTTAGGAAGGTTCCATGAGAGGTGGAAAACTACTTCCTAGACAGGGAGATCTAGAGGAAAACAACCCAACCCCTTTTTAATGATCCGTTCTGAAGTTGTTAGAATAAAACTTCCACCTTCTATTGTTAAAAAGCATTCCTTTATAGGCTTGGCGTAGGCACAACACAGGGACAGAGCACCAGCTGGCATGCCCACTAGTGTACATTTTCTCCATTGGTGCAAGGGATGAAGTGGCTACCCGTGCCAATGCCACAACATGGGTTTTTAGGGGTTTTCAGAGGAAATTTCCTTGAGAAGAACTCTTTCCCTTATGCAAAAGGATGCCATCAAGGTTTTTTCAGGACATTTTACGGTTCACAGGTCACGAGAATAGTCCTCCAATGTATGGGATGAGGGATTGTAGGGACAGTGAAAAAATGCTATGTAACGGCCATAATTTTAACTTTGAATGATAATTTATAACAACTCTTTAAAAAACATAATGTGAATGATGAGGAAAATTGTTTCCTTTAAGGTTTATTTTAACTGAGGACTGATTCTTCCCCAATATGGTCACCAATATGTTATCACTTTGAAATTTACAAGAGTTGTTCTTAAGTGTTAAAAATAAATATCAGAGGTAACTATCATCCACTTTTGGAGATTAGGATCTAGCCTTCCTAATGCTCTCTTAATGATTTAACTTTGTTTATTTAATTGATTTTAGGACAGTTATGTATGCTTGTTGTGAATTGATTTTGATTTGTTGGTGGAATTACTGATTTAGATGGATAGGTGCTTTATATTTTCCATTCGGCTATGGAGTCAATATACCTTGAAAAAAGAACAGAAGAAAATTCTAAAGGAAGTGTTAGAGGGCAGGATAACTGAGCAAAATCAGATCTCAAGGCTGAATGATGAAGTGGTTTTCAATTCGGATCAAGGAGCAGTTAACAATCCCTTAAACCAGATAATGGAGGAAGGTGAAAGAGGTCAATAGGGATCAGAGGGAAATTAAGAATTCTCTAAACCAGATATCAGAAGAAAACATATAAATGCATAATAGTTCAAAATATAGTGTAATTAAACAAATTATGCAGTAAAATTTCAGTTATAACATTCAAATTTAGAACACATTAAAGTTTATGGAATACTTAAGAAAAGAACATGAACAATTGAAATTATACTTCATTGAGATAGCTAAACACATGAATCCTGTAAAGAAATGCCTTTATTAATTTTCCTGTCTGTCAACTGCAAATGGTACAATTACCCTCAGGTAGTATATCAATCAACTATAGAAATATTCATAAATCCACCTTCAATACTTCGAAATAATGAAGTATTTATACAAACATTTACACAAAATATCCTGTCAATTGACTAGGATTTACTTAAGGAAATAAAATATCTTCATGCAAGAAGATAGTGACACCTAGTAACTAACTAAAATCTGTCCCTTTTTTCTTTGATTTTTTTTACTTGTTTCTTTCATGCTGTCTGCTTCTTTCATCTATCTTCTTTCACGTTTTCTTTCTTTCATCTGTCTTTCATATGTTTTCTCTTTAACCTATCATAGTAAATCACACCATTTTTCCCATGTTTCTTCATCTAGGAGTTTGATTTTCATCATCCTCCAGTGAATTTCATCTACCTCTGTATATTTGGAAAACGTGGGCTTATTCACAAAAAGGTGATTTACCTCATGCTGGAGGTAAAAGAAATTTTCTAAACTTTGAAGGAGTACCTTGCCTATGGGCACTCCCTTCATTTTTGAACTATTGGAAGTTTCTTTGGCTACTTCCCTCATATTCTTATCATAATCTTCATGCTCCATTAGTTTATCATTTATTACCAAAGGATTTGGCAAAACTTTCTACCTCAATACATAAAATTTGTTCATAAACATGTTCACTGCAAGTTCCATTGTTTGACATTTGTCTTCAAGTTGCAAAATCATATTTTTCTTGGAAATCACTTTCTTCACATCTAAAATAGTCTATGTTCTGTCAATTATCCCGTGTTCTTCCAATTCCTATTTATTTTTAGAATTTAGGAATTTTATTTTCTAAGAAGCTTCCTCTCGTTTCTTTCCAAGATTTTCTTTGACCTTTTGAATTGCATCACCAGCCTCCTTTATCAAGTCCTTCTATTCAAATATAACCTGTATAGAAGGGAAAATATCATTAATTGAGTTAATGATATTGGCCCACAACTACTGTTTTTCTTGGGCTAAAGGCTCTTTCAGTAATAACTCCTTTTCTAACTTATGGATTCAGTTAATCTGTTGGCTTTTTGTACTTCTTCTTGATGCATTAATTCTGCCAATTTCTTGCAATCTTCTAAACTCTACACTTGTTCCTTGAGCTTATTGATTTCAGTAGTTTGAATTGACATATCCTGCATTGCCTTGATCAATTTGCTGGCCTCATCAGTGGGATGGGTTGTTTGTACTGCCGATGTTGTTGTTGATGTAGTTGTTGGAACTGATGTTGATACTACAATTGTTGTAGACAATGGAACTGATGTAGAAGCTATAGGAATAATAGTAATGGGAATTACTTCCATGTTGGTTTTCCTTTCTTTCACAAGTTTGTCCATTTCTGTTTCCATTTCTTTCTGTTGAGATGTTAACTGAATGATGAGATTCATCATTTCATCCTTTTGATTATCATTTTCCACAACCTCTTTAGTTTGTGGATTCTCTATAGTTGGTAACTTTAGCTATTTTTTCAGTGTAGCTATGTCTGCATTCTTCTTTTTAATTAGTTCTTCTTTTGCTTTGATATCTTTTGGACTAACCAACTTCCATTACCAAATATTCAAGTGACTTTATCATGTTATCCTTTTCTCTTGATGAAGCTTTCTCTAGTTTTAACTGTCTTTATATTTTATAGATAATTTTGTAACTTTTGGATACTTAAAGCTTTATGTGTCATGGTGGAATAAATCATTTCTCGTACCTATTTTTGAAACTCAATCTGGTCAATTGGATGTACATCCTTGGCAAGAACTTCAAAGGTTGTTTTACTATAATCTTCTGAAGTTTTAGAAGCCTGCACCTTTGGCTGTAGAAATTTCATTTGCATCTTCCTTGTCTTGATGTCATAAGTTGAAAGCAACCTACTCTAGTCACTAGGAGTTTTCTTCCAATACTGTGCATATGTTACAACCTTTAATGCTTCATTTCAGATTTTGACCTCTTTGTATTTTTCCATGATATCCTTCTCTTTTTCAACTGGTTTGCTAGATGATGAAACCTCTTCACTGTGTTGTTTTTGAATAATTTGTGCACTGGAAGTTGATGGTTGATTTTTTTCTTATGAAACTGTTGGAGGTGCATCACTCTGACAACCATATCTGTTTCAATGGTTTCAATTGTTTCAACTGTCTCTATCACTGGATTCAGTTTTGTTTTCTTCCTATACATAAGTTTGAATTTAGTATCAGAAGTAGTTTCTGCATAGTAAGAGCCTTTCTCTCTTGCCCTTTTTGAATTTATGTCCCGTGGGGCTGGAGTAAGCAATATGGAACTAGTATCAACCTGCTTTTCCACCTTATGTAAAGTATTTTCCAACCACTCTGAGTGATTAGAATAATTTTCAATTTTAGGCTTTTACTCATGAATGAAAGGGGTCAATTTGAACTTGACTCTTAATTTACTTGTGACACCCATGGGGTCATATTTCCATTTGAAACTGCTACTGAGCTTAAACTCTTGTAAACATGTGTTTTCTTATTGTCCAACATTCCTACTATTACATATAAAAGGCCCTAGCTAGTCTTTAATCTTGAATTGATTTTTATTCTGAGCTGAAAGGAAATTGATCTCATTTGAAATCAAAATCTGTCTGATGTATTCTAAAGAAAATATCTTCATTGGGTGGTATTTGGGAAGCTTGTATGTATTTAGCTAGCTTCCATACACTCTTATTTATGTATGATTTTGGTATAAATACCAGTCTCATGTTTTAATTTAATATGAAAATTGTAGAACCTTCTTGATCTCTTCACTAATTCTTCCTGAATGCTACTGCTTAGCATATTAACAAATGGCTAAACAAAAGAATCAGTGAAGTCTTTGAAGCTGAATTCAGTGGAATACTTTCTGATGAAGGATGTCCAAAATACAATAGACTGGGGATTAGTGTTTGTGTCCAGTTTTTGGAGGCTAACTGCAAATATTTTTATTAGAAATATATAAACATATGAAACAAAACTGAGGAGTATTTGAATACTCCTTCTTCTTGTAGTTTGATTAGCTGATCATGGATGGCATCTACCAGGTATTAGGAAAAATTGAAGGTTGTAGTGAGAGGTTGAGCTGGGCAAAAGATGGATAGGAAACAAAGAAGAGATGCATCCACATTCTCATCAGTGAAATATACTAAATTACATGATAGCATGGTAACAATTTGTCTAGTTCTTTCTAAAAACATGGAAGTTGAGTATAGAGGATTATTTTTAGGAGTTTCTACTAATGGAGGGAGGAAAGTCTGAAAGATTTGAAAACTTTTTGGGAAGTCTAGCTTTAAGTAAATTACAGTATGCGTTTCAATTGAGAAAGGTATTCCCTCTGGTTGTGGTTGAATCTGTAGCATATAATTGATGGATTGGACAGTGATTGTAAAAATGATTTCTTGGTTTGGAGTAACTATAGCTCCTGCATTGGGAAAATAGCTTATTTGGCACAGTCTGATGAGTTCTGGGAACTGATAGGTTTGTAGGAATATGTATTTGCGTAGGTTAGAGTCCCACATATGAATATCATCTGCATGATCAACAAATTTATCATGTCTCCAACAATGGAGCTCCAAAAGGTTGGAATCAGTCACAATATCATTGACTTTGAAGTCTTTATCAGCCAAAGGGGTGTGGTTGACATCTAACACTGGTGGTTGAAGAGGGTTTACAATCATAATGTTTTGAGAAGCCACTAATTTGTTTAATTATTGAGTTAATAAGCAAATTATATGGTTTTAGGTACTTAGGATTACCTGGAAAATAGTGAATTTGGTCTGTAGAAGGGTTCAGGTGGTTGCAGGGTTCAATCTTGGTCTAGTGATGGCTTTTGATATCTTTTGGAAATGAATAGAGATAGGGGAATAACGGTAGAGGACGGGGTTTTATTTATTTTTGAATTATAGGGATTATCGCATGACGTGAGGGTTTATTTCAAATAACGATGGTTTATCACAAGACATAGAAGTGGTTTCATGGTTTATTACATGGTCTATCAGATGCCGAACAATGGTTTCACGGTTTTAGGATGGGGGGGTGAGATAAGATCTGGTGGCGCCACATGGAAAATGAAGGGGTGGATAAAACCACCCATTTCCCACCCACCCCACCCCCCCCGCCCCCCCCCCTCAAATTTAAAATTTTGAATGTCTAGGGATGCAAAATGGATTGGGGAATATTAGATAAGATTGGCTACGATCAGACAGATATCGGAGTTTCTTATTTTCACAAGGAAGTGGGGTCAGGGAAAGGGCTAAGTAGAGGTTTAAATGATAAAAAATGGGTTGGGGAATACATATGCGAGGTTTATGAAATATAATACGGGGTTATGTTAAAATTAAATAAGGGGGTTCAGGGAATATATAAAGTGGAAGGGTTAATTCAAAGTAAGGTCGGGAAATATATTAAACGGGGGGTTAATTCAAAAGGGAAGTGGGGCCAGATTTATATATTAAGTGCTCTGAACTATTGAAAAGTTGGTTTTTTCCTTTTTATGGAAAGGGAGAGTTAGTAAAGGGGAAGGATTTTTTAGTAAAGGGAAGGGAATTTTCAAAGGGAAAATGGTTTTTTAGGAGGGGAACAAGGGTTAGAATAAGGGGAAATGGATTTTATCAAAGGGGAAGGGATTTCGCAAGGGGGAATGGTTTCCAAGTGAGGAAATAGGGATTTAGCATAAGGGGAAGGTGTTAGAAGGATATTAGTGATAAGGAATAAACCAAATGATGATTTTCATAACTCTTGAAAGTATCCTACCTTCCCTTTATTTATCCTAACATTTTATTTCCTTTGTTGGGTGCATTTGAGCTTGTTGACCCTTTTATTTTCTTTTGATAATAAAACTAGCTTATTTCTAACCTTATATCCTCTAATGGCTCAGATTAAACGTATGAGCTCATTTTTATTCTCTACCTAACTATTGATCTGCCAAGATTAAATGGTTTGGTCAGATATTTATTCACTAACTATCATGACATGATATTTAAAGGTATGAATGAATCAATATTACACTGTATGATCGTCATGAATTGTGGCATTTTAGACAAGCTACACACAATTTTATTTGCAAAAGTAAAATAAACTAAGAGTAGTGGAATTTTAATGTGCAACACTTTCATAATTTATTTTTGTATCTTTTTGATAGGGTTCATATTATATATATATTATCTTTCTTTTGGTCCTTTGATTATTTTCTTAGGACATACCCTCTTTTCATTTTTTTGGGAAAAAATTTGCATAAAGCAAAGGTATGCACAATATTACAAGACTTAACATAGTAAATTCAAAATTATGATCCCTATTATTATAGGACCCTAACACTCCGAATGTGGCTGCTCCACATATTGGCGTTCACTCTTACCTGCATGAAAATCCACCTCCCTCTCAAGGGTCAATTTCATGACTTTCTCACACTTCCGTATGGTAGGAAGCTCTATATAAATCACATCTACATCAAATCTATAGAGATTCTTTTGCATCTCCAGTTGTGGCTACTCCACAACCTTCTAAGACTGCTTCTTAGGCTGCATGTTGAGAGGCTCCCTCTCAACCACCAAGTCACTAACCACTTCTTTTCTCCTCAGATATTTTCATGCATCTTATACCTCAATGCATGTAGGTTCTTGGCTCGCGCACATTGTAATTGTCCCGCTGTCGCAAAATTTTCTAACAAAAGAGCTCTTTTTAAATCGATGATATCTCCCTCATCCGAGCTCTGATTCATCCAAAAAAAAAATCAATTCGGGTATTTTTTCACAAGGAATCCAAGTAGGCTATTTGTTTTGAAAATTTTGCATCAAAAATTTCAGATATTCTTTGCAATCTCGCACACCCAAATAATTCCTACTCTCATACCATGTAGAAAATTTATAACACAGCTTCGATACCATGTAGAAATTATAAAATATGCAGGTATATCTTTGATTCACTTGATTTAACAATGTGTTGAAGTTAAAAATTGAATCACTTCTACAAATATTTTGTGGAATTAAAAAAAATCGCCAATTACATGAAGCAAAGAAAAATAGATCACACAATAACATATATTCTTGGGGAAATCTTACTGCTCAATACCCCTCTATCATATATTATATATTCCACAAGGAATCATGAAACAATTACATACAAAAATCCAATCACAAGAGCTCTCAGTACACTAGCTAATTGTCTCACACTGTTATACAAAAATTGGAAAATCCCTTAGCCAATTTACTATCTCCAGATAGTCTACCTTGCTCATGCAGTCCCTGATGAATGCAATCCTTAATCACAAATAATTTCAGCCTTCCTCAACTCCGCTGAGTATCATGGGAATCCTGTGGTGTTTTAACTACACCTGGGTAGCCTGCTAATATCACAACTAATAGTCACAGTTCTCTTTCACCTAGATCTCAAATAGGTCTCCACTGGAACTAACATGAATGCAGTTAATAATAGTCAAAACATTAGTTGCATGTGAGATCACTACATTTGAATTAATTAATATTTAATTCACTTGATCTCTCACTAGTGTATCTATAGTTACAACCAGCACAACTTACTTTAACTCACTTAACTGAGTTAAATTGATTTACAACTTGCACAACTCATGCACCACTGCACTTCCAACTCTGTTACAACTAGAATTACTCTGCATGTCCCACCAACCAACCTCTAAACTCAAAATTCACTTAGCTAACTAATTTTCCAATTCAGTTAACTATCTTCAAGTCCAAATTGACAATAGCTTATAATTCAGTGTCCATCTATGTTAAGGGATAGTAAAAATAGACATTCTTCTAAAAATATACATTCACCCAAAAACAACTTGTGTGGGCCCCACCCTAGTGTAGGTGCTTAATTTTCACTAGGATCATGGATGTTGTTTCCAGATGCCAATTTCATTGTTTCTTGCTGCAAACTTCAACGACCTAGACCATGACCTAGATGGAGGTATGTTGATTGACTTATGACCATAGGTGATGATGGATGACATGGCCTTGAAATTATCATAATGACCATGAATGGAGTGAACTAGGTATAATTTAGACATAAACAACATTTAGTGAACAAAATTTTATTTGAAAATTTGTTTGAAAACATAAATTTTTGACCTACGACCACTACCAAGTAAACCTGAAAGAGTAGATTTGATCATTCAACATCTATACACTAACAAATTCATTAATTTTTGTTATTCTTGTATTTTTACCCATTAAAGTGAAAATAATTAATTTTATTTTCACTCATATTTTTCATTTCCAAAAGAATAATTCAATAAATAATTTATTTATTGATTATTCCTTAATCTTCTAAAAATTTTCATAGGAATAAATTTTTAAATCATTATTTAATAATTATTTCTAACTTGTTGATGTTTCACATAGAAGAAATTTAATAAACCCATTTGTTTATTAATTATTTCTTATTCATTTTACCTATTTTTATTATTTAACTCAGTTAATCATTAGTTTTTTCTAGTGAAAATAAAACCATATTTTCATTCATAATTAAAAATCAAATTCATTTTGTATATACACACTAAAACATGTGCATTCATCAACAATATTCCCAAGTCCTTTTGTGGAAAAACTTGTAAACTACATATGCTTAAAAACATTCAGAAAGTGCGGTCAAATGCCATTTGAAGGAGAAAAAATATAAAATACAATAAGAAATAATATACAAGGGGGGAGATCACTTAATGTAGGAATCAATTGTATTCCTCTTCTTCCCTTTCTTTTTTTGGACCTGAAGCTAATCCCCAACTTTGTGATCCACAGGAACTAGAGCCAAGTCCCTCATGGTTGCCTCTATAGGATTCTCTTTATCAGATATGAGCTTTCTTATATGTGGAAACATTTTGTGCTCATTGTTCCATCCTCCTTTTATGTCATATTTATCTAATGATATGACATAGCCTAATGAAGTTTTGGTACATAACTCTTCTGAAGAAGAGTGATGATCCCTATATTTGTCTTAATATCCCCATTCATTTTGTCAACTAATTAAACTTGTTGAGTCTATTTTTTCTTCCTCTTCATCATTTTAATAGGAGAGCTCAAAATATTTTCATCCTTTTGGTGTATTTTTCTGCCATTTTTTTCCTGGAGTCTTCTTATCCTTTGGACATGTGTTCTGCAACCAACCCGTTTAAAAACATACTTGACATCAGAATGTAATTTTCTCATAATATAAAACTTGAGACCACTAAAAGTCTTATGTTTCAACATTATGTGATCTGGTAACCCCTTATTAAGGTTTATCTCCACAAAAATTATGGTGAAGGTGGAGAGGCCATTCTATGTTATCTCCAAATCCTTTTCTTTTTTTAATTTTCCCAGTGTCTTTCCAATGTATTCAATACTTTTTTTATGCCAAAAAGGAAGAGGGAGGTTTGGAATACGTACCCATATTGGCATGGTTGTGAGCACCAAATATGTGGCATGAAAACCAAGGAAGAATGGAGTGATAGGTAAACCATCTCTTCCCCAAAAGCATGGTCCTTAATTTTGAACAAAATCTAGATCCTTTTGAGTTTCAAATTGGACTATGAAGAACACTTTAGAACATAGATAAATGTCAAAATTTGGTGTCTAAAAAGTGAAGACCCATTGAAATAATGTGTTAGGTTTAGGATATTATCCATTAAATATGTATATAATGGCCTTATACTAAAGATCATAAAAAAAGGGAAGATACTTCTAAGCTATTTATCTCCATGGATGGAGCTTTCTCCATTTTTTCCACTATATAGGCCCCTAGAATATTTTGGCTCATATATATTGGAGTTAAAGCCATCCCTCGTATTTATTCCTTAAAAGGGACTATAGTTCCATTTGATTCCCTAGCACCAGGAGCACCCCCATGTAACCTTGAGTTCAAAATGATGGTTGAGTTTTTTGTGATATTGTAGTATTTAAGCTAAGCATAATCTTGTAGGACCTTCCCATAAATTTGTAGACATTGAAATGATGTGGATATTCTTCATTTTATATCTATAGATTGATTTAGAGAAAAGACCGAAATTGTATTTCTGATCCAAAAAGTGAAATATTTTCCACTGAAATTTTTAATAAAATATGAAAAGTATCATTTTGTACCAATTTTATCTGAAGGATTGGGGATACACCACAAAGGAGCAGAACGCGGAGGAAAAATGATCGAAACTTTAGCATAGGCCCAAATAACATAGGGTTTGAAAGAAAAGGGTATGTCCAAAAGAAATACAATGTAGAGTAAAATATCCAAAGGTGATGTGAAAGGATAAAAATATACCTGAAAGGCATTCCTTCTCCACCCACACTAAGAGAATGAGTCCTCTGCCAATAATTTCGATGCTTCTCCTTATGTCATTTTTGAGTCCAGGATCAAACATAGAGTGAGACAATTTAGATAAAATTTCTAAAGGGACAAGTCTCCCATTAGAATTGAACTCCTTGACCCTCTATGTTGGGAAAACAACCTAATATCCAAAGGTACTAACCGCAAGCCTCTATTTCCATCGCCATTAGCTGAAATAACTTCACACACCCCACGTCCAAAGGCTTCAAGGGAACTAGGGTTAAAACCAACCAAAGTGGTGATTCACAGTTTTTCATTGCAACGCTGTAGAACCCTAGAAGACCGTGTCATTTTCACCCTGCCACATCCCTCAATTAATCATTATTTTTTAAGTTAGTTATCTAAATAAAGGTTATTAACCATTTATTTAACCTTTTCCTCTCACAAATTAATAATAAAATACCAAAAGTGGTTAGATATTGATTTGATCTGACAAATATTTTATTATTTGACCATATCAAGTCTAATCTAGCATTTTATTATAAATAGAGGGGTTTTATCCACTCATTTTCACCATGATCAATTTCATCATCAAACCTCTGCTTCTTTTTTATTCAAGTACTGTGCATTATAGTCTCACCATACTAACTTTGATATCTACATAATTACGAAAGAATGAGCCACTACAACCATGGAAAGGGAATAGAAACCCTCCCAAGGAGGAGGATATTTTGAACCACTTTCATGTACCCTTGTCCACAAGTGATATATATTCATTAATAATAAGTTTGTTCATTGCGTATGGAAGTATAGTAATTCTCTTATGTTTTCAAATTCTACATTTTTCTGCATATTTTATTATTTTATGCATATGTGATATTTAGGAATAATCATTATTACCACTTTTAGGGTTTTAACCCTTGCTTTGTAGTTATCCTACTAGAACCATCATAAGAAAAAACAAATTTCAAACCCTTGTGCAGGAAAATGAATAAGACAAGGCCATGTTTTGATGTATCTTCTCATATTAACATTAAATCGTTATCTAGCATTGGGTCTAAAAACTAATAGTACCTTGGAGGTTGTAGTCCTAAGTGGTAGGATCCTTGATCAATCATGTCCTTGAGTGTTTGGAATCGTCGCATATATTTACACTCAGTGGATTTTGATAAGTACCTTGGGGTCCATTTTCATCAATGGTGGGTCCACTTGCACCTATTAATGGTATACCTTAATTATCAGTAATCATGAAATTTGTACCATGCTTTACATCAAATCATCTATTCACATGATGTAGTTTTGTACCATCAAAGTTGGGACAAAGGCCTTGGGCTTGGTGACATATCATGCTTATATGGATTCCTTCCCGAACTATGATAGAGCATGTACCATATGATATACTTTGAGGACCACTTTGGCGCACCTTTATTCTATGTGTCCATTGTCCTACTAATGTATATTATGACATAGATCCATGTTCTACTTTTTGGTGGCTATGATCTCTTTCTTGATGGCATGGATCTCTTCTTCCTTCATGGCCATGTATTTATCATTCCATGCCATGGATCCATGGCATATAGTTTTGGTGGCCATGCTCATTTGTTTCTTAGTATTGAGCATGTACATACCTGCCTTAGGGATGATCTATTTATGATTGAGTCATGTTTTGGAAGGTCTTATATATTTCCTTGTTTCTTGGCTCCTTCTTTATATTTTGTAAACCATCACATTGTAATTCATTTCAGCCATCATATTCTCTTCTAGCCTCATACATTAGGGAGAATATGTTATTAGCTTATTGTTCACCCTTAGAGTTGGAAAGGGGCCTACTCTTAACTTATAGTAGTTGAGGGTTGAGATGCCACTCTCATATCTATTTATAGCTTTATTTTCATGCTTCATCACTCCATGTCTTCAGATAAATGACATTGTGTCACTCTCTACTAGTTACCAAGGAGTGATGCAACCATTCCCATCACTAGTTACTTTCAACAAGAGAATGATTAAGGGCCAAATATTCTAGAATTGGGTTTCCCAATATAATCAACTTTAATTGGGATAATATGAATTATATTGGGGTCAATAATTAAAGCCTTTATCCTAACTTATCTTAGCCCTAAGAGTCTAGATTCATCCTCCCATATCTATGAGAAACCTATAGAATGGGACCCTTTCAGGGGGGAAATGAGAACAAAAAAATTACACAAGGTATTACCCTTATGCTGGTGAAATTCGCAAGACCACTTCCTTGTATTGTAGTGGTGATCCTAGTCATAGAAAATAAGCCAATGATGATAAAGAGACAAGGTATATACGAAGGACCTTTTCAACACCATGGTATATATTAATTTGTTTAATTGTTAATGAAAATTTTATGAAGATCTTTCTCCAATACTTGTCTCATGTTGTATAATGTGATATTGAATTTGGATATGTTTTAATGTATTATTATTAAATCTAACTATGACACTAATTTATCTTTGTTTGGAAATATTTTTTGTATGTATTTTTTCGTGTGTAGGTTATTAAGGCTAGAAATGGAATTGTGTTCTCAAGGGTTTGGAACAAAATTTTCTAAAGCTAATTCGCTTAGATATCTTGAAGGACCAAAAGTACACACATTCTTCTTCTTATCTTTTCATTTCTGCAAAGATTTTTGTGTGGTATATCTAAAAGATCATCATAAGTTGTTTATCCCACTATGTGGCAGATCTAAGAGAAATATATGTAGCGCAGTAACTCCTTTTCCAAAAGGAAATTATTTTGTAAACACCATTCCATCATTGAGGTTTAGAGGTGAGAGAGGTAGCCAAGGAGGAGCCAAAGGAAGGGGAATAAAATGAGTTGCATGACCTAACACATAACATAAATGGATTCACTTATGGGGGTACCTCCCATAGGTACTAATGGTATTCCACTTCCCCATTGGATTGGAGGGAGGGAAATTCCCATCATCATCCCTTTGCCCCAAAAATAATACAAACAATTTATTTTTAAATTTTTAAATTTGTTAAATATTTAAAAAAAAATTAAATTTGTTAAATAACTTATGGTTTTTAGTTTTTGAAAATTTTTAATTAAATATTTTTATTATTATTTGTAATATGTTTAATTTTTTTTAGTTTTCATTAATCTAATTTTCATGTTTATTTTTTCTTTTTAAAAAGAGGAAAATTTTAATTACTTTTTTTTATCCTTTTAGATATGTTTATTTAAAAAATAATAATAATGTTAATTTTGGGGCTAATTTTAATGTGTCTATTTTTTCTTTTCTTTTTATACTTAGTGTTGTATTAAAAAAAAATCATTAATCTTTAGAAAAATAATAATAATAATAATAATAATACCCTAATCAGGGTGAACGATCAGGGAGTAATTAATGAAGGGGAGTGGGGAGTTGATACTCCCACCGAATGTTATAACATTTCATAATGATCAATAATTCCAAGTGGTGTCAAGGGAAACGTATTCCTGGAAACTTCAAGAGGTTAGCACAGGTTAAATTCTAGATGGGTGTTTTCCTTTGGCAATTGGTCTACCTAGTTATGGGAGTGTCGGAGAATGGTGGAATAGGCATTGAGTGTGCACATCTCACCAACTTGTGCATTCCTGTTCTTTGAGTTGTGCACAAAGCACTAGGTATGCAAGGTGGAGGGGTAATTTCCTAGTTGATTTTAAGGTGTTTAGTTGTAGGTTTTGGGACCCTGGTGACTGGTGAAGCGTTAAAAATCCTAGAGGCTAGTTGGATAAGGTTAGGATAAGGTCTCTGCGGTGCCTTTTTTCTATGGAAGTACATCAGGAGGGGTAGTTTTTCTCTATTGGCCTGCTAAGATTCAGAGTTATATGCTCTTGTTGTTGGATTTTCATAGAAGTTGGATTTCCTGGTGTGGCGGTTATATATTTATTTTGGGCTTTCCCTTATCAGTGCTTTGGGGAATTTATCGGGGCTGTGCTAGTGTCTTGTAGTCCAAATTTTAATTCTAGAGTGATTGGATGCATTGAGGTCCATTGTATGTGTTTGAGGTACTCATTTATTTGGGGACCTTAATTATGGTGGCATATTTGGTTCATGGGGGGGATCTATTCAATGGCATTGGGGTATTATACTATTGGATTGGGCGAATTAATTTTTTCTCAGACCTATAGAGAGAATTCCTTGGATAACCAAGGAACCTAGGAGGTTTAATTAAACAAGTCTCCATGGTTGGAACCCTCGAGAGGAATGTTGAGACAATTGGGGAACACCTAGTGATGAGGGGCTCCCCATGGAGAATTATTGGGTTGTGACAGTCGGGTGGGTGTAGTGGAAGGTCAGGGGGGTGTTTAATTTGACTTTGAAGGTCAATTGTCTTAGGAAAATGTGCCAGTGCTTAGTCCTACAGATGCACCACCCTCATTAGACTCAATTCAGAGATAGCTACAAAGTATCACTACTCTCCTGGTTGAGATAGGGTAGCAACGATGTGATGACAAGTATGAAATAATTACCTTCATGAACGACCTACAACATAATCAGTAGGAGATGTTGGATATAATTTATTCATTCAGAAGGATTCAAAGGTGCATCCACAAGAGCTTAGATCAAATTGAAGGAATAATTGACCATTTGGAGTTTCATCCACATGGGGGACCTAGACCCACAGACACTCCCTCATAATCCTTGATTTGATTTGGATATGTATGTATTATCTCTGTATTTTAGAGACACTGTGCTTTTGGTATTTGGACACGTTATATTTTTTGGCATTTTTCTTTCAGTTTTTGTTTATCTCTCCTGTCCAACAATCTAGTCGAAGTGAGGTTGGGAGAGAAGTGAATTCACTACAAATCCTATGTAATTCTTTGATGAATTAATAGAATTAGTTTGATTGACAAAAATAATTATTATTATTATTTCTATTTTTGAAATCAAACTTTAGAGGTTATTTATAAATATAATAATAATACTTTTTGATAATATTATAAAATATCAACTTATGATTTTAATCTTGAATTTAGGAAAATGGCATCAAGGAAGCTATCTCTAGATATTTATGGATCAAGATTTACAATCATGGCATATAAAGTTTCAATTAGACCCTCTATAAACAGGGGAAATTTTTAGGGGCTTAGGTGAGCTGCTTTTAAATGTTTTTTTGAAAAAAAAATCATTAATTTCCATTTTTTCTAAAAAAAATGACCAAAAATGTTTAGTATAAAATGATTCTACCTTAAAAATCACCAAAAAATTATACAGAGATTATATAAAATTATTATAAATTAAAATATTTTTTGAGAAATATCGCTAAACATTTTACACATGGCATATCATAGACTATTGAGATTCACCAAGGTTTCTAAACTTTAAGATAAATTTTCGTCCTTAAAATTTTCGCTACTATGAACGCTACTCAGCAAAAGTAAGCTAGAACTTTTGGTCAAGGTCCATAAATTTACCTCTCAAACGAAATAAATAATGTTAGAAAATGGAAAATGGCACCATAGGGAAATAAAATGAAGTTGTCATGATTTGTAAAACAAAGACAAAGAAACAATATAAACAAATATATTTGTATTATGTTGAGTTTGAACATCTGAGAGGAAATGATCACACTTGGCTTGGCATGAGACATATGTTTGGTGCTAGGTACACATATTTTTTATGCTTGTTAAACAAGCCAAAATGTATAACAAGATTAAATTTTGTTACAAAAAGAGAAATTATAACATGGAACAAGGTTTTATAGAAATTGTGCATCTTTCATGCAAGACATTGAGAATGGAAATGTAAGCTTGTTTATTCTTATTTATGTATTATGTATTTTTATATGTAACATTATATTATTTTTTAAAATTTATACATCACTAAACTATTATATTTTATTTTTATGTATTTTTTTATGTGACTTTAAAATATGTTGAAGGGGATTTATGCTACAAAGAAAATATCATGGAATTCATTTGCATATTTCATTCTTATAATACAAAATAAGTAAGGAGAAATAAACAAAGAGAAATGGAATTTGAAGCAACGAGAGTATATACACATGATAGAGAACGAGGAAAATAAATTCATCAATCTAATAAGGTTAGAAAGGTGACATTTCAACATGTTGAAACTCAAGATGAAGATGTTGTTGTCATTGGTGATGATGAGGTTATCACTCTTGTTGAAAAGATGAAAAAATATCAAAAATAGAAAATAATTATGCCCAAGGATGTTTTCATTCTTGTTCATTATGAAAAAATTGTTGGTTTAGAAGAAACTCCTTTAAATCATAGTCGGAGGAAATCAAATGTTTATTGATCATTATGAAAAAACCATGGTTAATGTTTAATATCATAGTGAAATTTCTAAATATAGAATGGAAACCAAAACACTAAGTGTCAATTTAGAGGATGTTATTATCAACACACACAAAAATTCCATTTGAAATTAATTGCGGAAGAAGAACTTGGCTGATGGGAGCCAAAAAATTTCTTTGAATGTGAGGAAGCTTTATAAACCCATATAAGGGCAACCTAGATACCAAATTAGAAACCAACACTAGCTACATATTGATAACATGAAAACATTGATTGGGTACAATTCATATGCAATTGTGGTTGACTACATTATTCTTTTTGTTTCAATGGAGGTTTCTATAAAGGATGCATTTGATAGATAAAATTGTTTTGACTACAAATATTATGTGATTGGAGGAAACCAATCTATAGAGGGTAGAATAGAATTTGATTCATGAGTATCCCAATAACCCGTTTTTTGAAATAGTGAAATGTATTATTTTGCTAGTTTAATAGATATGGAAGCAAAGTCATTGGTATGGATCATCATAAAGATAATAAGTATAGAATGTATACGACTTTAATCCAAATGGTTAGATTTATTCATAATTAATTTCAAGATGTTATGGAGATAGAGAAAAGGTTAGTGAAAACTTTCAAAAGTATTGTTGTATGGAAATAGAATTCCTACTTGATGAGGAAATTTATAAAGGAAAAAATTGTGAAGTGATGCATTCAAAGTTGTGGATATATTTTTCCAATTAGTATTTAAAAGTGAGAAGATATGAGATTTTATAAATGAGATATTCATCATGTGGGAGAAAATTGGCATAAAAAATCATAAGGTTACAATTTTTTAATCCTTAGCATGTAACACTAGTAAGGTATGTATTAAATTCAAGAATTTTACAGAATATATGATTATCATGCATTGGAGAACAACACAAGGATTGAAGGATGAATATTTTATCAAGAAATATTATCATGTGTAAATTTAGGTGAATTATCAATGGTATAAATATCTAATGAATTTCAAAAGCAAGTTTGTTAAATTATTTTTACCTATGGTTGGATTACAAAATTTACTTCTTTATTTTAACATATGTTATTTTAAGTATTTTATTATATATATTATTATAATATTCTTTATTTTATTTGGTTATTCACATTTTTTATATGTGAATCAAGAGATAATGGTTAAAATTTTGGATAAAGAGAGTTGGGATGATGTTATACACAAGTATTCAAATTCAAGCTCTATAATGACATTGGAAAAAAAATTGTTGCATTGAAAAAAATATGTCGGTTTATTATCTTCATTTTCTTCATTTTTATATATATATATATATATGTGAGATAGGAATATAGTTGGAGTACTAGAGACCTTCAAAAGTTCATTCAAAGAGATAACCTTGAAAGGAAAAGAAAGCAACATCTTGAAAATTTTAAACTTGATTCCACTATTGATAGCTAAGTTTGGAATGAGCTCAAAACTATTAAGTATCAAGTAATATTAGTTTATTGTGAAAATATTGTAAATCTAGCTCCTATAATTTATTACTCGCTAGTTATATATTTGTGACTTCACTTTCAGACACACAATTAGAATTAGTTTTATCAAGCATCAAGGGAAAAGTGTACTCAAGGAATTAGCTCTCCTAGTAAGATATTTAAATTATATGTTTATTGATTAAAATTAAAATTCAATTTTATATATGTATAACTTAATTTATTTTTTACTATTTCATGTTAGCATAAAAAACCAAATTTTATTAGTTCTCATGATGAGATAATTACAAGTGATACTGAGATGGCACATTTTGCATGTTGGAAAAAAAAAATAATACTTATAAATCTATTATATCAATGGAGATGGAAATAGAGATAATCAAGTAATGTTCTATAATCTTGTGATAATAAAAATAACATATAAGTAAAAATATGTAAAAGGAGTGTTGGTTAACATTTATCAAAGCCACAAACCTTGATTAATTATCTTATATATAAATTTTCGAATAAAGGAGATTCTGTTTTGGATCTTTTCCCAAGTTCAGGTATGATTTGTGATATGTTTATACTAATTTATTCAATTTTTACTTTTTCTCTTGGTGGTTAAGTAAAACACTAGCACACTACATACAAAAAGGAAAAAATTGCATAGCCATTGAAAAAGACCTAGTGTAATGAAATTTTATTCCATAAAGAATTAATGCTATTAAATTTCTTCTAGATATAATAGAAGAATTTGTTTTGAGAAAATGATATTTTAGTAAATCACATGTTGTAAAAAAGTAAAGGAACCTCAGCCACCACTCCGTGGATTATTTGGAAAGAAACAGATTGGTGGACTTGAATACTTAAAAAACCTAACGGAAAAAGAAAATAACCCAACTCAAGAATAAGGATACTCTAGAAGAAAATGATAATCAAGTTCTTGAGAATGATGAATTTAGATTATTTAATGTTGTATAATTTTAATTTGTGCTTTAAAAACAAGCTTAATTTTGGAAATGGTTAATAAGTTATAAGTATTCATTTATTGTTGGATTATAATTAATATTTATTTATTTTAATGTTATTTGTACTTTAATTTTTATCTAAATCATTACTTTTTTGGAAAAAAAACTTTAAAATATTATAATCTTTAAACATAAAATTTATAAAAAAATTCAAAAAAAAGTTAGTTTTTTAACTTTTTTTTCTTTTTCGTTCAATTATCCCTACTGAAATCCTTTATTTGGCCTGTCATTAAAATGAAAAAACTTCCAAAATGTTTTTTCAATATTATATATATATATATATATATATATATATATATATATATATATATATATATATAGATATATGATGTATTTTTTTTAAATGCATTAGACTTATTGTTTTTTTTTTTGAATTAGTCCTTGTGCATTGAAGTAAAAATAAAGAAGTATTAAATATAATATTTTACATTATTTAAAAAAAGATGGCACCCTAAATTAATTAATGATATATAATTATATTAAAAATATTAACTTCAAAATATATGTTATTTTTAAACATTGCAAAAAAATTTGTAAATTTCATTAAAAAAAAACATTTGCAGGAAAAATACAAACTTGAAAAAAACTTAAAAACTAACATTTAAAAAATGGCAAAGTTGGAAAAAGACTTTAAAAAACCAACATTTGGAGAGAGAGAGAGAGAGAGGGGTTAAAATAATAACATTTGAAAGAAAAATGTTGATCCTTTATTGATAAGAAGATTTAAAATGTCAAAAAAAATCCCTCCAAAAAATGGTGTGATTCTAGATCACAACCTTTCAAATTGAGTGTAAAATTTAGCACTAAATGTAGCCTCTAATAAAATGAGAACTCAGTTAAGTTATTGTTAAGTTGGTAACTTTATTGTCTATGATAAGGATAAAGATGTCATTGTGGAAAGAAAGTTTAACTCCATGTGGCATAGTCCTTACATAGTGAGGCATACCCTTTGAAAAGGATCCAAAGAGTTAGAAGATTATGAGGGGAATGTGCTACAACGCCTCACAATGGGATCTATGTCAAGAGGTGCTATGGATAGGAAAAAATGCCTAGGCATCACTACTTGTCATTTTTTTATTAGTAGTATAGATTTAGTTATATTTAAGAACTTTGGTTTTCAAAATTTCCTATCATTCATTGTGCTTGATATTATATAACATCACATACACCCATGTTCATGGGATTCATGGATAGTGCTAGCCACCACACATGAAACGTAACTTATGCTACTAGGGCGATCTATTTTCCTAGAAGCCATCTTTTGTCTTTAGGAATATCTTATAATTTAGTACTTAAACTTCTTACAAATTTGATTTCATACAAAATTCAACATTTGGTATTTCACCTGTATTTATAGCTAGTGATGTTGTAGTTAAATGGTGTGTACAAGGTCCATGATCCTACACTTCTCCAACAAATGTTATGGGTATGGCTTCATCTTTTGAATTTATTACTTACATACATATTCTAATAGGTTTCATACATTTATCTAATACATTAGATAATAAAGTGCTATATTTGCATATGGATCATTAATCAAAATTAAAACATGAATTTACATACATCATGGAATGCAAGTAATCATTTTATGGATATAAGAAACCCAAAAATTTTGTATATATCAATATCATAAAGTAAAAAATGTGTGCATGGTTTAAAAAATAAGGAATTATATCCCCTAATAATGCATATGTATTAGGCCAATCATACAAAATACAATATATAGGCCTCAATCCATGTTCTAACATGGGCCTTGTGGTGTAAAACTATGGAATTTTACACCCATCATGATAGTCAAATCCAATCTCATGATACTCCAACCACTTGACATTAGACATGCTCAATAATGTCCTTAATATGCGTCATAGG
This sequence comes from Pinus albicaulis, assembly GCA_034641835.2. NCBI lineage: Eukaryota > Viridiplantae > Streptophyta > Pinopsida > Pinales > Pinaceae > Pinus > Pinus albicaulis. The sequence goes on along the minus strand of JAXQQM020061581.1, from coordinate 272,287 downwards.
CCCTTGGTGGGTCAAGCCTTCCAAGTTCTTTTGTAATAATTATTGTTACCCTCTTGGCCTCTCCCCGAGGCTAGTAAATTTTGTCTCTAACCCTTTTCTGATCCCATGAATATCCATCTAGTCACACTAGTCAAACATCTACATCATTGAGTCTTTTTTAATTCATTCTTCACATCCAAAATTTGTACCTCTTATTTTCTTATAAATTTTGAAAACCATAAAAATTATTAACTTTAAAATTTAAAAACATTCACCAATGTCACCCCAAGTGACATCTAGACATAGTTTTAGTTCATGATATCCTCATAAGTTCAAGTTAATGTATGGGTAGTCATCAATGGTGATGACTTAATGGACCACCAATGAAATAAATCATCATCAAAGGCATTGGTAACTTCTTCACCTATGATTCTATGCATAAAATCTACCTAGAATTCCATCTTGGGTTCTTGTATACTATATCAAGGGGAGTAAGATGCATGGATTCATTATTGAAACTTAATTTATAAATAAGGAATGAAATATGCTACCATAGCCAAAATTTCTTCTTCTAGCCCATTTTTCACTCTATCGGATGGGATTTTATGTTGGTTAGAATCCCTATGCACCAATTAAATATTATAAAATGCAAACACTGTACCCCATAGTACAATTGTGGGCATGAGGGTGTGTTTCTCTAAATATCTTACCATTCTAGATAACATTATGAAGAGAATATTGAGACTTGGATTCCCAACATTGTTAATTAAAACACAGGAGCTCATCTTTCCTAATTCTTAGTGTGCCTCCATGACATTCACCTCTCTCTCTCTCCAAAAAATATTAATATATAAGTTATAAATCATTTCAAACAAGTTAGAAGGATTTTTGACCAATTTTGGGATAATCACTCTAGGCTAGTAGGTACAAGTGTAAGAACTTTCTCTTTTTTTCATACAAGTCATGAAAAAGATCATCCACTCACACCTTGAATGAAATAAGGAAGTGGAATCGCACACTAAAAACCTAAACTAAACTTTCAACCATGTATATTTTGTATCTCTATGAACATCGTGTAAAAATTTCAGTGCTTGATTCGCTATATTTTTGGAGACATGGTCCAAGGAAGTTAGGGTTTCTGCATGCTCCATAATTCATTATTCAGTAGGTGTTCCAAGGAATGTCATCATAAATTTCTCTTCGTGCAGTAGACTTTAATTTCGTAAAAAGTAACGGAAATTTCATTGATTTTAGTTTTTATTGTATCAGTTTCAAGGCCGAACGTTAAAATAGTGACACGTGGCATCCTGTACAAATTTTCTCTACTGAACTAGTCCATAATCAGGTCATCTCAACATAACTTTACCTTGAATAATCCTATTTTGTTCTAACTAGAAGGGTTTGAAAGAATACATGGAGGGATACCACAAAACACAGTTTCATACATTGGAGATATAAAATCACAAACAAAAAACAATTGAAATATCAGCCTTATCAGCAAATCTTAAAATCAAGCTCTAAAAGGTGTGTATTTTTTAATTTGCCTGATTTTTATTTTAAAAATCAACTTCACTCACACTTAGTCAAAAGGCCCCAAACCTAGATCTCTTGTCATCCATTACACTTTGCATCAGTCCCCTACAAGGCCGAAAGAAAAATATTTCCAAAAGATATAAGAATCCATGATTACATTGGCTAGAAACACTAATTTAAGACTCCATCACACTTACTCTCTTGAAAAACTATGATGGCACAAGTTTCACACATGCAAATTGTGATGGTTAGTGTAGTTTTCCTTTACTACAAGTGTGATGACACATGGAAATGAGGAAAAATAAAATATAATTTCAAATCTCCCCCTTCTAGATGCTTATTGAGTCGATTCTTCTATTTATTATTGAAGAGGATATTTAATTCCTACTATTAAGGTGTTATCTCTTATCCCATGGACGTTATCCCCATTCAAAGTGGATCTAGCCCTAGTATGGTGGATCTACAACTTCCTCATTTTTCCTATTAAAGAAATACTTTCTATCTAGTCTAGGTTGGCTTTGGAAAACTTTGATTTTTCCCTTATGGTGTTAGTTTAAATTTGGAGGTCCATAATCCATCCTTAGATATTGATGAGATTAGATGTCTATAATTGTGGAAAAGATAAGATGAAATCTAGGAGATGTTCACAACATCAATGCCTAAAATGGTTGTAACCTTTATCTATTGATATTAATACAAAGTGAATCTTTTTTTCACATACATTATGTTTTTTCTTGTACATGTGTAGAATATGATTCCTTCATATCTTATTTAGATTTATTTGAATATATCATATTGTCCATTTTGGTCTCTTTTCTTGTTTTGATTGATTTTCAGGTTCTACTTTTGGAAGGAAAATTTGGGGCTTCAGGGAAAAATTCAAGAGGAGAAGAATGCATGAATTGGACTCCAAGTAAGTATTCTTCTTATGTTTCAAATATCTCTACGGAAAGACATTATATTTTTTCTGGTTGCTTCTAGGTTAAGACATTGAACCTACGGAGATTGCTTATATCCGTAGAAGGGATTTATCCATAAAACAAAAGGGCATAATGAAGCATAGATATCATTAATTGGTTCCAAAATTCCTCCCAAACAAAAAAAAATTATACACCCATTAAGCCCTAAGAAAGCTCTACTATGATGCATGAAGAAGAAGAAATGAAACATGATATATCAAAATTGTGGGAACAATTTTCGCTCTCACAAAGAGAAACAAAAAATTAATTTGGAGCGACGAATGTTAAGATGAATGGTTTAGAACAAAAAATAAAAGGGTACATGGATGGTTTAAAAGGGGACATGGAAGGTTTCAAGGAAGGTTTGACAAAGTTGCTACAGGAAAGGCTTCCTAATGGCGTGTTACTGTAAAATATTTTGGCAAGTGTACTAAAAATACCTTACTTAAGCTATGGATGGCTTATAGCCCTAAAAATATAAATGGTTTCTTAACCCTTTAGATCTGCAATAGAAAGTTAAAACAAATCTTGAAAAAACTTTGATCTATGTAGAAAAAGCAGTTAAACAGCAAAAATAAATTATAACTGATGCAAAAGTAACTCCAAATTACATATAGACAAGGCAAGTTTAAAGAATAATTTCAATATTATATAACACCTGGTTAAGGAAACAAGTAAAGTGTTACTAGTCCCCCTCCAATGGGATGGCTTCTTGGTTGTCCTAAATGCTTTAGCTTCGAGAGTCTATCTCTCTCAATGATATGGAAACTCGAAATAAGTGATGAGCTCAAGTGGGAGTAGATGGAAAAAGAAAATTGTAGTGATAATGAGAATGATCAATGTGAAGAATGAATGGAAAAAACCTCATATTTATAAAAAAATATTGAGTTATCCTCGAAAATGGAGAATAATAAAATATTATTAACCATAATGTAAATCTAACCGCTTGGAATATTTTATTATATTTTTTTAGAGGGAAAAGATATGTAAATTGGTTAAATAAATTTATTTATAAATAATAATAAAATAGGTTATTTATTTATCATTTCAATAATGTGGATAAAGAATAATAAAAAAATAATTATTTGTTTAATTATTCCTAGGTGATTTAGTCAAATTTAACAAGGAATAATTACTAAATAATGATTTAATTAATTATTCCTAGAGAAAAATAAGACAAATAATGATTTATCTAATTATTTCTCATAATTGGGTCAAATGTGACAAGGAATATTAATTAAACAGTGGTTTAATTAATTATTCCTAGAGGAAAATGAAATAAATAATGATTTATTTAATTACTCCTCATGGGGTTTCTTGTTTTAACTAGAAATAACTTAACAAAATATGGTTTTTTTAATTATTTCTTATAGTGAAAGAAATTTTACTATGGTAAAATTGGTCTTACATCGTGTACTTCAATCCACCTAGTTAGAAATGGTTAGGTGATAACAGATTTCCCCCCAACGTCCGAGTATTAGGAGAAAATTTTATGACCGAAGTACGTTGTAAGAACATAATCACTAGACACCGAAAGGTAGTTAGAGAGAGAGAGATACATAAATGAAGAGAAGTAAGAGAGAACAATAACTGAGGGGGCGAGACCTACGAACTAATATAAGTCTCTTTTGATGTTGTAGTACATGATCTCAATGAGGCGCGGGAGGCATACCCATACCCGCCGAGATAACTACATACGAAGAATAATGTTGAGCCCAACAATGTGGGGCTGAGCTACAAAATTTATGATACATGATACATGACATGCTGACATCAATGGGCTAGAAAATAATACAATGGATGTCATATACATAGTGTTCCTAGAAAAATAAAGGTTAGGACTAAAGACAATAATATCTGAGTACATGAGACATAATTCCCCTCCATATGACATGGGGAGGGGGGGTGGTTATAACAACCAAAGAAGCCATGTTGAATAGAAAAGGGTTCTCCAAATTTGAATGGATAATTTGAATGAGACATGCATGTTATGGGCGCTGCAAGCGGCTAGAACTGAAGCCATAAAATATCTAGAACTACATATGAGGTTATAGCATAATACGAGGTCATTCAGGCATGTTGGGGGCTACCTAAAGGGCCAGCCCCTCATGAGATCTAAAACATCTCACACATACTCGGGCATCACTGTTACAATCTGGTGGAACATCGGACAATCAAGTGTATGATTTTCAATCATGCAATAATGAGTTGGGGTTGAGCACATGAGAAACAACCAATTAAAAGGGAAAAAGTGATTTCGTTTTCTTGATTTGAGGAACCAAATAATAATGAAAGTTGGAACTAAGGCACACTGCCTTCTAGACAGTTATTTTTTAATGAATGTGCTGAAGTCAACAAAATAGGGCTTGCCATAGCTGAGGCAATGAGGAATCCTTAAATAAGGCATGAGGGATCATAGTAGAGCAACTGATGGACTAACGCCAGGGATAATGATGAAAGGAGGGGAGATAAGAGGCAGACGAACGACTTCCCTTGTTAGAGCATAAAAAATCATGGTTGAGCTGGTAGCAACTAACTCGACTTTGGAGGATATGAGGGACAGTATGACTCGAGGCCAATGTTGGAAAACATGTGATGAATGCAATGCAAAGATGGATTGAATATTGTAACTGGAGATAATGGGACTCGGACAGACTCCATGACTACAACAATGACTCAACTCAGATGCTCTGAACAAGGGTGATGTTATGATGCTGCCACATATGATAGGCCGAGGGGGACCATAAAAACATGAGTAAAGAATGGTTAACGCATTATGAAAATCAACACACGCGGCAACAAGTTCCAAGGAAAACTAGTGCCAAAGTACAAGCAACTCATATGAAGAAATTCAATTTGAATTGGCGGCAAAGTGAAACCTCATGGAAAAAATGGATTCCGAGTGAACTGTCAAATTACCAAAAACACAATAAGATGAATTATATTACATAGTGAGATATTTCCAATGGTGATGAGAGTTAGTCAATCTGGGCTACGGTTTGGTCGCAATGGGCGACGAAAAAATTGGGTTTTTTCCTATAAAAGGGAGTTTTCCCTCCAATTTCAATTCATTTTCCAAGTGAGATGTGGTGAATATGGAGAGGAGGTGAGGGCCCTAAATATTTTAGAGATCATCGTGGATAAACTGACCGTCAGAGTTAGGATCTGTCAGTGGGAGGTAGGTTACCTAACCTTATTCTTCATTTCTAGTGGATTCATTTTTCAAATTAGGGCCCCATAGCTCAGTATCAGATACCTTCCCTCTCTCGCAGCTGGATCATGATTTTTTACGCCTGAACTATGTTTTGGCTCGCAAGAAAGGTGGGAAACCTATGATCTTGTAGTTTTTGGGTAGAAAAGTGTGAGTTGGGGATGAGATGGGGATTGGGTTGTTGGTCTAATGAGGACTGGGAACAAAACTGATATGGTGCAATTGTTTTAGCTCTATAATAACATGACATTGTGATGTTTTGTAGTTATGGCAAAGTTAAATATTAACTAGCATGAACGAGACTTGGACGCTCTTCGCTCTGAGATTCAAGGGAATCGGGTGGTGAGAGGAGTCTTTGATCGTTATGGGTTTCTCAATTTTTTAGAGAACCCATTAATGAGGGCACGTGAGCCCTTGCTATTGAGGATTGTGAGCTATTGGGATCTACATCAGGAGGCCTTTATGGTGTAGGGGCATAGGATCAAGCTCATGATCTAAGATATATATTTTTTTACCAGACTCCCCCAATAAGGGTTGTGGGGTTACACATCCATTGTTACCTCATGGGAGGAACATAACAGAGTTTGTGGCTACCATTGTGGATCAAGTGCTTATGTGAAGGGCATGACCATCACGATCAATGATCTAGAGAGACTAGAGAAGTTGTCGTCACAACTATGTTGCGGATCTTGGGTAGCCAGGCATTCCATCACATCACTAGGGGGAAGATGATGTTAGTGGAGAGTGTTTTGAGAGGGACCTACTATGGGTGGGCCTAGATGTTGCTTTCATTGTTTAAATGGCAGCTATCACTATACAGATGGCAAGTGAACCATGACTATGAATATGGGATATTTCTATGCTCTTTCTTCTTTGAGAAAATCTCGATCATCCGTCCTCATGTGAAAATTCGTGATGGAGGACCACAAAGTCCAGAATGTGCTATTGGGGGAAGCTACTACATCGAGGAGGGGGAGGGGGATTCGGGCATGTGTTCCAACCAGAATTTTTCATGCATTGGTATTAGATGCCATTATACATAGATGATTATCCATATTGTGGTATGAACCATCAGGGTGATCCTGACTTGCCACTTCCATCCGAACGAGCATGGGGACCAGATGGTAAGTGTAGGTTTCTATTTTTTTTTGTAGTTAAATTTTCTAGAATGTTTAGATGGTACTAATTCTGAAACTTGTTGTATGTATATATATCACCGTTAAAACCAGTAGGATATGCAGGACAAGCCACAATGTGTGGGGTTGCAGAACATAGTGGATCAAAGCCACACCATATATCGGATTATGAGGCTCTGCTAGAGGACCTTTGTCACATATTTGATGTGGTACTGATCAAAGTATCAGAGTGTGGGTGACATGAGTTAGAAGATCAATATACTGATGAGTGTACGGGTCTTCCCTCAAAGTGGCAAGGGATCATGCAACATGTGGCGATGGTCAATCATGTTGTTCATGATATATGAGCTAGTTGTGCAGAGACATTGACCCGAGAACCTCCAGATAGTGACATGCTATGGGCATGTTAGATGTATTTAAAGTACTGGACTCAAAACACCTATTTTTTTATGTGATGATTCATAATATGAATATGCATATTTTTGTATGACGATTGTGGTTCACCATTTTGTTGTATGGTTGTCTTGTGTTAAATGCATGTGATAAATTCCAATCTATAATGTTATTTTCAATGGTGTCTACATAGTGATTTTGGGCTCTAGGAACATGCCTGAATGTAATGGATTCAAATTCACGTTCTAAAATATTTACTTGTAGATATTTTATAAATAAGACATGGTTATGAACACGATAAACACCATTCAATTGCATGACAAGTAGGAAGGAATATAAACAGACATGAAGATGAAGGATGCGATGATCAAGGGCATCAACTAAAAAACCTATCACTGCATCATATTCGGCTTGGTTATTGATGGCAAGTCCAATGCATACATCGTTGGAGTGAACTAATGAATGCAAGGGGTTAAAAATGGCCCAAGCTACTGAGGCTAGATTCTGGGAGAAGCGACTCGCACCATTGGCATGACCAATATATGGTGTGGATGATGGATCCATATGAAAGGCACCACAAGACATCAAATGAGATGTTGGGATATGCAAGCTACCTAAATTCATGACAGAAATAAATACACGCATGTCAATGGGAGATGCTATGGGTAACATTTCTTGAGGTACAGTGCATTACGAAGGTTAGGAAGGAGTTGGCCTTCAAAATACTCTATAAGGTATGCCCCATTTCCCAACTCCTTATGAATGATGTAAGGTCCTAGCCATAATGATTCAAACTTCCCATGACTGAGGACATCATGAGTTTGTTCATACATAAGAACAAGGTTGCCTTCGTGAAAGGTACAAGGCTAGACTTTTTGTTCATATTGGGCTTTGGTGCGCTTTTTCGTTGTTTCAATGGTTTTCAATGCAACACGACGGTACTGAGAGGCACACTTAAGCATGATAAGTCTTTGTTCTAAGGGTTGGGTGTCGGGGAGAATTTCGACGACTAGATGAAGGGAATGGATTTCCCACTCAATCAGTAAGACTTCATACTCGCTAAAAACAAGGTGGAAAGGGGTAAACCTAGTGGTGGATTTAATAGAAGTTATATAGGCCCACAAAGCAGGGAAGAGGATAGGGTTCCAATTCATTTTTTTATTTTTCACTGTCCCTTGAAGCATATTTTTAATGATTTTATTGATCGCTTCAACTTGTCCATTACCTTGGGGACAATAAGACGATGGTTATTGGTGCTCAAATCCCAAAAAAGATGGCTTATGCCATATATCATCTTCAAAATTTTGTCCATGGTAAGATACCAATTGTTTTAGAACCCCTAATCAAGCGAGAACATGTTTAAAGAAAAAAGGGTTGTGATAACCGCAGTATTATTGAACGTTGGCATAGACTCGACCCATTTGGTGAAATATTTGATGGCCACAATAATATAATTTTGGTTATTAGAATATGGGGATCGACACTCCATAAAGCCAATATTCCATTTACAGAACAAATCGACTGATATGACAGGATGGAGGGGAGCAGCTGAAAATCTCGCCTTTGGGGAAAATAGTTAGAAATTTGGATAGTGTTTGGATGCCTCAATGCAATCATCAAAGAGAGAAGGCCAAAAATACCTAGTGCACGTGTTTTTCTAGGAGATAGCCATACTGGAAAGGTGGCCACCACAAGTGTTTTTGTGGCAGGCATTAAGGACTTTCTTAGCTTTAGTGTGAGTGAGACAATGACGAAGGACAGTATCAACATCGTGATGATATAGGTCATCACTAATGAGAAGGTATCGAGGGGCTTGGTGTCGTATATGTCATCGATCATCATGATTGAGATGGGGGGGAAATTTTTGGGTTCACATATATGTAAGGATGTCGCCATACCAAGGATCACCCGAAGTAGTGGCAAACAAATGTTCGTCGGGTAAAGCATCATTAACTTGCAGAACACGCACACAAGTAGCCAATTCAGAAATAATTTCGGCAAGGGCCAAATATTTCTTACTCGTTAGTGTGAAAAATTCAAGATCGAATTCCTGGAGGATAACAATCCAACTTGCATATTTCCCATTAATGATAAGTCAACTTAATAGTAAATCCATTAGGTTGGCATTAGTCATGACCTTGGTGGTATAGTAAGGATATAATGATGAAGTTTTTGGACCGAGAACACAACGTCCAACACCAATTTATCTTCATGTGAGTAGGACATGGGGGGGTTAGCAAAGTTCTTACTGACATAGTATATAACATGCTCTTTTCTGGAAAGATATTCCTAGATGAGGACCCCAACAACTAAATAGGTGGAAGCTAAGATATATAGGATGAAGTCCCTATAAAAGTTAGGTGGAATAATTTGATCAGAATTGAGAGCACATTTTAGGGCATCAAATACTTTTGAGCATAGTCATCCCAAAAAAATGTAATAGTATATCAAAGGACTCTAAGAAACCCATGTGCAACGGTGGCATAGTCAGGTATGAACCGATGAAGGAAGTTCAATTTTCCTTGGAGGCTTTGTAACTAACGTAACGTGTGAGGAATGGGAAGTTCAAGAATGGCTTGAAATTTGAGAATATCAAGATTTATACCATCTCTGGACACAATTAATCCCAAGATATGGTCGTCCGGAATGAAAAAGACACACTTCAATGGGTTAAGGCAGATATCATACTTGCAACATCGGAGAAAAATGGTACACAAATAATGAATGTGTTGCTCCTGAAGCCTAGAACGAGGAGTGAGGTCATCAAGGTAAGAAAGGATAATATGAGCAAAGTCATGGAAGTAGTAAGACATGGCATGCTCAAATATTTCTATGGCATTATTTAAACTGAAAGGAATGACCCTATAGGCATAAGTTCCCCACAAACTAATGAATACAATTTTAAGATGATCAACATGATGAATACATTAGGGAAATTTTGAGGTCTAAAATGGGCCTCCTAAGAAAAATGTACAACAAAAATAAATTTTATAAGAACCAATAGGATTCAAGATGATGATGTCAACCATGGGGAATGATTCACCATTTTTTAAGTAAAAGGAAAAAAATATTAAAAAAGTAATAAAATAATAAAACTAATTTTTCAACTTATCTCCCACAGTTTTTACTCAAATTTAGAGCAGGAATACTTGTTGGATGAAAAATTTAATTCCTCATCCAAGGAGTACCCATGTTGCATACTTTCTATGGACCCTACTACATGAAAAATGAGAAATACATAAAAACACATGATTACAATCACGTTTTTCATGTATTTCTCATTTTTCGTGTAGCAGGACCCATCAAAAGTATGTAACATGGGTACTCCTTAGATGAGGAATTAAATTTTGCATCCAAAATGTACTCCCGCTCAAAATTTGAGTAAAAAAATTGGGAGATAAGTTGAAAAAGTAGTTTTTTTCTTTTTTCCCTTTAAAATTTGATGATGTCATCAAATCTTATTTTATTTTTCCCACTATTATTTTATAATTACCTTAGGAGGCCTATTTTAGACCTCAAAATCTGCCTAATGTTTATCTTGTTGTATCCGGAGAATGCATCCATGAAGAATAGAACTTCATGCCCTACACACTCATCAATGATTTGGTCAGTAAAGGGTGTGGGGAATTTGTCTTTGGGACAAGCTTTGTTAAGGTCACGAAAGTCAGTCTAGACACAAATGGTGCCTTGTTTCTTAAGAACGAGAACTGGTTTGGAAACCCATGTGGTATATTCAATGGGATAGATAAAACTAGCCTGCTTTAGCTTATCGATTTTGGCTTTGATAGCCTCACGTCTGGAAGGATTTATGGGTCTCAACTTTTGATGGACAGGAATGCATCAGGGCATGTGTTGATTTGTTGTTCAATAATGGAAATATCAATTTCAGGAATTTTATAATAAGATCAGGCAAAAATATCACGAAATTCCTTGAAGAGCTTGGTGTAAGCCTCAATTTCTTCCTTCGATCCACCTAGTTATAAATGGTTAGGTGATCTAGTGATAACATGGTGCAAAGGTAGTCCATGAAACCCATGATGAGAAAAAAAGGATGTGAATCATGATTTTAGATAATTTAACTCGGACCAACCATATTTCAAAGATCGATATGAGTAATTTTGATCACAAGGATCTGGTAACATGGATATTACAGATGGAGAAATCCTTTGATCTACATGATGTGCAACACACAGAAAATGTAGTCATCACATCTTTATATTTAGAACCCAATCATTTTTTATGGAATTGATGATTTTTTTATCATAAAGCACTTGCCACTTGGACACTTTTAATGGAGGAATTGATAGCACATTATCAAAACAAAGAGAAATATATTCTTTAGCAAAATGAAAAATATCAAAAAAAAAGGTTTGATTGGGGAGAAAATTGAGGATTTCCAATGATTAAATATTAAGGTAAATAATATTCCATAGGATCATCTAATTGATGTCTTCATATTGAATTTAAAGGATAGCAGCCAACATGAGGTTCTCCTTTGGGAACCCAATTTATTGAAGAATGCATATAGGGTGGCGAGAAAATTTGAAACCAAAATCATGGCAACAAGGAGGTCTATAACTCACAACTATAAAGATGGAAATTTGTCACTCCTAGCTTCCCACAACCTACAATGTTGATGCCACAATAAATGGCGGGGAAAAATAGAAAAATGGCTTTGTTACAATTGTGGTAGAAAATACACTAAAGGTCATAAGTGTGCTAAGAAGAAATTATTTTACATAGATTGTTAAGAGGAGGAAGAAAAGGAACAAGAAACATCAAAAGAAGAGGATACAGTAGGAACCAACCCTAGAGAAATAAAAAATGGATCTGAACATAGCTTGTAATGCATTGGTATGGATTACCACTCCTCAAACTCTTAATATAGAAGGATATATCAAGAAGAAAAAGGTAATGGTTATGCCTGATTCGGGTAGTGACCATAATTTTATTCATTGTCATATAGCCAAGGAATTGAATTGATTTTTATATCCATAACCAAAGTGTCAAGTGATGGTTGCACATGGATGAACTATAAATTTCTCAAGGAAGTGCCACAATATCAAGCTAACCATGGGGGAATATGTATTGAATAATCAAATGATTTCCATTCCAATTGGTGGTGTTAATGTTGTATTAGGAGTCCAATGGTTACAATATTTGGGGACGATAAATTTTAATTTTCAAGAACTTTTCTTGAAATTTTTCCTGGAAGGAAAGGAATTTGAACTAAGGGGTATCACAGGGAAATAGGGGAATATAATCATCTCTAATGGAAGGAAAATATTTTGAAGAAATAACAAGGAGGTGTAATGTCACAATTATGCTCATTAGATTTTCAAACATCGAAATCATCCATTTATCTAGATCTCCAAAGAGTCATGGAAATTTATTCCATGGAATTTGAGATTCCCAATGGTATCCCACCTATTTTTGATCATGATCATGATATTCACTTAATCCCAGGAAGTGTTCCTCCAAATATCGAACCTTACAAAAATCCCTATTCCCAAAAGAGTGAAATTGAATGTATGGTTGCAGAAATGCTAGAGGTAGGTATAATTCATCCTAGCCAAAGTTATTTCTCTTCTCGAGTAGTATTGGTGCACAAGATGGATGGATCGTGGTGTATGTGTCCATATTATAAAGAACTCAATAAGATAACTATTGAATATAAATTTCTAATTCATTTTATTGATGAATTTTTGGATGAATTATATGGAGAAATTTACTTCACCAAGATGGATCTTCATTCTGATTATCTTCAAATTAGAATGAAGACAGAAGACATTCCAAAAAAAAAATTCAGAACTCATGAAGGTCATTATGAATTTTTGGTCATGCCTTTTGGACTCACTAATGCACCTTCCACATTTCAATGTTTTATGAATTCCACTTTCAAAACCTTTATTATAAAATTTGTGTTAGTATTTTCTGATATTATACTAATCTACAACAACTCTTGGAAATATCATGTTAAACATGTTTACAAGGTGCTTAAACTATTGGAGGAGAAATAAGTGTATGAAAAACCATCCAAATGTGTAATATTTTCAATTTTCCATCAGTTAAATGGAATATTAGAGTTATTACTTTTCCTAATTAATTAAGTAAATAAAAGGGTGAAGGGACCCATAAACCCCTTAGGAGAATAAAATCCACTTTTTTTTGTGAATATGGATTAGTTAGATAGTGGAGCAGCATTATGGAGTAGTGGAGAGTCTTATTAATGAAGGAAGAGTATAGATCATAGAGAAATAATGAGAAAGACGATGGAGATAGTGGAGGAATAAATATAAGATCATAGAGAAATAATGATGAAGTGATGGAGGAAGTGGTGCATTAACTACACACATGATGGAGGGAGTGGAGAGTAAATATAGAGATGATGGGGATCATGGGGAGACAACGCAGTCTTCATGGAGGCTAGTGGCCACATGTGCAACACAATAATGAGGTGGGCCAAGGCTAGGGGAGGCTCACAAAGAATAAAAGGAAGGTGAGGGCATCCATAGAAATAATTCTATATGTATATATTGTATTGTCATTTGACATTTATTTGTATGCTTCAGCTGTTTAGATAAGTCTGCAGTGTTTTTTAACACATGGGTGGCTCCGAGCAGAGATCCCACCCTTATTCAGGGGGACTTTGAGTGCATACCCTGGAAATGTTTCTTTGAGCAGCCATTCATCATTTTTCATTGGTGCCACATTCATCCCCTCTCTACAACACATACAGAATCAAGAATTACTCATTCCTACCATTGGGTTTGAGAGGAGGAAGGTAATTTCTAGAATTTTAGCTAGGAAACTAGTAGAGGGATCATCCTTTCACCTTGTGCATCCATTTTAGTCTTCCAGGAGCATCATTGCTACATTCGCCATCAGTCCATCATTCTACACCTCCTTGTAGCAGTAGTTCCTGCAGGAATTACGCATTCCATCTGTGTAGATCTAGTGGAGGAAGGAAATTCCAAGTATTTCAGCTTGGAATCCTGAGGTATCATCCCCTTAATTTGGTGAGATTATTTCCATCATTTGTGAGCTATATTCCATCACCTAGCAGAAGGATACAACTTCAACCCTCTTAACAGTGCAATCCATTCGAGCAGTTGTGTATTCAACAACTGCAAATTGAGAGGAGGAAGGAGGAGCTATATCTCAAGCTTCTAGCTTGGAGATCAGGAGAAGGGACCAACCCTTCATGACTTGAGTTTATTGAGTCTTATTGCAGCCATATTATCTTCAGTTCATACCATAGATCTACATACCCAACAGTTATGTATCACAAGCACTAGGAGGGTGATTTTCCAAGGTGATCCAATCTGGAAATCCTTTTTGGGTTATTCTAGGTTTTCATCATAGAGCCCAGATCTAAAATCTCGACATTTTCTAAGCTCCAGAACAACCTAATATACGCACCCCTTTTCAGCCAGAAGTTGTATTTCCAGCATTTCCAGTACGGAATAAGTTGTATGTCCTCCAATAGTTTAGCCATTATGAAGTGCTTTCAATGAGAGGACTTGAGGTTCATCTAGCTATCGCTCTCAGCTAGAGTGTTTCTATTTTTTATCACTATTGTACTTGTATTCCACCTCATTATTAATAAAATGACTCAGCTATTTTGTCTATTTTTATGGCGTATTTATTTTATTTCCATATTTTTGTAGTTTCCAGCTATTGAGTTTTATATTAATGTATTTTCCCATTTTGGGATATTACAGTGGTATCAGAGGATGATCTTTGGCTCAGCTTGTGGGCACTACATTTCATGACATCAGAAGAAGAAAAAGAAGAAGATATAGATCCACAATGGAAGAGGGATTATTTTTTTCCACACTTCTCTTTAGATCTATGCATGATCTCTCCAAGGAGGTTAAAGAAATGAGAAGGGAGAAGCAAAAAGAAACCTCAAGAAGGTTTCAGAATGAGGAAGGTCTGAGCACTTACTATCAACATCATAAACAAATGGCAATGCAGAAAGCTCCAAAACACTCTATTATGTCCACTTTCCTTGCAGAAGAAAGTGAATGGCATGGAGATGGGGGATACTTGGAGCATGAGACTCTGAGTAATTATATTGCAGAGTACAAATCTCAATCTAGAGCATTCAAGGAGAATATAAATCTCCAAAATTTTTTATAGATCAAAGAGAACTGGAGACCTCGCAGTATCAATAGAAGGAAAGGGCACATAGAGAATAGATTCTTCTTGCCTACATTTGATGGGTCATCCCCAAGAACAAAAAAAGTTTGGATGAAGGAGTTAGATGATTTCTTCCAACTACACCTAGTAGTGGAAATGGAGGTTGTTGAGATTGCAGTGCTACACCTTGAGGGTGAAGCAAAGGATTGGAAGTTCAGTCATTTGAAACATGCAAGAGTGACTGCTTATGAAGACTTCACTCAAAGGTTGGTAAAGAGGTTTGACATAAGAAAACCAGAGATATATTCCATAGAGATATTTCCCAACATTGATGAGAAATTATATGAGGAGAAAAGGGAAGATGTCAACACTATTACTTTGGAAGAAAAGAAAATACCACCACCACCAGCTACAAAAGTACTTGCATTAGTAGAATGAGCACTTGCGTATTTGCAAGATGGTCATGAGAATTTGACATTGAGAGTCCCATGCATGATTCAGGAGGTTCATGAGGAGGAGGAAGCCGATACCAGCATTGGTGCAGTAGTAGAGGAGAAGACATCACCATCACTAGCAGTTGGAGAAGCCATTGCACTGCTTGGAGGAACTCTTGTAGCTTTGCAAGATGTTCCCAAGTATCAGTTGATACAATGTTTGAAAACATTTCCATCCCATATTATTTCAGCACCTTAGCTTGAGATTTGTGCGATCATGCCATCAGGAAATTTCATAACCAAGGGTTAGAGAACCTTGCTGATTTGGAGCAGTAGACTATCACTATGCAGAGTCCCGTTGACTTGTACAAGGAGGATATGTATAGCCATACCAAATTTACATTAATGAGATGTACACAACACTTTGTGTTAGCATGCGGATTTTTGGAGGATAGGATGAACAGAGTCCTAATCAGTACAATGTAGGACTATGAGTTCAAAATTGAGTATGGATAGGGCCATGAGACAGTAGATGCACCATCATGGAGATCAAAAGCACTGTCACTGAGTAACAGTGATGATTTAGGGGTATAATTATTCTTGGAGCATTTTGATGGCCACTTCACTTATGAAGCATTGGATGGGATGATGGTAGATGGTATACATCTTGTGATTGATAACATCTTCCATTATTAGGATAGAGCCTTCTTGATGAGCATCTCACATCTCAAAGAGTAGCTTCTACATACAACATATTCATAACCTCATAGGTTTGATTGGGCCATCGGTGAGAGCTTCTCATGGAGAGTGCTCAAGGAGGATGCACTTCAACATATCATGGAGTGCAAATATTTTCATCAAATTACGGAGGATGGTATTCTCCCTTAGGTGGATACCAAGCTAGAGCATGATAGGAGTCATCACCCATAGTTGGATCGATGGGTGAGGATGATGAGAAAGTGGTTGAAAGGATACTTTCAGATCTATGAAACGGGGCAACAAGAAGCATGGTTGCGCTGGTTTCTTTTGGGTGAGTATGGTTACTAAGCAACATTTCACATTTTTATTATCCATGCCTTTCATAGTACTAGTGTGATGCAGCAGCGGGAGGCATGGTTGCATTGGTTATTGTTGAGAGAGTTTGGTCATCTCATGAAATATCCTATGTCAATGGGTGTATTATTGTTTGGGACATTGCATAGCACTCACATGATGTGGCAGCAGGGAGATTGGTTATGTTGGTTTTATGTGACATTCTACATGTCAATCAGTATGTTTTTTCTCCATGATTTTCATTGTGATGATGTGAGGTGGCAACAAGAGTCATTGCTGCTCTGGTTACTCTTAGTAGAATATGGGTTGACATTCTCCCATACCTTGCATGATGATGATGTGGGATGGAGACAGGAGGCCTTACTCTGTTGGATTCTGTTATGAGAGTATGGCCATCATACTTGGTAAGATGATGAGGTCGTGTGGCAGCAAGAGCAATTGTTGCGGTGGATTATCTTGAGAGAGTATGGCTACCATACGTGGTATGATGATGGTTTGATGTGGCATCAAGAGGTATTGTTGCGGTGGTTGCTATTGGGAGAGCATGGTTCGAAATTTTACATGTCAACCCATATATCTCTATTTCCTGTTTTTCACAGAGTTGAGATGATGCTTGGAGCAAGAAAGGCCAATAAGGCCAAGGATTGGAGCATGGAGAGACACAATATACTCCATGTAGCATGGGTTGGAGAGATAGTTTATGAGTTGGGACTTTCCACTTGGGCAAGGAACCACTACACTTGACATATATCATGCAGAGAAGAGGCTCTTGTACATTAGATGGTTGCCACTTGGAGGTTCATTTATGAGGAGAGGCATCTAACTATTGAGGTATAAAAGGTATCTTTTAAACACCTAATTATCCTACATTAATTATCAATCTGGGAGGGAATTTTTATTTCAAGAGTGTAATCTATCTGAGACTGCAATTAGCTAAGAGTAATGCTGTGAAAGATGTAGTACAATATTCTAGATACAAGAGTAAACAGATGCTTTTAAAGAAATATAATTACAGTAACATGAATGAAAATACTCTGAAATCTTAACTACTCACTCTTCAAAACATCAATCAGGGATACAGTAACAATAACTCATTCCCTTAGAAATCGATGCAACTGAAATCACACTGAGACAAGGCAATAAATCTGGGAACTTGGAAGCAATAACCAATGTCCTCTACATTTTATTCTCATGTTATTTAAGAAATCAAAATGAAATCAAACTTGAACTACTTGCTAATGAAAATAACTAAAAATAACTTCTTCTAATAACAAGAGTTTGAAAGGAACAACAATTCGTAATTCCTATGTGTACACAACAACTGTAAACAATCTCTCTGCTAATCTAAACCTATGAATTAGAAATGAACAGAAAATAGTAATGGAACAACAAACATTAATTGAACAGCAAGTATAAACTTAACACAATCAAGCAACAAATCTCCTTAAACTCTAACCCTGTTGACAACCAACACTATGAAACAGTCAATCGGAATGAACCATAAACCAATGGAACAACAACCAGAATTAAGTATAGAACAATAAAGCTTTATAAAAGATAGCAAGATGAGTAAGACAGTAAATACGATTCTTGCTAAGATAGAATAGCAGTGAAATTCATTAATGCACAAAACAAACCCAAACTCTATTCAACAATAATCAAATAACTCTGTAATCGTAATAAATCTAAATGCAATTATCACACGACAGTAAGAAAAGGATAGAAATACAAACAACAGAGTAATTCCGCCAGGGTCGGGCCCTTAGCACTAGTGAAACACTGTTGGGTTACTTCAGAACTTGGAAGATGAAATGAAACATGCCTTTGTATTAATCGATCATAAAAGTATTACATAGATTACTCTCTAAACCCGAGAGCCAATAAAACGTGATATTACAAAAGAAATGTTTTGAATCAAAGGATATATCCTAATCACTAAAGGCGTTTCCTTATATAAAAGACTCTGATGGACAAGACAAGGAATAAGATGAGGTTTGAACAACGATCCCTCAGGATCGAAGGATCTTGAGGGATTCACTTCCCTTCTTTTAGTTGTCACATGATTTACTTTGACCGAAGCTGAACTGTGCCCTGCCTTTTCTTAGCAATGCATTCGGATTTCCTTGTCCTTGGCAAGATTTGGTCTAACGCTGGAGGAAAAAAAGTTGCATTTATCTCAGCCTCACCTCTGATATAGTTGTTCACCTCGCCTAATTCATGTTTTTAGAAATAAAAAGCAATTCTTAGTCATCTTTTTACAATAAACATAAATCTTCACAATTCTACCATAATTCTTGTAATAAATCATCTTTCTAAGGTAAAAATAATTATGTTTAAAGTAAAATAATGAGAAAACGCATAGTGAATTCATACATTTCCACTGCTCAACATACCCCCCTGCTTACCCTTTTTCTTGTCCTCATGAAAACTATAGTTCACATGCAGAGAAGTTAAAGAATAAGCTGGAGAAATTTTTTCATCAAAAGGCCTAAAACCATGCATTGCAGTTAATGCTTTGAAGACATGCTCTATCTGTCCTTCGGGTATTTCATAAATGGATTTGTAATCTGTAGCAGGATACCATGCAATGGGGCTTTGAAACCTACACCCTAGCCAGAATGTTCCTTCCCTCAAAATGAGGTTGCTATAGGAAACCAAGCGGTCTGCAGCTAATCCAAAGTTTTTATAGTTAAATGGTTCTCTATTTTGAACATTCTGATTGGAAATTCTCCATCGGACCTTAGCTGCTATGTAAGCCTAGTTTGTAATATATAGGAAATAGTCTATCCCATTCAAGACAATTGATTTATGGACAGGACCCAATTCTTGGATAACACCTTCCTTTGTCATCAAATTCTTCTGCCTAGCCCATAATTGTAATGGGTGCTTAGGTTCACTCCTAACCCACAAATCTAATTCATTTTCCTGCCTTTGAAAAACATTATAGGCTTTAAGCCATTTTAACTGATTAACAACAAAGGAAGAAAACTCCTGGTATTGGATGTCAGTGACAAAAGGGCTAGGATTTGTCTCACTATCATTTTCCAATATGATATTATGAAAATAGAATTCACACAGGAGACGTTGTGCCTTTACCCCATAGAGTTTGCAGCATGTTACAAAATCAACTATAATTTTTAGCTCTATAGATTTTCCTACCCTAACTGCCTTAATATTTAGCTGTAAATATCTTTCTAATAAAAATAAAGCATAATTCTTGGAAGGGCATCTACAAGCTAAGACATTGGTGTACAATGAGCAGAGAGTGTCCATTCGATTCTGGGCTAATTTTAATTGATTCATTACCTTTTCATCCTTCTCCTCTGCCTTTCGACACTTTTCATGGGCTTCAGCCTCGGATGATCTTCATCTACTGCTACAACTCCTGATATCTTCTCCTAGGGACAGTGTCTTCTTCCAATTTTTCCCTTTCCAGTCGAGCCTGTGCCAACTCCTCTTGGAGTCTGGCTAATGTAGGGTCACTAAAAGCATTCTGACTACTATCTTGCATATTTTCACTTGAAGTGGGTCCCTCTGGAATAGCTTCTTCTGGAATAGCTGTTACACTGAAAAATTGTCATCCTGACATTCTGCTATGTGTATGAGTTAATTATTACTCATACTTCTCCCTTTACAAGTCTAACATATCAGTTCCTCATGTCAAGCCTTGAAAATCACAGAAAGGTTCCTAAAAATCTCCTAAACTTTGGTGTTGCACTTTCTCTCTATCTTGCCTGCGATCCCGCACCTAATGTTCATCTCTCTTGCGTATCTTAACACACTTTATCTGTGTTAAAAGTGCGGACCCCTGTAAGATAAAAAAGGCGCAAGTAATTTCCAAAAAGCTCAATAAAAGTAAATTCTAGAAGCTTCCAGAAAATATCTTGCGGTGATAGAACCGCTCTTATGAGGTGCATGTATCTCTTACCTTATGGAGCTAACCCCTTGATGTGAGGAGCTTATCCCTTTGAAGGAGGGTTCTATCCCTTCATAGTTGGAACAAAAAACCTCCTCTATTCTACTATAAAAAGAGGCATTGGGTAGCCTGAAAGAGAGTTGAAGCTTTAGAATATTTGAAGCTAAGTGCTTTTCAGACTCAGTTAATTAAGACTTTTGTGAGGAAAGATTACATACCTCTATTCGTCTTGGTTGGAGGAGTGTAGAGCCTATAAAAGTAAAGGAGATTCCTGCTTCGGACCCCAGAAAGTCCTGTGCAACATCAAGGCTCAGGTTGTAAGGATTTTCTTCTTTTGAAATTAATACAAATATACTCATTTTTCTCAATAAGATTTCAATCAATGGTTTATTTCATAGATTTCTTGATCACTATGATAAGCATGGTTTATGATGATTTCTATACAGGTGCTATGTAATATTTTTCTTGTTTGTGGCTACAGGTTTACGAGGAAAACTCCTTCAAGCGCGCGAGGGACAACAACGACTTCAAACAAGCACTGGACGAACGGTAAGTCCTTAACACTTCAATAGAGCTTTTCATGGATCATATATGCTTAGAGAAATATTAGTTTATTTGGCTATTTGTTGCTAGATACTTTTAGTACTAGGGAGATCGGTCTTGTCCGCAAGACGGATTAATCCTCCAACAAATTGGCGACTCCGCTGGGGAAAGAACTTGTTGTTTTTGGTTCTCTTTTATTTTGATTTGAGGAAACACTTTCCTAGTTTTTGATTGATAGACATCTGCATGGGTAGCTTAGGTTTTATATGTTTTTGAAAATTTTGAGATCTTTTGTGTTTTTCTCTAATTTTTCCTGGGACCGCACTTTTCCTTCTTTTCACAGTGTGGGAAATTTTGCATATTTGCTTTAGTAAACAATGCAGTACCGCACCTGTTACTTCTGCAAGCCTGCGGACCCTGTTAAAATTTTGAAAAACCTTTGGATTTCTTCCTTTAGTTTATCTTTATTTTGATTTAGAGTTTTTGGTTTCTGCCCAGATTGATGATTGTTTCTGTCAAAATTTTTCTGTGAATGAATCTTAGCAGTATGGTGTTTTGATGATTTTCTAGAAGTTTTGCATGTTGGATTGTTTTTTGCTTGGTCTTTGTAGCAATTCGAAGCATTGAATGTTGGAAGTACCTAAGATTACATTGATCTTTTGTCATTGCTGAATCTGGCCTGAGTGTGAAGTCATCCTTTATTAAGAAATAGAGTTACCTGTTTCTTTGCAAATCTTCGACAAGAAACTTTGTTATTGGTTTTTGAATTTCATTTTTTATAAAAAACATAATTGAGTGTTTTTGATCTGTTTGTTATTCTGAATGAATAGATCCTTAGTTTTCTGAATAACTAAGTAAAACATTCTTCAAAAAAAAAATCTTAAAGCTTTTATTCGATTAGATTATTAAAATTTGTAGATCTCAGAATTAGTTTGATAGTTTTGAGTATTTTTTATAAAATTTTGTAGATCTCTTTTGAAGGAAACTTGTTTTGTAGCTTCAAGTTTCTGAAAGTGAAAGGATTTTTCTTATGAGCTTTGATAGTTTGTTTCATTTGGAGTTATTGCTGAAAAGACAAAAATATTTTCTTTCAATTGCTCTTAATGTTTAAAGAAGGAATTGTTCATTAAAAGAATTGCATTCTCCAACTTTTCCTTAATTAGAATTTCATTGAAAGGAAACGATCCGATTATCATTTTTAGGTGCATTTTTAGTGTTTTTGGAAGTCGAGTCTTCACACCATCAGAGTTTCATTTCCACACCCATTGAATTAAGAAACAACTCTTAAAATTAATGCTTAATTAAAATTCATCTAGCAATCTTTTTATTTTCTAGGGTTCTTATCACCAACATAGCTTAGGCTAGTATCTTGGAGTAGGGAGTAATTAACTCTCCAAGGTAGTAAAACAAACAAGTAGACAAATCTTGCAGTAGGAAATAAACCCAATTGTAATTTTTATAATCTGGGAAGCTTCTCTTAAAGAAGTCAATCACGAGATCATGTATGAACCTTTGAGACAATCAATTCTGTTTCATTGGGGAAGATAGAATATTTTGCACGTATTACAAATGGTAAACCTCGGATTAACCATTTTCAAGGAGTCTGGGGTCACTTGTCGGTAAACCTCGGATTAACCATGTCGAGGAACCTTCAAGGGGATTGAGCTTTGTTACTTTTCCCTTGCGCATGGGATCGGATCGTAGATTGTTCCCCCAGTTATATTTGTTACTATTGGTAACCTTAGTGTCCACAAACTTAAGATTATTTCCTAAGGTGACGGTGAAGGAAAGATCTCACTGTACCTGGAGCAGACGTCGACTAGACTCACTTGGATACTTTGGGGGGTTCTCTTCACACGCGATGGTTTTGTGAGGAAACTTGTGCCAGTATGTTTCATTAAGCAGGTTGTCAGGGTAACTGTTCCAACCGCCCTTTCTGTATTAAATTTCTACTAAGTTGGATTTCATCACCAACTAGTGTTTTTAGTACGGGAAGTTACTATTTGTGTGTGGTTTGAACTCCTAGATTTTTAAGAGTGTGATTCAACTGTTTGTTTTTTTAGAGGCCTTAGGTGTTTTCATTGAAATTTTCTTTGTTTGCATGTGATTAGTTAAATATTTAATCGTGGCGGAATTTCCAAGACAATCCCAGAGACTACAAGGGAAACCCCCTAAATATACACCAAGTCAGCTTGAAGGGCTTCGTGTTCTGGTATCATCTAGTAGCGGTAGAATTAAATCAACAGAAGTTGGAACTTCATCCATAGTGGTTCATCCTGATTATCAAACACCCATAACAGAACACATTCAAGAGCTGATTTCAGTTTCTGAAGTTACTGGTAGTATTTCTCCTACTAGTGAACTGGCTGACGAACCTGAAATCTCTGAACCTGAAACTGAACCTTATGTTTTGGAAACATCCTCGAGATTTATTTCACCAACTTCTAGCGATCCTAGTTCACCTAGGGTAAGAAATATTATCACTAACGATCTTCCATCTAGACTAATTTCTATTGAAGAACTTACTAATCCAGATGAAGAGTTATCTCTTCCCAATTCCCCTCAGTCATTAAATCTTAGGAAGCGTGAATCAATTTTCTACAGCCCTATTCGAACTACTTCTTGGTACTTATCCTTAATGAATTTTTTAGAGAATCCGAGTCTTGCTTTTTCTCCACCTCGAGTTCCATTTCATCCAACACCCAGAGGTTATTATCCGTCATCCATTATGGCAGGAGAGTCATCCATGTTTTCCCAGACATTGGAAGCATTTTTACACGGTGGTCCTTCTGTTCCTTCGAGATATCAGGCTCTGTCTGGTACTTTCTCAGGGGCAGCTCCTGAACCGATTGAAAGCATGTTATCATCTGGTTTAAGTGGAATTAAAACTAAAACGTTGAATGCAGAGAAAATTGTTATGATGTCTGGTAATATTCTGAATCCGCAACCTCAAGGCAGTGAGTTACTGCCTGGAGGGCAATCTCAGGGAAATCAGTTACCGCCTGGGGGGAAATCTCAAGGTAGTCAGTTACTACCTGGGGGGCAACCTTCAGGAAGTCAGTTACCACCTGGGGGTCAACCTCAAGGTAGCTTTTTCCCAGGACAAACTGTGGAATCATATTATTTTGGGGGACAACCCCAAGGATAGTACATACCTCAAGGATATCAACCTTCAGGACAGTACACACCCCAGGGTCAACCCCAAGCTCAATATGCTCCTCAAGGTCCTTATCAACCCCAGCTTCAGTACGCGCCTTAGGGTTATCAACCTCAAGGTCAGTACCCAATTCAAGGTTACCAACAGCCTTCCGGTCAGTCATCTCTTCAAGGAGCCAGAAATTTACCACTTACTTATCAACCCTATGTTCAACTGGGTTATGGTCCTTATGTTCAACCTTCTGTGGGACAATACCATGGAATGAATATGGTGTGGGATCTGTCCCAATATCAACAGCCTATGCAGCCTAATGTGCAGTTGCATTTTCAACCTGGACCACCTTTGGTTTCTGGTCCAACCCAGCAACCTGTCCAGCCTACTATTCAAACTCCTGCACCTAGTTCTGTTCAGCAGTCTGCACTTAGTACACCTCAGACTCCGCCTCAAACTGCTGCAACTGCTACTACGTCTGTCCAACCTGTAACACCTATTTATGGAGTATATGTAACACCGAGTTTGTCTATCCCTGCATCCGTGCAAATCCCTCAAGTCTCTGTACCCTAGTCAGGGCCTTTCGTTCAGACTTCAGTTCAGATTTCTGCAGGACAAGCCAATACGAGTACAGTTGTCACACGTCAACCGAAATTCACGTATCAACCATACCAGGGATATTCTCAATTCGGTCCCGGTTCACAAAATCCAAATTATCAGTATCAACCATACCCTGGATACACTTATTAGCAGTCTCAACAACCCTAGTTTGGTCCGGTTAATCCTGCTTTTCCGGGAGGTTACACAATTCCTAACACAACTCCAATTCCTAGTTATCCTGGGTATCCACCTCCTAGAACTGCTTTGGCTACTCAAGGTTTTCATGACCCTAACCGTCAGTTACCATTTATTGCAACTTTGGATTTTCCTGATTTGACGCGCCTTACGAATGATCCAATTTTCTATAATCCATACTAGCCACCAATGCCACATAAGTTTCCCAATGATATACCGAATTCAAAGGTAAGTCAGGAGAGGATCCATCAAATCATGTCATGACTTATCACCTCTGGTGTGCATCTAATTCAATTATTGATGATTCGATTCGCTTATGTCTTTTCCAAAGAACTCTTATTGGTCTTGCATCCAAATGGTACATTGAGTTACCACGAGGCTCGTTTAATAATTTCAGTCAGTTAGCGACTAACTTCTTGACTTATTTTCAGTTGCCTGTCAGATACGACAATGGCACGGAATTATTAACTTCACTAAAGCAATCTACGTCTACGTATATTTCTGATCATATTCATGAATGGCAATGTAGAAGGAATTTGGTGAAAGTTTACATTCCAGATCAAATTTTGGCATAATGGTTTGTTAAATCATTGTTACCCAAGATTACTGAAGATGTAGCTAAAGATGGTGTTGTTACTGAAGAGCAAGTTATTTCTCAAGCTCACTACCTTGACCTCGTTTACACGCAGTCAGGTACTTTACAAAAAAAAATCCCCGACCTTCCAAAAAAAGGTCAGATAGCTACTGCTCCTTCAGGGTCTCATGTTGCTGATTGCATGATTGGTACAGTCAGTACTAAAAGTAGGAAGAAATATTCAAAGAATTATTCTCCTATTATAACTTTACCAGATTCCCCGAAAGGAGAATCTTCCCCCGAAATTTCTGCCGACATTCATGTCATAGAGACATCTATGGCTAAATCTAAATCTGGTGGTAAAAAGAAAGGGAAGAGTAAAAACAAGAAGAATTCGAAAGAGAAAACTGATAAAAATGACTCCAATGACGAAAAGCGCAAACCTCGTTACCCTTGTTACATTTGTGATGAGGATCACTTCACTAAGGAATGCCCACATCGAGCAGAGGTTGCAAAATTCGTTAAAGGTTCACAACAACCTGCTGTCTTGAAGGATCCTTTTCCAACTCAAGATAGCAAGATGGTTAGTTCCACTTCGAATGCTTCAGAAGAACCTATTTTGATGATGTCTCATGTAAGAATTGTGACGCGATCGCAATATTATGGTACTAAGAATCATGTTGATGGGAAAGAAGAAGAATCTTCTAATGCAAATGCATCAACTACACCTCTTCCTGTTTCTAGTCTGCTACAGATCGAGAAACAAAATCCAGAATTAATAATCAAAACGCCTGCTAAAGGTGTTCTTCGTAAATCATCTTTCAATCCACATGTGAGAGCTTCTTAGAATTACAACATTATTGAAGACTTAGCTATTTCCCCTTCAGCAATGTCGGCTTTGGAAGTGCTGCAATCATGCCCAGCATAACGTAAATTGCTTTCGTCTGCTATAGGAGTTGTAGATGTTCAGGATTCTAATCTTATAATCTTCGATTTAGAAAATAGTACACCTCATCTAACTCATCAAATGGCTTTCTAGATACCAGTGTTAGTAAAAAACAGACCGATCTATCGGACTGTGATTGATGAGGGGGCTTCAACGTGTATTATGTCGATTCAGTGCTAGAAATCGCTTGGTTCTCCTACACTTAACCAATCTCCGACGATTATTAAGGCTTTTGATGGTTGAGGTTTCCACCCTTTTGGTATTTTGTACGATTTACCCATAGGGGTCGAAGGTAAAACCATAAATCTAGATGTGGAAGTGGTTGATGCCCCTCTAGATTACAACCTTCTTCTAGGTCGCAGTTGGTCTTATGCTATGACTGTTGTTGTTTCTTTGGTCTTTCAACTCATAAAATTTCCATATCAAGGAAAGATCGTCACAATAGATCAGTTAACTTATTTCTCTTCTGACCCAGCCTCTACAGAAACAATCCAGCACGTTGGTAAAGCGGCTATCCCTTATAAGGATGTTGGAGTAGGATTGGTTAAAGATTCTAGTTTACTAGGATCTTTTTCCTTTCCTCCTCTTAATGTATCGCCTGCTGTTGCAAATATTCACATGATTTCGTCAGATACTATTATGTTTGATGATCCTTGGATCGTACCTTTCGACTTCGAGTTAGATTCAATTGACGACATGATGCCTTTGAGTCCATTTGAAATTGCATACCAGGTCGTACAGTCACTTTCCGACACTTCTTCAACCAGAATTGATCCAATGAATGGGATCCATGAGGAATCACTTTCTATATCTAGTTCAGCCACAATGACATTTCCTGATATTGTTCATACTGATGAGCAGATTCGTGAATTTTTGTCTGTTGATGATTTACCATGGGAATATCTGCATCACCGATCTTCGTTTTTACCTGAACCAAATCATTTTGAAGATGATTTCGCTTCAATTTTTACTACTGAATATGTCAAAGAACCCCAGAATCCATTGCAAAATCTTGATTCTGAGTTAAATTTGGAAAATATTTCTCAAACGGTTCCAATTGACATTTCAGTAAAACCAGGAATAATTGAAAACATTCATATAGGTGCTTGTTGTACTGAAGATGAAATTAAAGCTTATAAAGCCCTATTTCAAGAATTCTTTGATGTGTTTTCCTGGTCTTATGAAGAAATGCTAGGAATTGATCCATCAATCGTCATACATGAAATCAAGACTTACCTGGATGCTAAACCTGTTCGTCAACGTTTACGTCAAATAAATCCTAGAAAAGCTGTTGCTATCAAAGCAGCAGTTGAAAAATTACTTCGTGCAGGTTTCATTTATCCAATTCCCTTAACGGATTGGGTATCAAATATTGTTCCTGTGACTAAAAAACAAGGAACGATACGAGTATGTATCGATTATAGGGATATTAATCGATCTTGTCCCAAAGAC
Organism: Pinus albicaulis; assembly: GCA_034641835.2. Taxonomy (NCBI): domain Eukaryota; kingdom Viridiplantae; phylum Streptophyta; class Pinopsida; order Pinales; family Pinaceae; genus Pinus; species Pinus albicaulis. The sequence continues at coordinate 244,070 of JAXQQM020061581.1, read as the reverse complement.
AATTATCCAACTCCCTATATCGATCAGATAATCAATGATTGTGCCGGTAGTGAAATTTTTTCCTTTATGGATGGCTTTTCCTGGTATAATCAAATAAACATACTCCCTGCTGATCAGCCAAAAAAAACTTTTAATTGTCCGTGGGGGATGTTTGCTTATCGCAAACTACCCTTTGGTTTGAATAACGCTGGAGCAACTTTTCAAAGGGCAATGTCTTACACGTTTCATGACATTAAGCACATTGTGGAGCCGTATCTCAATGATTTACCTGTTCATTCATCAGGCAGGGCCGACCATCTCACACACTTACGAGCTATCTTTATGAGGTGTCGGCATTATAAAATTAGGTTGAATCCACATAAATGTGTTTTTTTGTGTAGAATTGGGTCGTTTATAGGGATTTGTTGTTTCGAAATCAAGCATTCACGTCGATCCGTTGAAGGTCGAAGCTATTGTTAAATTACCTCCTCCTTCGACTTTACGCCAAATCCAAAGTTTGCAGGGGAAAGCAAAATTTTTACGTCGGTTCATTCCTAACTATGCCGAGCTTACAAAGGGTTTTACCCGGTTGTTGAAACAGAACATTCCATTCTTTTGGGACGAGATCGCTGATCGATATTTCGATGCACTTAAACACGCGTTGACCCTGTTGGCCACCTATAAAATTTGTTCCATCAAAAGGTGGCCAAAACATTATTCAGTCATCAAGGAACAATTTCTTGGCAGAAAGTGTATCTCTTGAAGCCTCTAGGCAGATGTCATACCTTTGTTTCAATCTTCATAGCTTTCCTCTTGACAACTTAGAAATTCTGCTAGAAATCCAAAGCCAAATAATGCTGCATTTTAATAAATCTCCGTCGTCGATCTGCTCCACAGATCGGACGGTGCGGAGCGCGACTTACCTTGTGGACCCCCCATCTATGTGCTGTTTACCAAAATCGCTTGGTTTTTCTGCACCACTCATCAGCGAGAGGCGATTTTTTCCTGATGGCCAGTGAATCCATACAATCAGCGACATGTGTCCTTGGCACTATTTCAAAACCATTGTTTAACCTTAGTCCCTCGCGCATTATCATTCGGACCAAGTCACCCAGCGGAATTCATCACAGCCGTCCGATCTGTAGACCCTCATCCAATGGTGATCGCTTGCCCAAGATGACCCGGCAATTAACAAAAGTGCTCGCGCTGTAACCAAGCCACTGACTTTCCATTGCCCTCTCCCAACCGTCGATTTTGCGCGAATCGACGGCTCATATTTGATCTTCTTTCCGCCTCCGTATAACACTTCTCGAATAATCCTGACCATTGGATGATGCCATCCAACGGCCACGCTCCTCCGCACACCCTCCGATGTAGTCAAACTACATAACGCAGGATTTTATAACAGTTTCTTGTATTTTGCAGGGTTTTGAAGTTTTTCTTATTATAATCGAAAACAACTCGCAGGCGGAGGGTGACGATCCTCTGGCCTTCGAAATACATTAAAAATCATTTTCGGGGTTTATATTTACACTTTATCAGTGAATTCATGAGTCATTGATGCCATTTTGACCCTACACACCCCTGCGCACCAAGAAACACAGTTAAATTGGGCGTCGTCAAAGAGTATCAGCACCGAAGACATAAGATATCAGAAGAGGAAGTTTGAAGACCCAAAACACGGATTTCAAGTTAATTAAAGGTGTTTTGGGAATGAAGAAGACATCTTTCAAGCTGAGAAAGCCTCCACCGCCATAAAAAGAGGCTAATTGAACCCTCCATAGCTCCAAAAGACACCAGCAGCCTCGCAGAAATTAAAGATCGCCGAAAAATTAATGCAAATCAAAGAATCTTATCTCTAATTGTCGGAAAAACCATTGTGGAAGTTGAAGAACAGTCGGGAAGCAGGTCTTTTCAATCATTTGGCCTCGAATGACACAAAAAGAGTTATGAAGTAGAGTTATAAGCGATTATATTCCCACCTTATGCCTTGCCTGGTTCCCAAAAGCTAGGAATTGCATTAATTTCATAATTGATAATACTTGACCCCTGGGAAATCCTCCCACCTCTTCATTCTTCTATAAATACTGTTATAGAAGATGAGAAAATGTTGGTCTCTGGACATCTAAATGCATGTAATGGTTATTCTGAAGCTACTGATGCCCTGTCTTGTAACTGAAAGATACACAAGCTGATATGAGAATTTCAAAGCTGTAGAGACCCACCGGGCTTGCATATTGTAACTAGTTTGAACATCAATAAAATTTGCTGATTCATGGAATCCTCAACTATGTCAATGGTGATGTGCTCCTTACTGTTAAATTTTTATTTTGCTTAATGTTTTCACTCTGTTCACTTTCTCTGATAAAGAGAAACAAACATAGAGTTAGGATGTACTCTCTACGGTACCCTACTCTTACTAAAAGCTTTACTTCTATGTTTTCTTCATTTGAATGTTCTCTTTGAAGAGTATATTAATGCAGGTTAGTTTAAAAGAACTTCCCTGATCTAGATTGCTCTTTAAAACGAGCCTTCCCTGTGTTTTCCTTAGAGTATATTAATGCAGGTTAGTTTAAAAGTACTTCCCTGATCTAGATTGCTCTTTGTGATTATCATCTGTGTTTCCTTATTGAATATGCTGAAAGCAGGCTAGTTTAAAAGTACTTACCCGATCTTAATCAGTTCGAGCTATTTTTTAAATGCTTCTGATTGAAAGTACTTCAATGCAGGCTAGTTTAAAAGCACTTACCTGATCAACAGAAATACTTTTATGTTTCCCCTTAAGTACATGTTGAAAGAAAGCTAGTTTAAAAGTACTTACTTGATCTTAGACTGTGCTTTGTCCTTCCTTTTGTTTGGTTTTTCACTTCTTATCTGTTTCATTCCATAAAATCACTTTAAAGATCCTTTTATATAAGTAACTTGCCCCATGGATCCTTCTTGAATCTTGTTGTCCAATTAAATCCTCCTATGACTCCATAGCCCAATGGGTTAAAACTGTCTTTGCCCTTTTCTGTCAACTGAATCATTCCTTCATTGCAGACATTTTCACCCTTTATTTAGAATTGCCTTTCATCTTCATCATGTCTTTGCCCAACCAAAAACAAAAAAATCAAACCCATGCTATTCATAACTAGCCTAATATCACAATTGCAGCCTTTGAATATCACATCTTTTAACTCATTTATAGAGAGATCCCTCTCTGGATTCAGGAGGGCTAGATCCTTGAATCCCAAAGTGGTATGATGGTACCTCTGCAGTTGGACTTCGCCAATCTTGCTAGTTACAGGTTCCTAACATAATGGCGACTCCACTAGGGAACTTTTTGAGTTCATAGTTGCTTGGCCAGCTTTTATAAACTCTTTAGTTTCCATACAACCACAATAACTCAGAAAACCCAAAAATATTTCAGATTGGTATCTAATAAACATGGTAGTGGACCATAAAACCTTTTACCTCTGAAAAGGAGCTAAAAACTTCCACTTGGCGACTCAACAATCCTGAACAGACCTTAAGACTCCACTGGGAAGAACCCTCATCGCTATACTATCCTTCAAACTCAGTCAGAGGACTATAGGATTGAAATTTGTGTAAAACAGATTAGTAACCTCTCAAAGATTGTCATACCTGGTTGAAATTTTCTTATTATTAGGGTCTAAAAAATACAGCATAGTGGCTCCTAGAAAGATTCACACTAGAGCCCATCCTGACCCAGATCCACCTGAAATAGTTGATGACCCAGAAAGCATCCTTCGGAAGTCTCCTAGGATTAAATTATCAACTGTTTTCAGATCACCCTTGAGAGCTAATTTTGTCCCAGAAAATCTTTCATCTCTACAAAAATCACAAGATGACCTAGTAAATCCATTTAGAACCAGGTCTCTTGGCGATTTAGATCAGTTAGATTCTGAGTCTTCAATTTCATCTCCTGAGACAAGTGAACATCCTGGTGGTAGAGAAACCACACCTTTTGTCTTACATTTCCTTAACAACCTAGGTCTCTCTCATCCAAGATCAGCTCAGCAATCTATTCCTGGTCCATCAACTTCCACTCACCCTACATCCACTGTCCAAACCACTCCACTCCAGCCTATGGTCCCTCTTGTAAATCCACCTCCACCACCTGCCATGGCTGCATGGTATGCTCCTTTAGTCCTTCCTGTACCCCTAGTCAATCTTCCACGGGACTATCAGTCCAAAATTCCATTATATGATGATAACAATGCTACAACTGCATCACAACATGTGGATAAGATGAATGACTACTTTGACAGAAATGAAATTGATAATGATTCTGTCAAGCTTAGATTGTTTGCTCAAAGTCTGGGGGGAGAAGTAAGAAAATGGTTCAAAGGTCTAGCCCCTCATAGTATCAATGATCTCCAAGCCTTCCATCAAACATTCTTAAACAAATGGGAAGTAAAGAAGAATCCCCTTCAAATCCTTGCTGATTACAACAACCTCCATAGAAACACTGGGGAAAGTGTACAAGCTTATTGTACTAGATTCAATAGTATCTATAATGCACTTCCCCCAGAACTAAAACCTCCATAGGGCTCAGCTTTAAACAAGTTTCCTGAAGGGTTTGACTCTGACATGACCTATTCGCTAAGAGAAAGAGACTTTGCAACTCTTGAAGATATGCAAAGGGGTGCTCTTTCGGTGGAAGTCAATTTAATGGAGAAGAGAGCAAGAATGAAGGTTGAGAAGAGAGTTTCTTTTAGAGAGGAGTCCACACCTTCCACTTCAAACTCAAAAATGGAGAAAATGATGGAGGAAATGATGAAGAAAATGAGCATTCTTGAGAGAACACAAGCCAGTCAAAACCAAACTGCCTCTCAGAACAGAAACTAGAACCAGGGCCAGAATTTTAGAAGAAATCAACCTCCAAACCGACTTAGGGAAGATGACCAACAGATCACCCCTCCCTTTCATCAAAACTTCATAAGTGAGGTTGAGGAAACAAATGAGATAATAGAGGAAGAGGATGTCAACATGTTAGGGGTAGATAATGATGACTGTGAGATTCATTATGATAGAACACAAGGACTATATACACCTCATGTTGACATAAGAGATGAGGATGAAAATTATTATCAAGACATGAAAAATGTTGTCATAGAGTCTAAAAAAGAATATGACCTCAGAAGCAAAACTAGTCAACAAACCCCCAACTCCAAAACATCTGACAAATCTTCACAAAACAGCCCTGTAACTAAGCCTAAAGTTGTCAAACAGAAGGATAAAACAGTGACTGAGAATTCTGATAAAGATAAAGAGAAAAGCACTCAAAACAATGAAAAACAAAGTGAAGACATTAGTAGTACTAACATCTCATCTAGTACTCCTGTGAAAACCATTTTGTCAAGTGTGAATAGAACAAGTCAGCAAACTGATGTTGCTGAGAAATTGACAGCTAATAAGACTGAAACTAGCACTTTAAAGAGTCAAATTCCTTTCAGCCTAGAGAAGGAAATTTCAAATATCAAAATCTCTGTTCCTTTGACTGAGTTAGCTACCTAGCATGCATATAGAGCCCAAATTCTGAAGGCTTTAAATATTGAGGACAACAATGACACAGTCAATTTTAATGATGACCAGCCAGAGCTTATTTTTGGTCCTAAAATTGAAGGTAAATTTCAAGAAGGGGTAGTACCCCCTTTCTATGTCAGCCTAAATGTCCATGACAAAATCTTGCATAATGCTATGCATGACTCTGGAGCCTCACACAACCTTATGCCAAAAGTGATAATGGAAAGGCTAGGGCTAGAAATAACACGACCTTACAAGGACTTATATTCTTTTGACTCTACCAGAGTGAAATTCCTTGGCCTAATCAAAGACCTTTGTGTGGGTTTGACTCAAATCCCAACCAAGTGCATGGTTATGGATGTTGTAGTGGCTGATGTGCCCCGTAAGTATGGCATGTTGTTATCAAGATCATGGGGTGCCAAGTTGAAAGGTACAATGCAGATGGATGGAACATATGCTTCTATCCCTGTCTTTAGCCATCTTAGAAGACTATACAGAGAGGCACACTTGAAATTCATGGTCAGTAGCCCAGAGAAGCCTGAAAATTCCCCCATTTACTCTGTCCATACTGACCTGGATTCATTTATCCTTTATAATGACGAACCTTCAAATAAGCCAAAGATAGAAGACATCGACTCAGACGAATGGTCAGAAACCCCAAATCTAGAAATGAATGCAGTTCTAGAGATGGAATAAAACGAGATATAAACCTTCAAACAATGCGTTGAAACAACCCACCTGAATGAACATAGCCAAGATGGCAAACAACAAACTGCCCCTCTCCTTCAACTCCATGAAAATCTTAAGGAACAAGATCCAGCACAACATCTTCTAGATCTCAGAATAGAACATAATGACGACACACTTATTGAATCAGTCACTTTAATAGGATTGATTGCCGATGGCGAGAAAGAGAAACACAACTCAGAAAAGTCAAAAAAGTTTGATACATGTCAAGGCATTAGTAAACCAAACAAAGATCTTGAGCCATGGGATATCTGCCCATCGCCCTTAAAACTTGAAAATCAAGACAGCAACCTTCAACACAGCGAAAAACCTAAGAACTCGAAACCAATTCAACGAAGTGCTGATTTTCAACAACAATCAGAGAGCACGTTAGTTGACGAGGGCACTGACCAGGATGAAACCGAAAACGGTCCTCTGTGGACTATGTACTTTGACGGATCATGCACTAAGAGCACTGCTGGTGCGAGTGTCTGGATTATTAACACTGAAAATAATCACACATAATGCATTTCCTGCAAATTAAACTTTTAGTGTTCTAACAACATCGCCGAGTATGAAGCTCTTATCTTAGGCTTGCATCTGTTGAAAAAGTTAGGAGGCAGAAGAATCAATGTCCATGGGGATTCAGAGTTAGTGATTAGGCAAGTCAATGGGGAGTATAATGCAAACCATCCTAGACTTAGAGCCTATCGAAACGATGTCATCGACCTTTTGAAAACTTTTGAGGAGTCCAAATTGATTTTTGTCCCAAGAAAATGAAATATTGCCGCACACAATTTAGCCTTTGCCGCTAGGACATGCTTAGCCCCATATGAAACTAAAGACTGCACAACTCAGATGAAATTTAGACCAGTCGTGCCTATTAATAAAAAATATTGGCAGGTCTTTGAGGACGACAAACAGATAGAGGATTTCCTGCTTGGCAGGAATGAGTTTGAATCATCTGATTTAGATTCTAAATCCGATGAAGACTGCCTAAACAAACAACCCCCTAAAGAAGAAGAACCATCTCGTCCCATAGAAATCAACATGTTAACTAACAAACTCGAAACTCATACTAAAGAATACGAGGACACAGAAAATGAAGACATTGAGGTATTGTCAGCAAAGGACAAGAACATACCTAGGGGGCTAGCACCATTAGAAGACCTGTTTGATTATAACGACGTGGAAAAGAAACCCACAGTGGAATATAGAGAGTCTGAGGTCGAAGAATGCAACATAGGCACTGAGGATCAGCCCAAAATAATCAAATTAGCTAGGTCCTTGCCGTCAGACATCAAAAAGAAATACATTGACTTGTTTAAAGACTTTGTCGATGTGTTTGCCTGGAGATATCAAGACTTAAAAGCCTATGATACAGAGATCATCCAACACAATATTCCTTTGAGAGAAAAACAAAAACCCTTTAAGAAAAAACTACGTCGAATTAATCCAATACAACTGCCTCTAGTGGAAAAGGAAATCAAGAAAATGTATGAGGCAGGAATCATTGTGCCTGTGAGGTTTTCAGATTGGGTTTCTAATCTTGTAGCTATGAGGAAAAAGACAGGAGAAATAAGACTCTGCATTGATTTCAGAAACCTTAACAGAGCCTCCCTAAAAGACAATTATCCTCTGCCCAAAATGGAACACATTCTACAGAAGGTAGTTGGTTCAAAGAGGATTTCTCTGTTAGATGGTTTTTCAGGATATAACCAAGTTTTAGTACTCCCAGAAGACCAACTCAAAACAGCTTTCACCACTCCTTGGGGCACTTTCATGTATGTGAAGGTGCCTTTTGGACTAATGAATGCTGGGGCCACTTTCCAAAGGGCCATGGACATTGCATTTTCAGAAGAAATAGGGCACTTCATTGTAATTTACCTTGATGACATAATAGTTTATTCCAAAACCGATGAAGAGCACCTTAAACATCTAAGGAAGGTCTTTGAAAAATGCAGGAGATTTGGGCTATCTTTAAATCCCAAAAAGACAGTATTTGGCCTACAAGAGGGTAAACTCATTGGCCATATTATATCAGAAAAGGGAATTAAAATAGATCCAAAAAGAGTTGAGGGAATACTATAGATTAGCCACCCAAGGAACATAAAAGAACTGCAGTCCTTTATTGGAAAGATTAACTTCTTGAGGAGGTTCCTTCCCAACTTAGCAGAGCTCCTTAGGAACATGACTAATATGCTCAAAAAGAGTGTAGGAGTAAAATGGACTGAAGAAGCCAAAAAATCCTTCGAATTGGTAAAACATGCACTCACCCGGGCACCAATCTTGATCAGCCCAGACTTTTCAAAAGATTTCCTTATTTTTTCCTTTGCCTCAAAACATACAGTGGCTGTAGTCATATTGCAGAAAAACTTAGAGGGACAGGAACAACCTATTGCTTTTTTCAGCAAGGCTTTAAGAGATGCACCCTTGAAATATAACATAATGGAAAAACAAGCCTATGCTTTGGTAAAGTCCTTAAAGGACTTTAGGGTGTATATTCTTCATTCCCACACCATTGCTTATGTGCCTAACATAGTGGTAAAAGACATCCTGTCTCAAGACCCAGATGGAAAGAGGGGCAAATGAATTGCTGCAATCCTAGAGTATGATTTGGAGATCAAACCCACAAAAATCATTAAAGGTCAGGGCTTAGCTCAATTAGTGGCTGAATCTAATCTACAAGCCCTTGACATTAACATGGTAGATGCCTTGGATGAAAAGGAAGAATTATCTGCTCCCACTGTGGAAGAGTAGTTCCAAAACTCACCTTGGTATGCTAACATCTTGTATGTACTTACAAATCTTAATGCTCCTCCTGATTTATCAAAAACAAAGGCAAGGTTTTTAAAGTTGAAAGCTAGGAACTATTGCATTTTAAATGAATGTTTGTATTGGAAAACTGCTAATGGTTTATTACTTAAATGTTTTCCTGAAGTGGATGAAGAGAGGATCAAGCATGAATTCCATGAGGGAGAGTGTGGAGGTCATCTCTACTGGAAAACCATGGCCAATAAAATCCTTAGAGTTGGCTATTGCTGGCCCACCCTCTTCCAAGATATCCATAAAATGATAGTTTCCTGTCATAAATGCCAAATCTTCGAGGGCAAAAGAAAGCTCCTTCCCTTACCATTACAACCTATCATTGTTGAAGCTCCTTTCCAACAATGGGGCCTAGATTTTATAGGAGAAATCCATCCTGCTTCATCTGCCCAACACAAATGGATTCTCACAGCCACTGACTACTTCACAAAATGGATTGAAGCCATCCCTTCTAGGAATGCCACAGATTCTGTCATTATAAAATTCCTTGAAGACCATATCTTGTCTAGATTCGGATGCCCTAGAAAGATTATTACTGATAATGCTGCTGCTTTTTGTTCTAAAAAAATGATTGAGTTTTGTCACAGGTATCAGATTACACTTGGTCATTCTACTGCTTATTACCCTCAAGGTAATGGGTTAGCTGAATCATCAAATAAAAGTTTGGTGACTATCATCAAGAAGATGCTGGAGGAAAATAAAAAATCATGGCATAAAAAGTTGGTGCATGCTCTGTGGGCAGACAAATTGACCACAAAGAAATCCATTGGAATGTCCCCTTACAAACTTGTTTATGGAGCAAATGCAGTATTTCCTACCAGCCTGGGTGTACCAGTGATAAAATTAGCCCAAGAAATATAGTCAGAAGAAAGCATCATGATAAGGAGGATCAATGAGACAATACATCTCCAGCAGACAAGAGAGGAGGTTTACAGCAGAGCTCAAAAGGTGCAAGAAAATATAAAGAAGTTGTTTGACAAACGAACAAAGGCTTGTGATTTTAGCATTGGAGATAAGGTACTTAGATGGGACTCCAGAAGAGAGGAGAAGGGCAAACATGGAAAGTTTGATATTTTGTGGCAAGGTCCTTGCATCATTCAGTCCACCATTGGTCATAATGCCTATTTTCTGCAAGATCTAGATGGCACAGATCTGTTTGGGGGTCCTGTCAATGGAAGGGTCCTTAAACACTACTACTGCTGAGTCTGATTTTAAAGCTTTCATTTCCATTATAAATATCATTGCTTTATTTCAGTTTCATAAAAAATAAAAATATATATATATATACAAAAACAAAGAAAAGAACGAAAAGAGGGAAGATTGTAAAAGCAATAAAGGCAGAGCCCTATGCCAAAAAAGAGAAATAATGCTGAAAGTGTGCAAGCTCAAATGCCACTCCTGAAAAACATACTCCTAGTTAGTCAAACAGTTTAATCTTGACTAACTAGTTTTAAATTTACTGCTGATAGGATAATGAATTTGATTTGCCAAACTGTTTAATCTTGGCTTATCAGTAGATAGGTTAGGTTATAAATCAAAGGTTCAAACATGCTCAAAACCTGAACCTAAGATTCCAAGAAGAATGACTCAAATATGTTTCAAATTATGAGTCAAAGAAGAATGCAAATCTGGTTATAATCAACTCAAAATCTGAACCAGAGAAAAAGAAAGAACAACTCAAACAGAATTCAAAACAGAGTTGTAAAAAGATGGAGGAACTGCTTTGAAATTTCAGATCTTAAAACCCTTAGTTTTTGTTTAAATTTCTGCAAAATAAAGTCTATGTGCAGCTTGTTTTTTTTTATGCCGTAGACCACAGCAAGCCATACAGCTCAATCTTGACTTGACTGTTTTTAAATTTTTGTTGTAGAATTTAGAGAATGAAAGTCTGTTGGACAGCTTAATCCCAACATACAGTAGATTAGGTAGAGAAATATCTAAGCTCAACTATTTAATCTGAGTTCAGGGAGAAATAAGGAGTAGAAATAGATTAGATTTCCTGCTTTCAAAAGAATAAAATGTTGTGAAAAGAGTTTGCCAATCCAAGTGCACTCTGATGAAGAAAAAATGTTAGATTAGTAGGATTGGGTAGGCAGAAGCTTGTGTTGATGAAAATCCATGTTTTTCAATGCTGCTAACATATTTCAGAGAAAAAGCAGATCATCTAGCAAAAGAAGAGAAATCCAAAGAATGAGGCACATGGTCAGCTTCCCAGAGAATGCAAGTCTGAAGTTCTTGATGTCTTCAAGAAGGCACCATCCCCAAGTGGAGCCACTATTGGCCACCTATAAAATTTGTTCCATCAAAAGGTGGCCAAAACATTATTCAGTCATCAAGGAACAGTTTCTTGGTAGAAATTGTATCTCTTGAAGCCTCCAGGCAGATGTCATACCTTTGTTTCAATCTTCATAGCTTTCCTCTTGACCACTCAAAAATTCTGCTAGAAATCCAAAGCCAAATACTGCTGCATTTTAATAAATCTCCGCCGTCGATCTGCTCCACAGATCGAACGGTACGGAGCGCGACTTACCTTGTGGACCCCCCATCTATGCGCTGTTTACCAAACCCGCTTGGTTTTTCCACACCACTCATCAACGGGAGGCAGTTTTTTTCCGATGGCCAGCGAATCCATACAATTAGCGACACGCGTCCTTGGCACTATTTCGAAACCGTTGTTTAACCTTAGTCCCTCGCACATTATCATTCGGACCAAGTCACCCAGCGGAATTCATCACAGCCGTCCGATCTGCAAACCCTCATCCAACGGTGATCGCTTGCCCAAGATGACCCGGCAATTAACAAAAGTGCTCGCGCTGTAACCAAGCCACTGCCATTGCCCTCTCCCAACCGTCGATTTTGCGCGAATCAACGGCTCAGATTTGATCTTCTTTCCGCCTCCGTATAACATTTCTCGATTAATCCTGACCATTGGATGATGCCATCCAACGGCCGCGCTCCTCCGCACACCCTCCGATGCAGTCAACCTATATAACGCAGGATTTTATAACAATTTCTTGTATTTTGCAGGGTTTTGAAGTTTTTCTTATTATAATCGAAAAAAACTCGCAGGCGGAGGGTGACGATCCTTTGGCCTTCGAAATACATTAAAAATCATTTCCAGGGTTTATATTTACACTTTATCAGTGAATTCATGAGTCATTGATGCCATTTTGACCCTGCACACCCATGCGCACCAAGAAACACAGTTAAATTGGGCGTCGTCAAAGAGTATTAGCGCCGAAGACATAAGATATTAGAAGAGGAAGTTTGAAGACCCAAAACACAGATTTCAAGTTAATTAAAGGTGTTTTGGGAATGACGAAGACATCTGTCAAGCTGAGAAAGCCTCCACCGCCATAAAAAGAGGCTAATTGAACCCTCCATAGCTCCAAAAGACACTAGCAGCCTCGCAGAAATTAAAGATCGCCGAACAATTAATGCAAATCAAAGAATCTTATCTCTAATTGTCGGAAAAACCATTGTGGAAGTTGAAGAACATTCGGGAAGCAGGTATTTTCAATCATTTGGCCTCGAATGACACAGATAGAGTTATGAAGTAGAGTTATAAACGATTATATTCCCACCTTATGCCTTGCCTGGTTCCCAAAAGCCAGGAATTGCATTAATTGCATAATTGATAATACTTGACCCCTGGGAAATCCTCCCACCTCTTCATTATTCTATAAATACTGTTATAGAAGATGAGAAAATGTTGGTCTCTGTACATCTGAATGCATGTAATGGTTATTCTGAAGCTACTGATGCCCTGTCTTGTAACTGAAAGATACACAAGCTGATATGAGAATTTCAAAGCTGTAGAGACCCACCGGGCTTGCAAATTGTAACTGGTTTGAACATCAATACAAGCTGCTGATTCATGGAATTCTCAACTATGTCAATGGTGATGCAGTCCTTACTATTAAATTTTTATTTTTCTTAATGTTTTCACTTTGTTCACTTTCTCTGATAAAGAGCAACAAACATAGAGTTAGGATGTACTCTCCATGGTACCCTACTCTTACTGAAAGCTTTACTTCTATGTTTTCTTCATTTGAATGTTCTCTTTGAAGAGTATATTAATGCAGGTTAGTTTAAAAGCACTTCCCTGATCTAGATTGCTCTTTAAAACGAGCCTTCCCTGTGTTTTCCTTAGAGTATATTAATGCAGGTTAGTTTAAAAGTACTTCTCTGATCTAGATTGCTCTTTGTGATTATCATCTGTTTTCCCTTATCGAATATGCTGAAAGCAGGCTAGTTTAAAGCACTTACCTAATCTTAAGCAGTTCGAGCTATTTTTTAAATGCTTCTGATTGAAAGTACTTCAATGCAGGCTAGTTTAAAAGCACTTACCTGATCAACAGAAATACTTTTATGTTTCCCCTTAAGTACATGTTGAAAGCAAGCTAGTTTAAAAGTACTTACTTGATCTTAGACTGTGCTTTGTCCTTCCTTTTGTTTGGTTTTTCACTTCTTATCTGTTTCATTCCATAAAATCACTTTAAAGATCCTTTGATATACGTAACTTGCCCCATGTATCCTTCTTGAATCTTGCTGTCCAATTAAATCCTCCTATGACTCCATAGCCCAATGGGTTAAAACTATCTTTGCCCTTTTCTGTCAACTAAATCATTCCTTCATTGCAGACATTTTCACCCTTTATTTAGAACTACCTTTCATCTTCATCATGTCTTTTCCCAACCAAAAAAAAACAAATCAAACCCATGCTCTTCATAACTAGCCTAATATCACAATTGCAGCCTTTAAAGATCACATCTTTTAACTCATTTATAGAGAGATCCCTCTCTGGATTCAGGAGTGCTAGATCCTTGAATCCCAAAGTGGTATGATGTTACCTCTGCAGTTGGAATTTGCCAATCTTGCTAATTACAGGGTCCTAACAAACCCATGCACCGTTATTGCATCCTACCAACTACAACCAGGATTACATTTTGTACCTCGTTGCTTCTCATTCCACCATAGGGATGGTGTTAGTTCAGGAAGATGAACCTCACAATGAACATGTGATTTACTATCTTAGTCGGAATCTGCATCCGACCGAGATCAAATACACACATGTGGAGAAATTGGCATTGGCAGCTGTCCAAGCTGTCCAGAGATTTAGGCACTACATCTTGTTATGTAAAACCAAAGTAATTTCTGATTGCAACCCTATGATGTATATTTTGACCAAACAATTGCTAGGGGGGGAGTATTCCAAATGGATAGTCATCCTGCAGGAATTTGACTTGGAGTTTGAGAAATCCAAGGAAAAGAAATATTTGGTATTTGCGGAACTGATGTGTGATTTTCCCTCTATTGATACTGAAATTGTGGCAGAAGAGCCCATTGGAGACGAATCTCTGTTTCTTATCAGTACTCTATATCCATGGTATGGAGATATTATTGTTTATCTCCAAACCCAATATTTTCGGCCTGAAATCTCACAATCTCAGCGATGGAAAATACGCTTCCAATCCCAAAAGTATAATATTATTGGTGAAACACTCTATCGTCGTGGAGCAGATTCTGTTTTCAGACACTGTCTTGTTCATGAAGAAGCTGAAAAGGTGTTAAATGATTGCCATTCTGGAGCATGTGGCGGTTATATGTCTAGGTATGCCACAACCCAAAAGATATTGCACGCTGGTTATTTATGGCCGTCATTATTCAAAGATTGTATTTATGCAGTCCAGAAATGCCATAATTGTCAACTTTTTGATTGTAAGATGTGCGCGCCACCCACTCCTCTTCATCCCATAATTGCTGTTGGTCCTTTCGCGAAATGGAGTATCGACTTTATTACATGTAACCCTCACTCGGTCGGGGGGCATGCATATATTATCTTAGCAGTATATTATTTTACTAAGTGGGCCGAGTCGATGCCTACATTTTCGGCTGAAGGCAAGACTACTGCGAATTTCGTATTTAATCACATAATTGCTAGGTTCGGTGTTCCTCAAGCCATTATTACAGATCATGGAAGTCATTTTCGAAATGTCATGATGACTAAACTGACAGATCAACTTGGCCTGCGTCACGACAGTTCCACTCCGTATTATCCACAAGCCAATGGTCTGGTTGAAGCCATAAATAAATTTTTAGTCACCATGATTAGACGAATTATTGGTATTCATAAAACGAATTGGCATCCCATGTTATTTTCAGCACTTTGGGCATATCAAACCTCAGTAAAAACATCAACTGGTTTCACTCCCTTTCAGCTTGTTTACGGTTTGGAAGCTATGTTGCCAATTGAATGCGAAATTCCATCACTAAAATTAGCCATAGAATTACTCCCAGCTACGTCTGAGGAGGAGAAACGTTTCCTTTACTTAGCTCAGCTGGATGAGAATCGACGAAATGTCGTAATAGCAAACGAGGCTCATGTTAAACGAATAAAAGCTCAGTATGATAGACATGTTACCCTTCGAAATTTTTCAGAAGGAGACCTAGTCTTAGTTTATGATCAAGCCAATGATAAGCTAGGAGCTGGAAAATTCGTGCCCATGTGGCATGGCCCTTTCATTTTCAAGCGAAAGCTAGCTAAAGGGGCCTATGAGCTGCTAGATTTTGATGGTGTCCCTTTAGATAAACCCAGAAATGGACTTTATCTAAAGCAATACTATGCTTAACTTGGTATGGAGATTTTTATTAGATTAGATTTCTTTACTGCTAGTGTGTTTTAGATTAGAAAAGCGTGCTTAGTTTAGAAGTGTGTTTTTATCACTATTCCTACTTACTTGAGTTTTACTCTTGATATTGCAGATGTTGACGTCTCTTCAAACCTACATTGGTTTTGCTGATGGTGCTTGTCATAGTACACGGAACATTTCTTCCGCAGCTTGGGTTATCTATTCACCCTCGGATGAGTTAGTATCCACGCATGGGGTAAGCCTTGGTCAAACAACGAATAACATTGCCGAGTATAGTGTAGTGATTGAGTTATTATCCGAATCCATATCATTTGGAATTCAGAGTTTGATTGTTAGGTTCGATTCTGAACTTGTTGTATTACAATTAAACCAAGTTTATGCCATTAGAAATCCAGTGTTATTACGATTATTTTTAAGAGTTCGTCTCTTGGAACGTGAATTTGATTACATTGAATATCAACATATTCCAATACATTTAAATACGTTAGCAGACGCAGTTTCTTCTAAAATGATAAATCAACATTTGCAATGATCAAAGCAGTAAAACAAACAACATTCATAACACGTATACAGATAGCCGGTAAATAGTGATATATAATAGTATAGAATGTTTTCGAAAAATATACATCGTCTTCAATCATAGGTTGGAAACACCTTATGATCGGCAAAATGATAAACACAAAAAGTCAAAAATATGAGTCTACAACACGATCATCCCATCACTGATGGTGATCACGATAAGAAACCACTGCCCGAGCCACCCTACACAGGAACCTCCTAAAAGGTCCTGGAACACCAAGCACGTATCTCTGCAATCTGAGTGGGATCTCATCTATGTATGTCTCTGGAATATCTAGAGTTAGATGCTCTAGATGATGCTCTAAATCAGACAAAATTTCCGCTGATTGGCCTACTAGGGCTAGTGCGGCTGCAACTGGTTGTCTTCTGTCATAAGGCTAGATATGGGCTGGTCACCGTGGACCCACATCTGCATTCATAAAAACTTTTTGGTTATTAATTGACAAGACTATCAAAAATAAAAATTAGAATTTAGAATTCATTGAAAATGTTTTTACCTGATTCATCCCACTGTTCCCATGCTGGGAGAGTCATCTCTTGGTCACCGCGGAAGTCTATCCCGGCATATGGAAAGTCCTCGATGAAAAAAATTTGGCAGTCCAGCCAACAAAAATATGAAGGAGGAAATCGAATAATCTCAGCACCCTCAATACTGTGATGGGCCGTCAATGCAACCCAACGAACGATCCTAGGTTCTCGGGGTCGACCAGCATCAACAAGAATACTTTGCGAAGCTAGCATGGGTACCCTCTCTAGAGAAAAAGTGACCACGATGGATCCATATCCAAAGTTATTTAGTTTTCCATTTTTTTCTCTAGTCAGTTGGCCTTTTACATTAGCCAGCACAGCTTCGCACCAATTGAAAATGGTGCCTCGGAAACAGTCTACAGTAATACGCATCTGGGAACCGGTAGCCACATGCAGTGCGTCACTCCCACACAGTCTAGTAATAGTAAATGAAATCACTTTTAGCTCGGGATGGATGATAGTTTTTATATCAATCCGTTTGTCCCTGGGGTCGGCTTCATCATTACAGAACTCTTGTCGAAGACTAGCGACAGTTTGGCCACCTGGCCTAGTCCCAAACAAGGAAAGTTGTTTGCCCCTCTTGGAAAAACCAGTTAGAAAATAAATATCCTCCAGCTCAATTTCGAGCCGGTGGCCACCAATAATGAAACACTAGTCCTGCACATTCCACCTGTTTACCAGCCATGTCAGGAGGTCTACCTGTGCCCTCATGCCCTGAATGGCCCAAAATTTATACAAACTGCATGCTCTTAAAGCCTGCATTGTGGGCAAATGGAGCATCGCAGCGTCATCCACATCCTCATGCTCACGTTCTCTCCAAATCAACATCTTGCTAATCCTACAATGCATAAAAAGATAATTTCTAAAGAACAATCTAATTTGAAACACTGGTACTGCACATTCCACCTATTTACCAGCCATGTCAGGAGGTCTACCTGTGCCCTCATGCCCTGAATGGCCCAAAATTTATACAAACCACATGCTCTTAAAGCCTGCATTGTGGGAAAATGGAGCATCGCGGCGTCATCCACATCCTCATGCTCATGTTCTCTCCAAATCAACATCTTACTAATCCTACAATGCATAAAAATATAAGTTAGAACAATCTAATTTGAAAATTTTTGGGCAACAAATGAAAATTTTGATTTTGAAATTCAATTGCGCGGGTACCACACTTTTTCTTCGTATGCAGTGCGTAGGAACACACGCGTTTCGTAAGTAAAGTGCAGACCCATGACCTTTTTTCTATATAGAAAAAGGTGAAGGTCCGCAGATCCTATGTGTTATGCCTGCGGACTGCCGCGGGCGGTTTCTTAAACATATTTTTCCCTTAAAAAAAATGAAAACTAAAGCCTAAAAAGAATTGTAAATGGATGAAAAGCAAGATTAAGAGGTTGTGGATTACCTGGGATTGACAGTTCTTGATTTTGTCAGATGGATCTTCCGGAATCTTCACAGGAACTTTTTACCCAAAAGCTTCTACTTTTCACTTTGAACTTGAACGGTAAAAATGAAGTTGAAAAAGTCCTTTTTATAAGTTTTTTCGAATAGATGAATTTTTAATTTATTTATTTTTCACTTTAAAAAGCGTATTTTGAAAGCATTTTTACTTATTTTAAACAGGTATGTGTAATGTTTCAAGTTTTTGTGCAGAAATTGGATTTATCAGGAGAATTGATCATTTTTCAACAAAGAGCATACTTTTATCACTTTTTCGGACTCTTTCAAAATTTTACGAGAAAGAGAAACATTGGAGTTCTCTTTTAAGCCCTTTTCAGACTCTCTAAATATGAAAACATTTCCGAGTACTTGATTGTTTGAACTCGTTAAAGTAAATGAATGATTGTCCCTTCAATATAAGTTTACCCCTTTTATGGACTGAAATGGACTATTTACGAAAAAGGTATACGTTGAATAATTACGGTCAATAGAGTTCTCTCCCGCATTATTTTATCCTTTTTCGGGCTCGAGAGACTAAATTTACGAAAAAGTACACCCATGGAGTTTTCTTAAGTTTTTCTTCTGACTCCCTAAAAATGAAAAACATCGAGTTTCTCTTATACTGGACTTGTTAAAATTTAACAGTAAAGGACCTGTTTAATTTTCAACGGGAACGAACCACTCCTTCTTAGGGTTCGAATCTTAAACTAAGTTGGACTCATCCAAAGGATGAGCTTATAAACAAGCAAATGTTATCCTCCTCAAGCTTGTCAAAAATAAAGAGGTACTTGCCAGAAATGGTGGGGGAAAAGAGAGAAAAATGACTTGTTTGTGGTATTTTGATTTTTCGAAAATCTAGTTTACCACTCTTGAACACGACACTTTCAATCACCTAGGTTGGAAAATCCTTTGCCTAACAGTTAATCGAACCTCATTTGAAAGTCTTCATCTGGTTTCTAGGTATTAGCTTTGGGTCAACTACTACCAAGCCATCTGCAGTGTCGTTATGTGTTCAAGAGGATAGTTCAAATAAACCATTCATCTGCGAAATATCTGTCATCAATTTTTGACCATCCCTGAGGCAGTCCTTGCCGATATATTTTCAAAACTTGATACATGATTTCGAGTTGTGGGCTTGCCTATGATAGATCACTTTCTATCGACGACAGCTCATTATCTAGGAAGTTGATCCAGAAATCGTCAGTACCTTGAAATCTGCATGCCTCAATGGCAGGTTTCTCGCCTTCGACGACAGGTTGCATCATTGACCTTCGATCGAATGATTCCATGACATGTTCGACTTCAACTCATTCATTCACATTTCATGGATTGTACTAAGTACTTTGAGAGCCATTGACATTACTAGTGGTTACTCTCACACTTGTTAACAGTTTACATCATTGACTGGTAATCAAGTGGTTTCTACCATGTTCGACTTCAACACATTTATTCACATGGATAGAATTGTACTAGTTCAAGATGCGGAAATCAAGACCCTGGATCTAGTTTCTACCATCCAGGCTGCGAAGAATTTTGTTATCATTTATACAGTAGACTATTTACAAACAGATGGTTGCGTCCATACTGTGTCTACACATGTCTATACTGTGATGTACTCAAAATCATTCCTGTATCAAAACAGTTTGAATTAGTCTCTAGTTAGTTTTGATCTGAGTATGGGAATGCCTACCTCAGTGATGATATATATATAATTTTTCATTGAATGTTTTTACAGGTTTCGACTGGGGTGACCATAGGATGATCCTTGAAATGATAAAGTACTGCACTCTTCATATATGACAGACTTCAGCATCATCTATTCCAGACTTTGTACTTTAGGGGGCAATCTGTTACACTGAAAATTGTCATCCTGACATTCTGCTGTGTGTATGAGTTCATTATTACTCATAATTCTCCCTTTGCAAGTCTAACATATCAGTTCCTCATGTCAAGCCTTGAAAATTAGAGAAAGGTTCCTAAAAATCTCCTAAACTTTGGTGTCGCACTTTCTCTCTATCTTGCCTATGGTCCCGCACCTAATGTTCATCTCTCTTGCATATATGAATTCACTTTATATGTGTTAAAATTGCGGACCCTTGTAAGATAAAAAAGGCACAAGTAATTTCTGAAAAACTCAATAAAAGTGAATTCTAGAAGCTTCCAGAAAATATCTTCCGGTGATAGAACCGCTCTTATGAGGTGCATGTATCCCTTACCTTATGGAGCTAACCCCTTGATGTGAGGAGCTTATCCCTTTGAAGGAGGGTTCTATCCCTTCATAGTTGGAACAAAAGACCTCCTCCATTCTACTATAAAAATAGGAATTGGGTAGCCTCAAAGGGAGTTGAAGCTTTAGAATATTTGAAGTTAAGTGCTATTGAGATTCAGACTCAGTTAATTAAGACTTTTGTGAGGAAAGATTACACACCTCTATTCTTCTTGGTTGGAGGAGTGCAGAGCTTATCAAAGTAAAGGAGATTCCTACTTCGGACCCCGGAAAGTCCTGTGCAACATCAAGGCTCAGGTTGTAAGGATTTTCTTCTTTTGAAATTAATACAAATATACTCATTTTTCTCAATAAGATTTCAATCAATGGTTTATTTCATAGATTCCTTGATCACTACTATAAGCATGGTTTATGATGATTTCTATACAGGTGCTATGTAATAGTTTTCTTGTTTTTGGCTACAGGTTTATGAAGAAAACTCCTTCAAGCACACGAGGCACAACAACGACTTCAAACAAGCACTGGACAAACGGTAAGTCTTTAACACTTCAATAGAGATTTTCATGGATCATATATGCTTAGAGAAAGATTAGTTTATTTGGCTGTTTTTTGCTAGATAATTTTAGTACTAGGGAGATCGGTCTTGTCCACAAGACGGATTAATCCTCCAACAACAGCTGCTTGTTGTTCCATATCTCCATTATTAGTCTTAGCCATAGCTTCTGCAACTTTGGGGTTCATTTTAGTGGCCACTTTCCTCTTTTTTGAAGCTTGCTTGGTGACTATGATTCTTCTCTTTGGGGTTCACTTGGGCATTTCTTTCATTCTAAGAACCCTAATGGTTTTCTTGAGTTGTTCCATGAGTCTTTGAAGCTTCATTTGTTCCCTCCAAATTTTTTCAATCTCAGTTACTTTCTTCCTTTTTCTTAATGGAGCGGCTGTTCCTTTTTCTGGACCTACTTTCTCAATAGGGTTTTGGTCCTCACCAGTCGTGCCTTCAGTTGGGCTCGCTTCTCTGTTTTCTTCTTGGGGTTCTTCCTCAAGGTTCATATGCCCTTGGATAAATTCTACAGGAGTTATACCCTCAATTGACTCTGCAATCCCCTGAGAATTTTCAGGTTGGGATACTGCTTCAGTGTTCTCCTTTTCTTGTTCATGCTTCTCAGGGGAAGAAACCCCAGCTGATTCCATCATTTCGTTAGGGTTTTCTGTTTCATCTAGAATTTCTTCAGCCATTTATTTGTTGATAGCAGAGTGCTCCTGCAATTGGTTGATATCAATATTAAGGTCCAGAGGGCTATGAGGCTGCACGTAGTCACTCATATTGGCCAGAATTTGGGCCAATTGGTCTTCTTGCAAAGGGCTTTGTGGTGAACTTGCAGTAGTGTTTTCGGGAGGCTCTGTTCCTTCTCTTTAACTACTATGATTATCTTCATCCTCCTCGCAGGTATGGTAGCTACCTTCTTCCTCATCAGAGTAGCGAATTTCTCCCTCAATTTCCTCTTCTTCATTATTTCCTTCTTCTGCACTAGTTTGTTTCTCACCACTGGTGTGGTGGCTCATTTATTCTTCCTTATTAGTATTAGGACTCCCTCCTTCCAATTATGGAGGTTGTTCATCCTCTGAGCTGGGAAATTCCAAGGGCTAACTACTGCTACCCGAAAGGACTTCTATAATTCCCCTACTTCTTTTTGAACGGGAGGACTGTCTACGATTTTATGGCTCAGCTGCTAAGCTAGCCATTCTCTTTCATTTTGGGGCAAGTAAGGCTAATCCTCCATCAATCGAAAATATAAACTCTTCCCAATTGGTCTGTTGTTGGGCAAGACTACGACTCACTATTAATCTGATTAGGCAATGGTGGCTTACCACCATGTCTGCGTGCCGAGCTTTTCTTATACTATGGGCAACATCATGCAGTAAGGAATTTAAAAATGCAGGCAAATTTATAGTACATTTTTGCTTTAATACTGCCAATGACTTAAGGTGGCGAGGTCTTACGATGTCTTTCCCTCCATCACATGTTATATAGGCTTGCACTATCTTAGCCAATTCTGTCGATGGTTCTCCCAATGATGCTGTCTGAACTCCTTTGCCTTTGACAACCAATTTTTGTTCGACATCCTGGAAAATATTCATGGCTTCTTGAAGCCTGACCTTTTTCTGAGTCCATATGGTTCCTTGCGCTGGTAGACCAGACACCTTTGCAATTATTTCATCTGTTACGTCTATCTGTCTTCCTCTAACCATGGAGTATCCTTCCTGCAAATTCTGTAAAAACTCGGTAGCCACTGTTTCATGGGGTTGTTGCAGCCTCGTGAAATATGTAATCCATCCCAATTTTTCCAGAATCTCTTGTGCAGCATCAGAAACAACTAGCACTTGCGGCTCACTATGCATTTGTTATCCTCCCATCTTCTCTACACACTGTTACTTCTTTCCAAACACACAGTGATGTAATGGAACAGCACAACATGGTGAATTGGAATAATATCGTTAAGTTTTTTTTATTCCCTAGAATGTAGGGATTTGATTTGCATATAGGTAAACAATATAGGGATTTGATTTTCATGCAGTGATTAAAAGACATCCACGCCCCCCTGAAGGATGATAGGTCATCCTCAACCATCAATTAAGAGAGGAAAGTACTGCACAGTAGTTGTATAGTAGGAAAAACCAAACATACTTATGATACAATCAATCAAATTATTGCATTTACTGAAATCAATGCGTGTGATGAATCGTAAATAGATATAGAAATGTTTGTAATGATTTAAAGATAAGTATAAGGGATAGCTTAAGATGAAAATAAGTACAAATGCGTTTATTACCCACTCAAACTAATGTGATCAATTTATGATGATTTTCATGTATAATAGGTTTGAAATCAAGGGTTGAGGATTCATACTTTCATTTGATATTTAGATAGAGATGTAGGAAAAAGGGTTTAATATTACTATTGATGTGTACAAATGTGACTCCAATACCATCAGCAGAGCTCTGTTGCCCACAGGTGTCCATAACGTTGACAAAGTTTCTTTCTCACCCTTGGAACCATTGTATTTTATTTATGTTGAGGAAGTGCTATTAAATGTCATAACGGAGGCCATTGTGCCAGCTTGGGGACCAGATGAATCACAATGACATTCACCGGGAAGAAGTGAAAAGTGGGCAGGTTGGCTTGTGATGAGACCTCCTGTTCCAAGGACTTCTTAATTTTTTCAATTGTCTATTGGACCATATCTCTGGTGTGGTGGCTATGATGGGAATGCCACTTCACTTGCTTCCTTATGATCATGGTAGGCTGGCTCTTGATGAGACCCCCTATCCTCCATTTGCCATATCATAAAATTATTAGTGAAATATATAAATATTTTTTCTTTTTCATATAGAACTTTCCTACTTATATATAAAGGATGGCTCAGCACTCCTTAAGAGAAGGGATGGTGGAAGAAGTCTAAACATCTCAATAGAAAATAATATGCCCCTATTCCTACTCCATGAGTAAAAATCAAAGAAAGTTATAAAAATTTGGGGAAAAACCAACATGATAAGGATAATAGATCATATTATTAATGGTAAGACAACAAAGTCATGTTATTGATTATGTCCCTTTTTCCTTTTTCTTATCATTACCAAACAATTTCTTAAAAAGATGACAATTTCTTTTGATTTGCTGATTCCAGTAAGTTGTAATTTGTATGATTTTGTATAAATAGTATGTTTTCCTTTAGAAGATTCATTAGAAATCCTCAAAACACTGGTGTAAAACAAAAATAATCCACTCAAAAGGTGTTGTTCCTTTAGAAAGGAACAACAGAAACAATCTGCGGAAATGTTGTTCTTTTCGAAAGGAACAACAAAAAGAATCTGCGTAACTATTGTTCCTTTCAAAAGGAACATAAAAACAATCTGTAAAACAACGGAAATAAACAGCACAACTGCTGTTCCTTTCAAAAGGAACAACGAAAAAACTCTCAGCAAAGATGTTGTTCCTTTCAAAAGGAACAGCAAAAATGTTGTTCCTTTAGAAAGGAACAACAAAAACTGAAAATAAACGAAATAAACAGAGTTTAAAAAAAATAGAATTTCATAAAACAAAAAAACAAAATAAATGAACAATATTTGTGTACAAATTTTAAAGAAAAGAAATGATTTAATGAATGGGTGTCGAGGAGGAGTTATCCCCTTTAGCCAGAATTTTCATGGTAGAATATTCCCGTAATTGTTGGTAGAAGGATTCTCGAGTAAGCGGTTTATGATATAATCATACTCGATGACCGTTTACTTTGAAGGAATGTCCAGATCCATCAATGGTGGTTAATGTAATGGTGCCATTATCATGCATTTTTTGTATTTCATAAGGTCCGAGCCATCGTGTCTAGAGTTTCCCTAGAAAATCCTGAAACCTAGAATCATATAGGAGTGCCCAGTCTCCTTCGTGGAAGATATTTTATTTGATAAGGGCGTCGTGCCATTTTTCTCTCTGTTGTTGAATTAATGCTGTGTGCTGAAGAGCAGAGAGCCTAATTTCATATAACTCATTAATTTGCTGCAGTCTTTTGGCATGGGCTTCATTTAAATCTAGACCCACCTTTTGGGCTATTCTTAATGTCTGAATTTCAAACTCTATTGGAAATATGGGCTCTTTTCCAAATACCAATTGATATGGTGAATATCCCATAGTGGCTCTCCATGTTGTTTGATATGCCCACAATGCTTCTGGAAATTTGTAGGCCCAGTCACATCTGTGCGAGGCAATAGTTTTTGTCAATATGGACTCAATCACTTTATTCATGCTCTCTACTTGGTCGTTTTCTTATGGGTGGTATGGGGTTGTGATATTGTGCTGAATGTGGTAATTCTGTAATGTTTCATCTAGTTTATTACCTACAAACTGCAGTCCTCCATCTGTGATTATATCCCTCGGGAGGTCATATCACACAAAGATTTGGAAAATAAATTGTATTACAGAGTCCTCTGTAGCTTTTGAAAATGCCTCTGCTTCATCCCATTTAGTGCATACTCGGTTGCAACTAGGATATATGTTTTTTGGTTTGATGGGGGGCTAATAGGGCCAACAAAATAGAGCGCCCAACATTCAAATGGTTTAATTACTAGTTGGGGGTTCAAAGGCATTTCGTCGGACTGCCCAGGGCGACCTGCCCTTTGGCAGCTATCACAGGCCTACACAAATTTTTTTGCATCTTTAAAAATGGTAGGCCAATAATAGCCTGTCCGTAAAACCTTATGGGCGTTTCTACGATCTACAAAATGTCTGCCACACGACCCATCATGGCATGCTTTCAAAATATCAAATACCTCATCCTCCTGGACGCATCTCCTAATTTTCATATCTGACCATGTATGAAACAGCTAGCCCCCGATCCAAGAGAATCGAGTACTACGCTTTATTATCTACTTTCGTTCATTAAGGGTTAGATGTTTAGGTAATTTACCTATTGCCAAATAATTTTCTATATCAGCATACCATGGGGTTCTAACAGTAACAACGAACAAATTTTGCATCTGGGAAGTGGTCTTCAACTGCTTATGTATCTGTTGGCTTTGGCATTCTTGATAGAAAATCAGCTACAGGGTTCTCTTTTCTAGGTCGATCTTTAATTGTAATGTCGAATTCCTGCAATAAAATCAACCATCTTGTCACTCTTCCATTTGTAACTGGTTTATTTGCTAAAAATTTAATGGCAGAGTGATCAATATATAGTACTACAGGATACCCAGTTATATAATGTCTAAACTTATTTACAACATGTACTACAACTAAAAATTCCTTCTCAGTCACAGTATAATTTAGCTCAGCAGGAGATAGATTTTTGCTAATATAATAGATTGCATATGGTTTTTTATCTTCCTCTTGACCAAGCACTGCTCCAATCGCTGTGTCTGAGGCATTGGATGAAATTTGGAATGGAAAATTCCAATTTGGGCCCCTCGGCACTAGGGCTATTGAGACAAGCTTTTTCAGATCGTTGAAGGCATTGTCACATTTATCTGTCCAAATAAAATTAACATTCCCAGTTAGTGCATATAAAGGTGTAGCTATTCGAGAATAATGTTCTATAAATCTCCTATAATAACCAGAAAAACCAAGAAAGCTATGTTCCTTTGTTTATGTAGTGGGTGTGGGTATTAACAAAATTATCTGAATTTTAGCTAGATCCACTTGAATTCGAGCTGCTAAAATATAGTGCCCTAAGATAACTCCTTCGGTCATCATCATATGACACTTTTCATGGCTTAAAAAAAGCCTAGTGTCAATAAATCTTTGCAACACCTTTTCTAAATTTTCTAATGCTGGCTCAAAATCATCTCCGTAAGGTGTGAAGTCATCCATATATACTTTGAGCCCTTCATTTATTAAATCTGAAAAGATGCTGAGAATGGCCCTTTGAAATGTAGCAGGGGCATTGCATAGGCCAAAGGGTAAGACTCGGTAGGAAAATATCCCCCAAGGACAGGTAAAAGTAGTTTTGTCTTGGTCTTCAGGGGCAATCTGGATTTGATTGTACTGACTGAAGCCATCAAGGAAGGAAAAAAAAATATGTCCTGCCAATGTGTCTAATACCTGGTCAATGAAAGGAAGGGGAAAGTGGTCTTTCTGGGTTGCCTTGTTAAGTTCTCGGTAATCTACACATATTCTCCACTTCCCGTTCTTATTTGGTACCACTACTAATGGAGAGACCCACTTGCTATCAGATATTGGGTAGATGAAATTAACATCCAATAGTTTCTGTAATTCATCTTTCACAATATATTTGAGGTGAGGGTTTAGTCTTCTTTGGGGTTGGTGAATGGGTCTCGCATATTTTTCGGTATAAATGTGGTGTGTGCATAATTGGGGGTCAATTCCCTTCATGTCTGGGTAATCCCATGCAAAGGCTACTTTGTATTTCCGTAGTAATTGGACCAACTTCTCTTCTTGTTCAGCAGTCAGATTTTTGTTAATGTTTAGAGTTTTTCCCGGCTCAATTTCTACCATTTTAATATTGTACATAGAAGTAGTGGGTTCTACTTGATCGGGGATGTCTTTCAGAGGATATTCTTCTTCTTTATTATCAAATGTTGTCTTGATCATGTGACATTATAGATGGGATCTGATTTGTGGTTTATTAATAAAACTATTAATGATATAATCCTATGTTTGGTCTTTAAAATCAAGGGCATCTTCTACAGTTAGAGGTGATCTCATATTTTCCATAAGATATGATACAGGTTGTTTTCTTATTTTTATTATTGATAGGCTTGGTTGGGCTGGGGGATATAAAGCTAAATTCTTGACACAGTTTCCCCTTGTTATTGTCATGTTGCCTTGTCGGCATCCAATATAAGCATTGGCAGTTTCCAACCAAGGTCTACCTAGGATTAATGGGTGTCCATCTAGCTAGTTCTTTGGGTTGATAACCAGGAAGTTAGTAGGGTATTCCTAGGAATCTACATATACCATTACATCTTCTAGTGTACCCTCTGGTTTGACTACCGATCGGTCGGCCAATTCCAATAAGGTTTTTGTTGGTTCTAGTGATGTAATGCCAAGTTTTTGATAGATGGTGGTTGTTAGGATATTGATTGCGGCTCCCAAATCAACTAAGGCATTTGGGAACAATTTCCCATTGATTTTCACTGTCACTATAGGATTTCCGGGGTCTTCATATTTTACAGGTGTTTCCATTCCTGATAATAAGTCAGATAGAGTACTGACTATTTGGATAGTTGGTTTGGTGGTTGTTCTCCTCTTTGGCTTCTTTATGCACAGTTCCTTAATGGTTTTTGCATAAATAGGGATGTCTTGGATAGCTTGGAGGAGAGGGATTTTTATACACAAATTTTTTAATTCTCCCAGAAGATCAAAATCAGGATGTTCTAATGGGCACGATATGATTAATAGTTTTGGGAATGGTGGAGAAGAGGTTGTTACTTGTTGTTGATTTTGTTGTTGAACCACCTTCTCTTTTTGTAATGTTTGTTCTATAGGTAACGGATCTTCAATATGAACATTTTTGTTTCTCTCTATTTCTACTATACGCCCAGACCTTAATTGAAGGTCATTACACTCCCTCAGTTTAGTTTCTAATTATGGGGGTTCCATTATTTGGACAGACTGAACTGGCCTATTGTTTGGGTTTGGGTTGGGCTGGGCTGGGAGTTGTGGTCTTAAGTTGGTCTGGAGGTTTGTATAGGGAGCTGGCAGTGTAGGTTGAGAGAGGGGAATTGTTCCAGCTAGTTGATTTGTAGGTCTTTTCCAGTTTGACTACCAAGCCTAACTCTGCGATGTAGAGGGGGACCATTGTGCTGGATAAGCATTGGTTTTCCAAAATAATGGGCAAAAAGGAAAATTTGGCCAATTTGTTTGATTTGGCCATGATGATGTAGGGAATGGCTGTTGTGACCAATTGGGGAAAGGTGGTTGATTTTTCCACATTCCATTATATTGCTGAGCATTGTATTGAGGAGGTTGAAAAGAAGAAAATGGATCAGTTGGCATACCTGATTGTCTTGGCTGCCATTGTCGGCGTTGATTAAGTAGACATACCACTTCTGATTCTTCTTCTACCTCCTTATAGACTGATTTTAGGCCAGGTAGTGAGGGAAATCCTTCTGTGGGGTGATATTTCATGAAAATGGCACAAAATTTGATTACATCCAGCAGACACTCTTTGTGGCTGTGTTTCTTCCTGCATCTTGGACACGATACTGCCAAAATTTGCTTTGCTTCTGCTTTCTTTTGTTTGGCTTGCATAGTGTCGAACTGCATTGTTAGAGTCCCTAGTATATCTATTTTAAAATCTTCCAACAGGTTTCCAATATTTGCACAAGTTACACCTTCATTGGAGGTCTTATTGTCCCTTGTAATCATGTCACGTTCTGTTTATTTTAGCCTTGTGTTGCCCCCTGAACTCCTATTGCACAAATCAATGATGTTAGCATAGCTTTCCTGATATATATCACCTTTTCCCATAATATTCAATGTTTCAACCCATTGATCTTTCATTCCCCTAATTAATGTAGTTCTCAGCACATTATCAAGTAAGGGTAAGGATGCATAAGGAGATCTATGAAGATTGTATTGAAACCGTTCCACATATTCTTCCAGGGTTTCATTTGGTTTTGTTGTTATTTGGAATATTTCGTCTTTTAGTTCCCGAGACCCGCAATAATCTTGATATTTCTTTAAAAACGCAACTTTCATCTGATCCCAATCAGTTATGACACCCCCACCTAACCCCATAAACCATCGTAAGGCTGCTCCTTTTAATGTGGAAGGAAATAGTTTTAATTTTTGGGGATCGGTGGTATAGTCATACCCCCTGCATAACACATCGAATTTGAACAAAAATGAATCTGTATCTTCTACTGTTAAGCCATGAAATGTGGGAATATGTTGAAGGGGAATGGCTTTCATAGGTGCATTAACTGCAGTATCTACTATAGGATATTGCAGTGTAGCAGTTTGTTGGTTCTGGTTTTGGTTTTGGGCCATTTGGCCAAAGATGTGCCAATATCCTTTTGGGATCTCAAGGGAATTCCTAGGCTGACTGGAAGGAGTAGGAATGGCCTTGACATCACTTCCTTGGTCTGGAACAATAAGTATTACTTGCTGACCTACTGTTTGCGGTGATTCAGGACCTTGGTTTTGAATGAGTTTAACATCACTTCCCTTATCTAGACTGCTTACTATTTGGACTATTTCAAAAGGAGATTTTGGTTCTTCTTCTTCTCCTGTTTCCCCTTCTCCTTCACGGAGATTACTATAGTTCCCTTCTTGTGGGGAAATTAGGCAGGGATTCTCAATTTCTTAGGAATCTTGCTTAGTTCCCACTGTTTGACTATGTATCTCAGCAAAGGCTTCAGATGGTGACTCTGTGGCCTGAAGGGAACTAGTAGGTTGTCTAAAGATAAATTTCCTAGGTCCTACTAATGGCTGAGATTCAACCCTTTTAATGCTTTCATCAATAAAAGTTGTTCGCCCAAGGGTCACTGGTCCCTTAGGTTTTTCAGGTTTAGGAGGAATTTTGTTTTTCTTAGCTAGTTTATTCATTCAAGAAATCGAGCCTTCATTCCTACCTAAAGAAAGAAGATTACCTAATTCTACTGTGAAGCGGGCTATGAGCAAGTATGTTCCTTTCCCGGTGCGCAGGTTCTTACCTTTCGTCTTTAATACCCAATTCTTCGTGAGCAGAAGAAAATCAATTGTGCATCACTCCTTTGAAATGGCATACACTCTCCCCGGCAACGGTGCCAAAATGTTGGTGTATAAAAGGTATCTTTTAAACACCTAATTATCCTACATTAATTATCAATCCGAGAGCGACTTTTTATTTCAAGAGTGTACTCTGTCTGAGACTGCAATAAGCTAAGAGTAATGTTGTGAAAGATGTAGTACAATATTCTAGATACAAGAGTAAATGGATGCTTGTAAAGAAATCTAATTCCAGTAACATGAATGAAAATACTCTGAAATCTTAACTACTCACTCTGCAAAACATCAATCAGGGATACAGTAAAAATAACTCATTCCCTTAGAAATCGATGCAACTGAAATCACACTGAGACAAGGCAGTCAATCTGGGAACTTGGAAGTAGTAACCAATGTCCTCTACAGTTGATGGTCTTGTTCTTTAAGCAATCATAATGAAATTTAACTTGAACTACTTGCTAATGAAAATATATAAAAAGAACTTCTTCTAATAACAAGAGTTGGAAAGGAACAACAATTCGTAATTCCTATGTGTACACAGTAACTGTAAAAAATCTCTCTGCTAATCTGAACCTATGAATTAGAAATGAACAGAAAACAGTAATGTGACAACAAACATTAATTGAGCAAAAAGTATAAACTTAACGCAATCAAGCAACAAATCTCCTTAAACTCTAAACCTGTCAACAACCAACACTATGAAACATTCAATCAGAATGAACCATAAACCAATGGAACAACAACCAGAATTAAGTATAAAACAGAAAAGCTTTATAAAATATAGCAAGATGAGTAAGACAGTAAATGTGATCCTTGCTAAGATAGAATAGCAGTGCAATTCATTAATGCACACAACAAACCCGAACTCTGTTCAACAGTAATCAAATAACTCTGTAATTGTAATAAATCTAAATGCAATTATCACACGACAGTAAGCAAAGGATAGAAATACAAACAACAGAGTAATTCCACCAGGGTCGGGCCCTTAGCACCAGTGAAACATTGCTGGGTTACTTCAGAACTTGGAAGATGAAATGAAACGCGCCTTTGTATTAATTGATCATAAAAGTATTACAGAGATCTCTCTCTAAACCCGAGAGTCAATTAAACGTGATATTACAAAAGAAATGTTTTGAATCAAAGGGTCTCTCCTAATAACTAAAGGTGTTGCCTTATATAACAGACTTTGACGGACAAGACAAGGAATAAGATGAGGTTTGAACAGCGATCCCTCAGGATCGAAGGATCTTGAGGGATTCACTTCCCTTCTTTTAGTTGTCACATGATTTACTTTGACCGAAGTCAAGCTGCCCCCTGCCTTTTCTTAGCGATGCGTTCAGATTTCCTTTTCCTTGGTAGGATTTTGTCTAATGCTGGAGGAATAGCAGTTGCATTTATCTGAGCCTCGCCTCTGATATAGCTGTTCACCTCGCCTAATTCCTGTTTTTAGGAATAAAAATAAATTCTTAGTCATATTTTTACAATTAACATAAATCTTCAGAATTCTACCATAATTCTTGCAATAAATCATCTTTCTAAGGTAAAAATAATTATTTTTAAATTAAAAGTATGAGAAAAAACATAGTGAATTCATACATTTTTCACTGCTCAACACTAACTACACAGTTGTATGCCACTCTAGACATTATAGAGGGGCAACTATGGATTTGGCCATGCATAACACATTGGAGTGGATTGGGAGACCTTCCATATGATAATACCACTTGGGAGGGAGATGGATTGTTGTAGCATTCAATTTTGAAGTTACTTGATGACAAGAAACATTTTGGCGAAAAGGACTGTAATATTCCCAATTTTTCATCAGTTAATTGGAATATTAGAGTTCTTAATTTTCCTAATTAATTAAGTAAATAAAAAGGTGGAGGGACCCATAAACCCCTTAGGAGAATAAAATCCATTTCTATTTTGTGAATGTATGTTAGCTAGATAGTGGAGAACCATTATGGAGTAGTGGAGCATCTTATTAATGAAGGAAGAGTGGAGATCATAGAGAAATAATGAGAAAGATGATGGAGATAGTGGAGGAATAAAATTAAGATCATAGAGAAATAATGATGAAGTGATGGAGGAAGTGGTGCATTAAATGCACACATGATGGAGGGAGTGGAGAGTAAATGAAGAGATTATGGATATCATGGGGAGAGAATGAAGTCTTCATGGAGGCTAGTGGCCACATGTTCAGCATAGTAATGAGGTGGGCCAAGGCTAGCGGAGGCTCACAAAGCATAAAATAAAGGTTAGGGTAGCCATAGAAAGAATTCTGGATTTAGATATTGTATTTTCATATGACATTTCTTTACACGCTTCAGCTGTTTAGCTATTGTCATATGACATTTCTCTGCATGCTTCAATTGTTTAGCTAAGTCTGCAGTGTTGTTTAGCACACGGGTGTCTCCGAGCGGAGATCCCACCCTTATCCATCGGGGACTTCAAGTGCCTACTCTGGAAAGGTTTCTTTGAGCATCCATTCATCATCCAGCATTGGTGCCACATCCAACCCCTCTCTACAGCACATACAGCTTCAGGAATATCGCATTACTTCCTTAGGGTTTGAGAGGAGGAAGGTAGTTTCTAGCATTTCAACTAGGAAACTGGTGGAGGGATCATCCTTTCACCTTGTGCATCCATTCTAGTCTTCTAGGAGAAACATTTCTACATTTTGCATCGGGCCATCATTCTACACCTCCTTGCAGTAGCAGTTCCTATAGGAATTATGAATTCCAGCAGTGTATATCTAGTGGAAGAAGGAAGTTTCAAGTATTTCAGCTTGGAATCCTATGAGGGATCATCCTCTCAATTTGGTGAGATTATTTCCATCAACTGTGAGCTATATTCCATTACCTAGCAGCATGCTACAACTTCAGCCCTCTTGATAGCGCAGTCCATTCCAATAGTTGTGTATTTAGTAGCTGCAACTTGAGAGGAGGAAGGAGGAGCTATATCTCAAGCTTCTAGCTTGGAGATCAAGAGAAGGGACTAGCCCTTCATGCATATAGATGATTGAGCCTTATTACAACCATATTATATTCATTTCAGGCCATAGATCTGCATACCAAATAGTTATGTATTACAAGCCTTAGGATGGTGATTTTCCAAGGTGATCCAATCTAGAAATCCTTTTTGGGCTTTTCTGGGTTTTCACCATAGAGCTTGGATCTGAAATCCCAACATTTTCTAAGCTCTAAAAAAGCCTGATTTATGCATCCATTTTCATCTAGCAGTTATATTTCCATCATTTCCAACAAGGAAAACACAGTATGGCCTCCAATAGTTCAACAATTATGCAGTGCTTTCAGTGAGAGGACTTGAGGGTCACTCTAGCCATCTATATCGGCTTGAGTGTTGCTATTTTTTAGCACTATTGTAATTGTATTCCACCTCCTTATTAATAAAATGACTCAGTTTTTATGTCTATTTTATGGTGTATTTAGTTTATTTCTGTATTTTTGTAGTTTCCAACTATTGTGTCTTATATTATTGTCTTTTCCCATTTTGGGATATTACAAAATGTTTCTTTGGGGTAAAGGAGGTGGAATATTTGGGCCATATTGTATCTCATGAGGGTGTTAAGGTAGACCCTGAAAAAATTAAGACCATCAAGGAATGGAAAATCTCAATAACCCTAAAGCATATTCGAGGATTTCTCGAGTTGACAGGGTATTATCACTAGTTTATTAAGAATTATGGGAAATTAGTAGCACCTCTAACAACATTACTGAAGAAAGATGCTTTTTTTTGGACTATAGAAGCAACTAAGACATTTGAACGTCATCTTAAAGAGGAAATGTGCCAAGATCCGATATTAGCTATACCAGACTTCACAAAAAAATTTATTATGGAATGTGATGCCTCAAAAAATGGAAATGGTGTTGTTTTAATGCAAGAAGGAAGACCCATTTCTTTGAAAGTCGTCCAATTAAGGGGAATTGCTTACACAAACCTATTTATGAGAAGGAAATGTTGGAAATATTACATGCCTTGAATCAATGGCGCTGTTAACTAATGTGAAGACACTTCAAGGTAAAAATAGATCATGATAGTCTTAAATAATTTTTGGATCAAATATTATCTTCAAAAGAGCAGCAAAAATGGGTCACAAAGATGTTGGGTTATGAATTTGAAATCATTTACAAAAAATGGAAGAAAAATTTTGTTGCAAATGTGCTCTCAAGAAGGGATGAGGATGTGGAATAATTTCTCTATTCCATTTCTATTATCCAACCAGATTGGATAATTGAAGCAATGAGTGAATGGAAGAATGATGAAGAGGTTTGGAAACTCATTCAAAATTCACAGCAAGATCCTAATACATTTGATACAATTATTTGGAAAAATGATTCATTATGGTACAAAGATCACTTATATCTATGTAAGAACTCCCAACTCAAACAAAAGATTCTTTTGGAATTACAGACCTCTCCTTTAGGAGGGAAAGTAGTATTTTAAAAAGCTTACCATGGGATCAAGAAGGAATTATTTTGGGATGGCATTAAATTTGATATTCAAAAGTTTGTGGCAGAATGTTTGTCTTTCCAACAAAACAAAATTCATACAATTAAGACCCAGGGTCAGTTACAACCTTTAGCCACAATCCAAGTCATCGTTGGGAGGAGGTCTCAATGGATTTTATCACAGTTTTACCCAAGTCTAAAGGAAAGAGTGTCATCATGTTGGTAGTTGATATAATTACCAAGTATGCACACTATTATGCATTATCTCATCCTTTCAAATATAGTACAGTCGCTATTGCATTTATGGAAACAGGTCAAAAGCTACATGGAAACCCAAAGATTATTGTAAGTGACAAACATATCATTTTCACTGGAAATTTTTAGACATAATTTTTTTCTTGTCTTGGTACTCAATTAGCTAATAGCTCATCTTATCATCCTCAATCTAATGAGAAAAATGATATAGAGAAAAAATGTTTGGAGAGATATATTCCTTGCTTTGTAATTGATAAACTAACACAATGGGTCAAGTGGTTACCTCCAGAAGAATGGTGGTATAACACTTTATTCCATACTGCATCAAAAATGACCCCATTTATGGCACTTTGTAGATATCTTACACTTTCCATCACATCTTCTTTAAGAGAAAAGTCTAAGTTTCATGTAGTGGAAGATTACATTGAGCATCAACAACGATTTATCCAACTCTAAAATGATAACCTGAGTAAGGCGTAGAATCAAATGAAAAAATAGGCATATAAACATTGCAGTGAAATAAGTTTGGACATATGCGATTCAGTATTTTTACAGCTACAACCATACAAATGAATTTCCCTCAAGAAAGATAAGAAGGATAATAAATTATCAACCAAGTAATATGGTCCTTACAAGGTATCACAAAATATGGTACTATGGCATAAAAAATGGAGTTTCATGTGTTAGCGCAAGGAGTCACTCCTTGATTGCAAAGGAGTAAGCCTTACACATCATAGTTCATTTCAAAGTAAAAGGTTTTGAGTGGTGGGATGGCTTCTTAAAGAGTTTGAAATGATTTTTATTCATTTTGACTTTCATGCATTTGGAAATATGTGGAAAGTATAAATTGTATGGTTAAATTAGTAGTATATGGGAGCAAATTGTAACAAATGAAAGATGACAGATAGTTGGTACTCAATCTAAGAAATATGCATATCCTAAATCAGTCACACAACTACAAGAATGGCCTTTTACACAAACTCGGTTTTATTTAAAGGAAACAACATTTAGAAAGAAGAGTATATCCATAAATAATTATGATAAATCTTTCATGAAACTTTCACTAACATGCTCTAAAAAACATATATATGATTTTCAGAAGACTAAAAAATAGATAATTAACTATTAGATCCTCTAAAAGTTTTGTTACTCACACTTTACTAGTTTATGGAACTCATAAATCAGAAGAATGAAACAATGAGAAAAACACACCATACATTATATATTGCTTGAATCACAAAATTCTTTGGCATGAAATGCAAAAGGGAATTTTCTTTATTATAATAATTCTTCTGGTCGACCAAAATCCAGCACTGAAATGGCATTTACAAATGATATTTATAGAGAGAGAGGCACAAAATCCATCTCTCCTAAAAATAAGGAACCACTCTTCCTCACATTAAATAGGAGCTATAGGAAATTAAAGATATATCCTATAGAAATATAACTAATAGGACAGATGTAGATAAGACGAAAGAAGATAGTTTGGACTGTGTTGTTGGGTGTGCTGACATGCTACCGCTTTTTCTATTGATTTATCTCTCCATGACCTTGGCTCTTTAACAACCATGTGTATTCATTAAATATGAACTTTAGCAACGTCATAACCACTTATCAACCATCACTTGACATATCCATATTGTTATGAGGCCTTATAATTGTTGGACTTGCTTGGAAACTCTACTGATAGCTGCCAAAAAATCGTTTAAAACAGGCGCTACCAGAAATTCCGGTAAAAACCTGTAACTGCGCAAAAAATTTAATGCTACCGGAATTTCCGGTAGCACTCTACTTCTTTTTCAAAAATGCACAAAAAATACTTGAAAAATCCTATGAAGACTTATAAATTTTAAAAATTGAGTTGTTGCTCAAAAATGTAACTAGTAAGCAAAAAGGTATTTTACTAGGACACCCTTTTACCTCCCCTCCATATGAGCCACAACTTTTACAAGCTTATCCAAGTCTATTTGTTTGTCAAAAATTGATTTTGACCTTGTGGTCCTGGTGGTTGTCTCTCTGTAAATGGTCTTTTTCACTTCTGAAGCCTTATGAATTTTTCTTCTTTTTGAGGATTCTGTTTGTTGGTCTGAAGGGGCTTTACCCTTATATTTATTTTTTGGTCCAATAGACTTTGCAATTGAAGGAGTTACAGTCTATAACCCTTCCATTTTCCTCTCTACATCTATGGCTTATGTTAGAAAACTTGGATTATGTTGGGCTTTGGATTTCAACCTAAAGTTTTTTTTCTCTCTTGTGTGTCTTTTTCTGCTACCAGCAATTTGTTTTGCATACTTTTTCCTTCTCTAGCTACTAATATCATACCCAACATCTTTTAGGAGCTCTTCATCAGAATTAGTGGGCTGATATTCCTTCTGAATATTTTGTTGAATGTCTACTTTTGAAACTTCAAGTAGCACCTTTTCTTTGGATTTTTCTGCAGTTATAGACTTGCCTCTCCATGCTATGGTATAAAAATTGGGAAAAGGAGAAATAGGAGGGATCATATTAATTGATTTGGGTTTGTTGGTCGATGAACCTTCTCCTTTCTCTAACTTTTTTTCAACCTTGGTTGAAGGATCCTTTTCCTTTCTACCTTTAGCCTTTTTGTGGATATTCTCATTTTTATATTTTCTCTTAGTCCTCTTACCAACTGATGAAGTTGTTGGCTTCTGAATTTTCCCTTTTTTCTTGGTAGGATGAGGATGTTGTCGTGAAGTTGGAGATAGCTGAGCAAGAATATCTGGTGTAGGTAAAAGTTGGCCTGCCCTGTAAAATAGAAAATGTTCCCATGACTGGTTTCTTTTCCTGAGTTCTTCCTCAACCAATAATTTAATAAGAGCCTGATGATATAAGTTATACTCTGATGCAGCTGTATGATTTTGTATCATAGTTGACGTCTTTGTAAATATCTTCAGTGGAAAGAATGGTAGTTTGAGGGTCTTCATACCTGCAATATGAAACAAAAATCTCATATGATAAAGAAAAACAACAGTATACCTCCTCTCATAGGTAAGGTAAATCTTGATGAGCTTGACAACCTCAGCCCATTCATTCTTGAGGTAACTTCTAGGAATCCCTTTAGCCCAGTTAGGGTATATGTTTCCATATTTGATGAAAATGTTGAGTGTTATGGTCCCGTGATTTGGCAGATTGGCAAGCCAAATGACAGGGTAACATCAGACCAAGCTTTGGAGCCCTAGGACCTAGCCTTCCTGGACTCAGAGAGGGCTCTCTCTATTGTGCAAAGGATGTAAACTTGTTTTCTTCTGTATATTAGATTTTAGGCTAGTTTTTAAGTATGTTTTGGCTTGAGGTTTTTTGAGGGGGAACAGATCAAAGGATAAATATATTAAAAGTTCGTCAGATCAACTGGGCTATGGGGTCAATAAGGTCGATACTGTCTCAAATGGTGGATAAGGTATTACTGCAGGGTTGATTTGGTCAAGATGAATGGGTTCTTTGGGTGAAAGTGAAATGAGATGGAGACTAAGTTTGTGAAATACAAAGAAGTTTTAAGCATAAATATTTAAATAGCAAGAATTCATGTGGTAGGGCT
Source organism: Pinus albicaulis (assembly GCA_034641835.2). Classification (NCBI taxonomy): domain Eukaryota; kingdom Viridiplantae; phylum Streptophyta; class Pinopsida; order Pinales; family Pinaceae; genus Pinus; species Pinus albicaulis. Next base: position 205,078 of record JAXQQM020061581.1, on the reverse strand, counting down.
AACCATTAATCACTATAAATGAAACTCAAACTGATAGATGTAGAAAACAAACAATCAAGTGATGCATAGAAGTATAAGACCCTCTAAATTTGGGAAAATCACCTTCAGAATTTTTGGGAAAACAAATAAGACAAACAAAAAATTCAATATATGAAGAGAGAACTCCTAAAAATCATATATTGAGCTATCGGGAACTTTGAAATAAGACTGCAAAGCATGGACAAAGGGCAAGATCGAAACAAGACCTCTTTGACTTAACTAAGACAACCAATCATTCAAAGAGAGATTTTAGAAATGGAGTTTTGATTAGCTATGAGTAAGCAGGGCATACCGTGAATCATACTAGACAACATACATAATAACCATTAATGAAAATTATAACAAGTTCTTAGGGTACCAAAGAGCAATTAAGAATTCTTTGACATAACCAAGAAAGATGAAAACTTAGAAGCTGCAATGAATCAAGAAACTTGAGGTGCCTCCATGGGCATATCTCAAATCTATTCTTTATTGACCTACAACAAGCAAGAAGCATGAAAAAATGTATGATAAACAAAGGAAACATAATAGATAAGGAACACAATACCATTCACCAAGCCATGGAGTCCTATATACAATCCTCCTCCACCATCAAAGTCAAGCAAGAGATCATCCACTTCATAAGACAAAGTGTTTCTTCAAAGCTTTTAATGCTATGTATTTCTCTATAACATCAATTTCATCCTCTGGTTACAATGAAATCTCTTGGATTATATAGGCCAAAGAGAAAGAAACCCTCCTAGAGCATCTAGAAGGCCATTGGCCTAATACAAATATCTGATTTTGTCCTTGAGGCTTTGCAAAGCCCAAGGGACAAAATATCTTCAAAAATATCTATTTAAGATAAAAATAGCAAGAAAATTGACTTCTAATCTCTGAAATAGAGTTAAAAATAGCTAAACGCACATTTGGATGGCCACCTTCAGAAAATTCTAAAAATGCTACAAAAGCGTAGTAGTAGAAAGAAGCATGTTTTGTAGATAACTTTTGAGGGACTTCTCGATGTCAATGCAAGGTCCGTGATAGCTCGTTGGAAAGCCCTAGATGTCTTGTTTTCCAAAAAGTGGACTGAGTGAAAAAACCTAGGACGGTCTCATCTGCTGATATGTGAGGCAGAAAGGTGAATTTTGACTAATTTTTGCCTCTTTGGGGGACCAAAACACCTTCTTTTGATCTGAAAATTTGTGAGTAGATGCCCCAAAATTTAATACATCCAAAAAAAGGACTTTCATGAGCTGAGGATGCTCCTAGAAAACATGGAAGTGTCTAGAAAAATGTGCATTTAGGGAAAAATACACAAAAAACAAGATCATGTTGAAATTTTCTCAAATTTGGTGAGAAAACCTATTATGGGTTCTTAGAAGCATGCAAGGAAGGTGAAGCCAAGATTTCAAGCCTAGATATGTCTTTTTCCCCTTTTTTCACTGGGCACCTCCTTTGGGCAATTTTGAGCTTTTCTTGGGCAAATTTGAGTTTTCTTCGAGAAAATTGATTCAATTTCTTGTAGTGCCTGGTCATCTTCCTTTGTAAACCCAAGTCTTTGTTTTCTTTGTCTAATTTAGCCTCCAAATGCTTGTTCGCTCTTTCAAGCCATGATTCTTTATCATTTTCTATCTCTTGGGCAAGAAATTGTGTGAGAGGATAAGATCGAGCAAGGGTTGCTTCTTCTTCCTTCTGTTTCTCCAAAGCTCTCCTAAGACCCATAGTCCTAGGCCTTTTTCTTACTGGCTGCTCTTCTTCCTCAATATCATCAAATTTTCCCATATACTCTTCAATCTTGACTTGTGCTTTGTGTGCTTCCCTTTGGTATTTGAATGCTCGGGCCTCATAAATTGCCATTTGCCACTCATTTGTTTATTTTTCATTTGTAGAAAGTGTATGAGGTCCTTCAACCTTTCTAGATCAGTTTCTAAGTCATGGATTTGGGCTTCTCTGTTTTTCAAAAGTGACTCAAGGATTCTAGCTTGATCATCTCCAACATCACTATCTATTTGTATGATGTCAACCTCTCTTTCTTGTTCATGGCTACTCTCCTGCTGTTCAAATTTTTCTTTTCCCTTGCCTTGGATAGACTTCTTTGCTCCTTTTCTCTTTGGAAATTCAACAATACTCTTCTTAGGCAGTTTACCTCTATTCCTTAGTGCCCTAGTGACATTACTAGACACTTCTAGAGTGATTTTCTTCTTTGAAGATTTCGTGTTTTTATCCTTTGGTGCTTTTGAGGAATGAATCATGGCCCCTTACCTAGAAGAGGCGGAAGGCACATGTTCTTGGTTGTGTTGATGAGAAGAGAGAGGAGGTTTTATCACTAGCATTTGTTCAACTTGATTCTTTACACTGCTACCTCCATCACCACTTGCTTTGCTGCCTTGTTCACTATTTTCCTCACTGTTTTGAGTTTGTTTAGGGCTTCCATCTTCACCTTTATCATTGTTTTGAACCTCTTGATATATGTTGCCTTCATCCTTATCAGCGTTTTTTAGAGTATGTTTTTTAGGGCTATTAGCATCATCATCCTTTTATGTTGCTTGAATATATTCACTATCTATTTGTGGACTACCTTGGTTACCCTCCTCACTGTCTTGAATTTGTTGAGGGCTTCCTTCATTATGACTGTCTTCTTTGTCATTTTTCATGCTGCCATCATATTTACTATTTTCCTTAGACTCTGTGTGTGGGCTGCCGCCATGGTCACTACTTTGCTGGGAGGTGCTTTTTTCACTGTCCCTTTGATTGGTTACATGACTTTGTTAAGGACTGTGGTGTTCCTAATCACTGCTTTGAACATCTTCCCTTTGCTCTTCATCATCACTACCCTGTTGCTCTTCATTTTGTTCTTCATCCTCACTACTTGTATGTGGGTTGTCCCCATGCTCATTTTCAATAATCTGTTTAGGGCCACTTTGTTCTCCATCCTCACTAGCTTTTTGAGTGCCACTAACTTCCTTATCCATTGGTGAGCTTTCTTCACCATAACTATTATACTCATGGTCACTATTCTGTGGTTTGTCACTTGGTTCATGCTCACTACTTTGCTGAGTATCAATATGTTCCTCATCATCACTAACTTCATGCCTGCTTTCATGAGACTGCTCTTTTTCACTATCAATCATGGGTGATGTTTCCTTTTTAGGGGTAGATTGACTAGGTGAAGGGGAGACATAGTGAGTTGAGGGTGGGGAGGACATATGAGATGGGCCATGAGATGAAGAGGCAGTAGTAAAATATGGATGAGAAATTAAAGTATCCCAAGAAACTCCTTTTTTTTTAAGCTAGTGAAGGATGATGATTTTGATGAGAGAATGATGGAAAAGACTAGCCTTTTGTTGAGCAGGAGGTCTCTTTTGGACAAGGGAGGAAATTTTGTCTATGCTTTTGCAGAGGAAGAAAGAGATATTTAGCAACTGATTTCTTGTGAAATGCATGAGAAGCCTGATGTGATAGGAATAAACTCGGGAATATCTACCTTCACACGTGAAATACTTCATGATAACTTTCATGAGGGGCGCATAGTTGCTTAATAAGTGAGAAAAAGGAAATATAGCTTGGCAAGCATCCTGATGGACTGGTTTTAGGAAGGGTTTGTAGTGGTCTAGGTACAAATAGGCTTGTTTGAACCATTTCTCACCAAGATAGGGAATCTTGGTGGCCTTTGACACTGACCTAGGAGTGAGAAAAAAATCAAGGCCTGCTATGTGAACATGTTCCCCTTGCAGCCTCAGGGAAAACAATTGTGTCAAGGGAGGGTGATTGGTGACCTCTTGGACTTTTTGGCAAAAATTAAGGCACCCTACCTCCTGAAAATTAAAAAGAACTGAAGGGGAGTTATTTAACTCTTTCACAGTTATAGGTTCAAATCTATTGTGATACCCCCCTTTGCTGACCTTCTTTGGAGGCATAGTTGTTTTAGACTTTCCTTCACTCTCTTATCAAAACAGGTCTTTCAAATGAACTGAAAATAGATCTCTTATTTAAGTATTGTATTTCTTTTTTAGCTAGCAAACAAGTTTCCTTTTTCAATGAAAATAAGTTCCCTTTTCAAGAATTGTGTTTTTTCCTCTTTGAATTCACTGAGTTTTCTCTTTTAACCTCTGACACCAAACAAGCTATGTAAACTGACAACAGGTGCTTTTCCTCAATCACTATCTTTTTGTTTCTTAGTAAACATGACATTTTTGAGAACAAACTGTGTTTTCCCCTTTGATAGATTGTTTTTATTCTTTGAAATCACTGTTTTTCTTCTTGAAATAATTTGATTTCAAACTCTTTTTAACTCAAAAACTTAGGCAAAGAAAACGGAAATACCTCTTAGAAGGAGACTCAACTATTTTTTGGCAATTTTGAGGGTTCATGAGGATGGCAGCCACCTCCCTTTAGCATGGGCCCAGGCGGTCAAAAACTCCGTTCAGAGGTGGCCCAGAGGCAAACGCGTCGCGTGTTGATGACTGAACGCCAGGCGGAGGGTCGTTCAGGAGTGGCCTAGGCAAATGCATCGCATTTCTAACTGGGCATCGGGCGGTTTGCACAAGCGCATCGCGTCACCCGACAAGCACGTCACGTCCTGTGTTAATTCCTTCTAGACGCAGCTACAAGTGCTCCGCGAGCGTTTCCAAGCACATCGCGTGTTGAAAATTTTCACAATAACGTGCCCAAGGTCCTAAAAAATTGTTCTCTCCTCTGTCAGTTGCAAAAAATAATGCAAAACGTCCATTTGAGAGTTTTTTATATCCCCTTTAAAAATACTTTTGAACGTTTTTTCCCTCCTTTTGGTGATTTCTTATTTTTGCCTTTGTGCTTTTTGGAAAAACAAGGTAGGGACCTCTTTTCCTTTTGGAAGAAAACCCTTATGATGACTATGTTAATGTTTGAAGAAAGAGGTTACCTTTTACCAAGTGCTTTATATATTTTAAGCTATCCTTCTCAAAACTGTGATGTGTTTATATTTGCTCATCAGTGAAGGAGGTCCTTTCAAAACACTTTCTGGGCACTTCTTTGATACTTCTAGGTTTCAAATTTTATGTATCCAAGCTTTGCCTGTCAATAAATTTTTCCTCAAAACTGTGACCTTGTCCTTATCATCTGAGAAAGGGTTATATAAACACCACTACTACAGCCTCTCAACACCATTATGTAAGTCCTCTGTTTATGATGTGAAGAAGGTGTTTTGATATGTGTTTTATCTGTTGCTTTTGAATAGACAATTTAGGGGTAAAATGTGATATTTTCCACTTGTCACTCTTGAATATCCTCAAACAAACTGAGTTCCCTCTGCTTATTACTGAAGGAGGCACTTTCAACATACTCTTTCGGGCGCTTGTCCTAGACTCCATGTTTCAATCCTTTTTAAAGCTCTGTCTATTTATTTGAAAGAGGTTGTTTTCAACATTTGAAACTTGCTCTCATCATTTGATGGAAAGCATATCAGAATGAAAATTCCTTGTTATCCTTGTCTACCCTTTTAAAGAGTTAGTTTATATGAAAACTAACTCTTGGTGCTTTCCCTTTACTCATCATTTGGAGGCAGTATTTTGATAAACTATAATGGGCCTGTTTAAATGAGAGATGTCTCTTTTACATAAATCATCTGTGTGAATTTCTCTTTCTATCAGTTGCAAAAGTCACTTTTAAACAGAGCTTTGTGTACCTTATTTACCATTTAGATGAGGTTTCTTTAATCAAAATTCTAGCCTTGGTTTTTCAGTGAATGCACTCTTTCAAACACACTATCTCTCAAACTACACATTACTGACAATTTTTCTTAAAGACAGAGTTAACACTTGATGATTTGACCCTCTGCTTATCATGAAGGAGGTCAAGCCAATGCAATCACTTAGGTCATTCAAAACCACTGTTGGGCCCTCTACCACTTATCCTTTAAGGAGATGATCTTACATTATAAAAAACTCAACTTTAGCAGGTACAGTGTCTTCCTTTGTTTATTTGAAAAAGTCATAATTAGTAAACTGCAATCTTTTCTTATCACTCTTGAAAACCCTCAAATAAACTGTCCCTTCTTGCTAACTGATTTCTCTTTTTTGCATGATGTCTGCATGACAAGACCTCTTCAACTCAATAATTTCCCTGATGATTTTTCAACCCTCTACTTGTTACGAAGGAGGTCTTATGCAACCGTGGTAAGTGGGGCCTCTGCTTATTTGTGAAGGAGGCCATAAAAATGTGTTTCTGACCCTCTGCTCATTTTTAAGGAGGTCATATTAAACATAAAAACTTCATCCATCTCAACACTGTGCCTTGTTCTGTTTGTTTGAAAAATACAAAATAGAAGACAAAAGTGAATTTTTGGCATTTATCTTCGATGAAATAATTTAAATCATAATTCCTTTTGCTTTATGAGGACCCGCCAGTAATGTATATCCCTTTTGCATAAAATCATTGTGAATCTTCAGGAGTAAATAATGTGCTTTGTAAATGGTGAGCGCTCTCTGCTAGACATCTTTGAACTAACTGCTTCCCTTGACTGTGTTTTCAGGTGTAGTGAAATTGTTTGTGACAGTCTTTCAAATTTTAGTTCATGATAAGGTATAAGAAGTATTTTTCCTTCTTATATTCTCATCCTGGTTGCCTAACTTGCTTTGAAGCTCTCCTTGTCAAAGACTGTCCTTCGTTTTGAAACAAATAAAATTGTAATGCTAGGTCACCCTTCGGATTTTAAACCATGTATATTTGTTGTTTTTTTACTTACTTCTCTCCATCTGAATCTTGATGGCAAACTATTTCAGTATGAGAAACTTGTTAATCTTGTTCCTTTGCTCTCATTTGAGCACTGATCATCACTCAATTTACACCCTTGCAGAGATGTAAAAACAGATGCTTTTGAAGTTTGGAGGGCTTCTTTGGTGTTTCATGGGGATCATGCCTGATCTAATAATATTTCTTCAAACAGGGAAACTCCTTCTCTTTTCCTGATTTGAACATTCCTGAGCCTTGCTAGGAACAAAAAAAAGAGACCTCTTTGATGGTGTGTGACCTAGGGATAGACAAGGGTTTTTTTTGGCAAATAACAAGACATGATGGCTGACTAATATTGAAGACAGGGTTTTTGGCTCAAAACAGTCTTGCCAAGGAGTTTTCCTTAAAACACCACCACCTAGAACTACAGATTTAGTCACAACTCTTGAATGGCTTCTTAGGCAAAAGAGGTTATCACATAACAAGATTATCAGGGATTGAGGGGTAGTCACTTTGTCAAATGTTGGATAGTGATTTGTATGAAAAAAAAAGGATTTTGATGGTAGAGAGAAAAAATTATAACAACTATAGACATGGAGGCTTTGCTGAATTTTGATAGGTAGGGAAACTGAAGAATATTCTCATCATAGGCTGAAAAGGAGGGGTAGGAAGATAAAAATTTGTTTGAGGTGTTTTCTGGATGACAAATTGACAAATTGAGATTAGCTTCTAGAAAAATCAGCCAAGGAATCTAGTCATCAAAACATGCAAAATATTGATGACTAATGTTGAGGTCTCCTCCAGTGATGAATTTTCCTTTAAACCATTTTTCTCCTTCCTATGGAAGGTTGAAAGCTTCTGTAATATCCCAAATGGGAAACATGCAACAATATTAAACAATACTGCAAAAAATAACATGGTTCATCCAAGTAAGAGTAGGAGGCCAATATGGAGACCCTTCTTAATCATTTATAATAGAAAATCAGATGTACAATGAAGCCCATACAATGTAGAATAGGAAATAGGAGTCTCCAATGAAGAAATATCCTCAAAACGAGGTGCAACAGCCATACAAATGAGTAGAAAATACCTTGACAATGTTATTTTTATTATGCTGCAATAGTTATAGATTAAAACTTAGATCTAGAGAACAATAATGCATGAACAGGCAGATCTGCGATAGATCCATACACCATAGAGTCTCTACTTCAAATACCCCTTGGGGATTTCAGCAATACATGAAGCACATGGAGTAGATCTGAGATCTAAAGCTTTAGATCTGTAGAAATCTTCAGATTTATAGGAATATTCAGATCTGATCTGATGTATACAATAATATGATCCTCTTTAGTGGATCTCAAAGGTGAAGGTAATATCCCCAACACATGAAAAACACTCCTCCAAAATATTATGCCAAAATTCCCTGCAACAGCACCTACAAAAAAATGCAGATCTGGAAGATAAGCTACACTATAGGGTTTAAGATCAGTTTGGCCTGATGCCAAGCTATGGATATGATGCTCCAATGATCCAATACTCTCTTACCAATGAGATAGAATCCTTTCCCACTGAAAAGAGGCACTAGAATGGCCTATATCTGAGTAGATCTAGCCTCCACTCGCTGGAGCTTACAAAGACAACCAAACCCTAAGCAGGATCTGCGTTGTAGTTGGAAGAAGAGCTTTGCCTTTAGCCTGATAGTGGAAAATAAATGCAAGACTCTTCCAAGAGGCCTCTCAAGGAAAGAGATGGGATTCCTAAATAGGAAATCCTTGTGCTAAACAACACTATTCCCTGCTAAACAACAAGGAGAATGAGATATGTCTAAACAGACAATATACTTTAAAAAATGTAATCACATCAACCCCCTTCTCATGCTGTCCTCCTCTTCCTTTTATAATTTGAGAGCTTTCAAACCCTAAACCACCTTCATCGAAATGGCTCCTTTCACATGAACCATCTCCATCTAAAACTATGTTATGCATCATTGATGGCAACTCCTCCAAGACAACTCTATTGATTTGGTCATGGTTGACCCAGTCAAAACATTTAGCACCTTCCACTCCTAAGGGTGCTTATTTACATAGCCCAGATTTAGCTTTGTTCACATGTGGCATTGATTTACTCACCATTTAGGAGTTTTATGATCCTCCTTTACAATTTTATTCATGAAACAGAAAAGCAAAAACAAAACTGAATATTCCCATTAGCTTGGGCTAATTGGGAATATTATATTCCTCCCCTCGAAAATGTTGCTTGTCCTCAAGAAACTATTAAGGTGAGTGTTGCAACTCATCTCCTCCTCCTTTTGTGACACAAACATGAGTTAATCTTCCTCCATAAGCCAAGTTTTCACCAATCCATTCCTCCATGGCTTGCTCTTCCAAAGTTCTCATGAGATGTAAATAGTTCATCCCATAAGGAGAGACAATAGATCACATGAAACAAACATGGTTTTCCCAATGTTCTCCCTGAAATATAAACATAAGGTACATGGATAATATCCATCCCATAGGGCACATTCATACCTTCCCTCCTCCCTCCATACATCCCCATAAAAAGTACAAGTACATCATCAATGCAGGGGATCAAAACAGTGTACATACAAACATAAATTTGTGCATATGGAGGTGGGTCATAGTCCCACATGTGGAACCAGTGTAGTGAATCTCCTGACGGCATTAGATCTAGATGTGGCAAGTGGTTTTCCCACCACTTACTTGATGCCCATACCATCTCACCATGGCAGGAAATGTGAGATATATTTGGTGCCTTAGGGAAGCACCCATCATGTTGCAAAATATCCCTTTTTCCTCCAAGGGAGTGGCCAAATTCATAAATTTTTGTGGCCCAATATTGGCCATGAAGCTTAAAAGATATAATACTCCTCCTTGGAGTCATGGCCTGCATAAACATGGTGAAAGAATGCATAAAATCATAATATAAAACATGTGTAAGAAGAGAATTCTCTTCACCAACAATTCTCCCCATATCGATGGAGTTGTGCATGGATCTATCCCCTTCCTCAGGAAGAGAAAGAGAAGGCTGATTTAACTCTTCCATAGAGTTATGTTGTTGCTCCATATCCACATGGTACATGAATCTTTGACAATGCTGATACAGTTCTCTTTCATAGCCCTCCCAATAATAGCTCCTCAAGATGATATTGTTGATCTTCATAGAATATGTGTGGCTGAAATAAAACTCTTCATAATCCTTTTGTAGTAGTTTCTCCTTAAGTTTGGAGGCTCTAGACAAGAATATCCTACCATGATTATAGATGAATCCATCGATTGAATATTTTTCATCATGTAGAAATTCATCAAGAACCATGCAAGTGTGAATATCTTTGGAATATTCCACCAGCAGTTGGGATTTCCAATATGGATCTAATTTGGCCAACAATGATAGCGCTGATAATGTGTCATCTGAAACGTTTGTCATGTTGTTGCTCTCCTCCTTGAAATTTATCATGTCAAAGGTGTATGTTGGAAGTTCATGCCTCCCATTTTTCTCCTCCTTGACATCTCCCATGCCAAAGTTATAAGGTGGAAGGTTGCCATTTCTTCCTTGTTTCCCTTCTTACATATGAGAATGCTCAAAAGAAAATGGAAGTTATTGGAAATTAGTCTCCCATGGAAGGCTATCATCTACCCAAAAAATCCTTGGTTTTTCCAATGTATGCATGTGTGACCACCACCTCTCATTATTTATGGGAAAGTGTTCTCCAAACAAGTTTTTCTCCTGATTCAAGGATTGCCTTCCTTGTTCCATGATGGTGTCATTCTTCATTCTTGCAACATCTTTTCCCAGTGCAATATGAGATGAAAGAATGGATAATGGTGATAAGGGAAAAATATTTTCCCTCTCCTTGAGCCTTCCCCATACTCTCAACATTGTATTATGGTATTCTAGTGCTTCCTTCCTCCTTGGATCTATGAAACGAGCATCAATGCATGAAACATCTTTCATAAAATCTAAATCAGGTGGTTTCCCAGGTGTTGGGGTTCCCATGTTTTGGCCAGATTGGCAAGACCAAAAGATGATACTGCAACATCAGAACCACTTTCAGACCTTAGGATCTAGCCCTCCTAGGTCCAGAGAGGGATCTCTCTATATTTTCCAAAGCATATGTCTTTGAGGCTCAATTTTTCAATGTTAGGCTAGTTATGGGCCTTAGGGTTTGTTTGTTTGATTGAGTTTGGTTGTTGGGAATCAGGAAAGAAGTGTCCAATACAAGACAAGGATGAGCAAAAGGGAAGCTAGGAAAAGGTAGATAACTCAGAGAACATCAAGGCCATTGGGCTATGGAGTCAAGAAAGAATTTATTTGTGTTCAATGTGCAAGCTTTCAGTTGGGCTAGTCATCTAGAGCATTTGGATCTTAAAGGAGATATTTGAAATGGGAAATCAAGGACAGGAAATGAAAAGGAGAACCACCCAACTCTATCTATAGATCAGGCTAGAGGTCATTTAACTCTAGGCCTGCTTGGACAGAATTAGAGGCTAAACAAGGGATCTTAGAAAGTTTAACTGGTTGCGCAAGGATCCCAGTGGACAGGGCTACCACTAATCCCCAGTGTTCCCAAACCTTCCAGCTAAATCCTACCAAGAACATTTTGAACACGAATTTCATCAACTCATACATCATAGAGCAGGAAATAGCATCCACTACGCTGGTTAAATTAATCGAAATCAATATTCAGATACACATATAAGCAGAAAACATTGAGGCAGGGAGAGCAGGAAATATAAGGCACCTATCAAGGGTGAATCCTATATTATACTTCTGTCGCCTACTAGCAGAAATGAAATGAAATGTAGCATGTAATGGGAGCAAGTCAATCACAAATACAGAGAAAGAGGAAACATCACCAGCTGCTTTAGATCAGGATCCAAAGAAACATGCTTGTCATATTAAAAACAACACCAATCAGGTACATCACCTTCACAGCTTGAACATTCGGTGAATTCATCTAATTGATCTATCTTACAATTTACATAGAAACTTGTCTCAAAGGCTCGGTCTTGTGTTTCCTTTGATATCTCATCAAAAACATTACAATGTTTTCATACATTAGCACTATAGCAAAGGGTGAGCCTAAGCTCGACTGAAGGAGTAGGTGAAAATTAAATGTATCTTTAAACATAACAATGAATGTAGGGCCAAAACCCATTCTGCTTGACCTTCTATGTATTTAATCTCTGTCACCTTCCTTGTGAAAGAATGATATGCTTTGGATATGATCTTGACCTTTTTGGTCGAAGTACTCCTGGTGTTGTGAACAAAAAATAACATAAACTGCTAAAAGGTCTATCTCATAAATGTTCTGGCGTTTTCAGGTCTGTTTTCTGTGGAAAAATCTTCAGGGACATGGTGTATAATAAAATCTGTATGGGCGCCATGTACTTGATGAAGAAAAAACATTCTGCTGATGAAAAACCCTGATATTACCTTTTTTTTGTGCTCGGGATCCCTTGATCGATCCTCGGGGTCTTCAACTGCTGCTTTGCCCCCTAAACTTCGGATTAAAAGCTCAGGATCTTCATAAGCTCGCTTTAATCTTCCTTTTTCTCTGCACTGAAACACTCCGCCGCTCCATTTTCTTTTGACAGGGTAGCTCGGGTTTTAATGGTGATGGGAGGTTTGCTGCAGAGTTCGCACTCTATTCCTTTAATGAACATCTCGTCTCCACCTTCCCGGGCCTTCGTTCATAAATCCGGCTGCTGTGGATGATCTTCCTCAGATTTAGTTGTCTTGGTAGCATAGAAGTTCATCATGGTGGCCATTCCTTCTTTATATCCATGCAAGAACACGAAAACTGTGAAGAAATCCATGAACGAGGGTGGCGGGTGATATGGATGGATGAAACGGACGTGCAGGTGGGGACATGGCGAAAAAACGCAGTGAATTGATGAAATATGGGAGGTGGATGCACAGAAAAAATAGTTTGCATGGGAAAACCACGTAAAAATGACTTCGGAAACAAATATATGCAGTGGACACACGCGAGATACGACAAGAACACGTGGAGGTGACGTAGCATGACTGGGGGATAAATAGTCAACAGTGGAGGAAAAATCTGGGCCGTTGATCGTGGCCGAGATCAACGGCGGAGGACGACGGACGGCGGGCCATGGCGTGAGATATCGCGCATGCAACTTCATTAAACTTCATGCATCTTGAGCGGGCGATGGCCGTTGGATGGCCCATCCCAGATTGGACGATTGACGATCATTTCGCTGGGTGCCCACGTCCGATAGATAATGTGTGGGGGATGACTTTAACGGGCGGGAAAAGTGGTTTCGCGTCGATGGCATCGATAGGTGGCGAAAGGTGAGTGGAATCGGCTGGCCTCCCGAGGGGAAAAAACCACCAGCCATGGCAAGGCAGTGCCGAGAATCAGCAGGAGGCTGTGGGCGGTGAAAGTGGGGAGTGGGACCACCATGTCGAAGATGGCATGTTTCACGCCATTGCTAAAATAGATCATGGGAGGGTGGAAAATGCGCCTGAAGCGCTCTAGCTATGGACCGTTGATCTGCAGATTTAAATGGACGGTGGGGATGAACTGCGGGGGGCCAAGGTGTACGGGCACGGGAATTTTGGAGCGACCCCCCGTAGTGAATAACAACCATTCGATCGGGTTTTCCCACATCCCGAGGATTCAACTGCGGGGGTTCCATGGTTTTGACTCTACGGACAGAGAAAAACCACCGCAAGGAAAAATCCTTGGTCACGGCGTCGGGTCTTATGGAAAAAGGTGCGGAGGCTAATGGGGAATGGGCTAAGGCCTCATATGTGAAATGTATGTATTTTTACTCATTTTCAATGCAATTTGGGGCCAGCCAGGGGTAACGATAGGGCAAAGAAGGGTAGGAAAGGCCAAAATAGGGGCAGGGAAAGGATTTCAAGGAGGTTTCGAGGAATTTGAGGATAAGGAAGGGGGGAAACTTGGGGGGGAGGGAGAAAAGGAGAATTGTGGTATTTGCAGGGATATGAGGGGTAAAATATGCCCTTTTGAAGAATGGATCATCAGAGAGGATTAGAATTGGGCGCAGCACAAAGAGACTCTAAGGAAGATGAATTTTCAGGGGAAAGGCATTCCTTGGAGGCTCCAGAACAATCTAGCCCCCAGCTTGCTTGTCAAGAATTCCATAGGGGGGCTAACAATGGCTCCACATGGGGATGGCTGCTCCTTGGAGGAGTCAAGAATTCAGAAATTGATCTCTTGGTGTAGGCCAGATGCCTGCTGTCATAAGCCATCTTTCTTCTTCAATTTTAGCTGCCACAGTATGATAGAAACATCAGCGAAAATATTTCGTAACCAATCTACCTACCCAAACTACAGTTCTACAATTTTCCCTTGGGTGCATTTGAACTAGCAGACCCTTTACATTATTTTATTTTGAAAGCAATAACAAACCTACTCTAGATCTACCCTTATTTCTCCATGAGGCCATATTAGACTGTTGGCCTCATCCATTTCTCTACCTAATCTAATACCTGTTGGGATTAAGCTGTCCAGCAGGTTCCTTCACCTACATTCTAAGACAGGAAATTTAAAAAAACAGCCAAGTCAGGATTAGACTGTCTGACCTGCTGGACTTTGCATAAATTAAAAAACAGCTAACTACATGCTCACCTGGCAGGCTTTATTGAGCTTTTCCTACCTACCCTACTCTACTCGGACATCTATGATGTTATAGGTGATATAATAATTCCAATGCAGCTAGTCAAGCAGCAACAAAAAAAGGTATAAGCACTGGCTGTCCATCAGATATAACCACAAGGTGCTCTGCATGTGGTTCTTCAAATTAGAGGTCACCATCAATAGTGACCACTTCTGATATGTATGGCTCCTGCAAAAAATCCATGCTTTAGGAACTGAGCCAATCAAGGCCTCCATATATTCTGCCACATGATCAACAAAAACATGATGTAAACCTTTTTCTTCAAAAACTCCCATGGCTGGTAGGCTGCCTGCATCCTGGGCAGTTTCAATCACTGCATCTACAGTGAGACCTTGGTAATCGCACTCCTTCTCTTCCTGATCTAGACAAAGGTGTCGTAAGGAAAGGAAGTCACCTCATCTTCAACTGCCTTTGAGCTAGAGGGTTCATTATATTCAAGCGTATTTGTCCACTCCCGTGTACGAGGGCTAGTTAAGATTTCTGTGAAAAAATTAACACATTCTTGAGCGGGGGTTTCTTTGATTACCTTAATCCTTTCGAGAGAAGGCTCAGTATATTCATTCCACTCAAGACTTTCTTCATCTTTTTCCTCCTCTTCCTCTGCGCTGAAGAGTTGCTGGCTTCCATCCTCACGGAAAGTATAACTGATGTTCGAATATAAAGTAGATAGAAGATTCAATGAATATTCATCTGTTATCATGCTTTCCACACTTTCTCCATCAGTATCATATATGGCCTGCATTAGCTCATCGTTTTCCTGAAGTTGATGGTCATGATCATCCTCCCATGAATCTATTGATGATGGCCCTACCAGCTCAATTTCCCTTTGGAAAAAATTATCATCAGACAGATCATCATCAGAGAAATCATAATTACAAGCATTGTTATCAATCAAGTCTTCAGGACTCTCATCGAGTCTTTCTACAAAATACTCTGCAAGCTCATTTTCTGATTCAAGCTCTGGTTCCTCATACATGATTTGCATGTAACTTCTGTCTTGCAGTGATCTGATTTGTCTCTTTTGAGGACAAGGAGTAGGTATTTTCCAATCATCCTCTCTGGTTTCGGCCTCATATTCTTCCTCTCCTGCGTTCAGCAGGTTTTTGGCAGTCTCTATCAATCTTTCCAACTTTCTTTCTAAAGAGAGCTGCCTTATTTGCCCTGCTCGATCTTTCCTTGTTGCTTTTAATCTTTCCTCCCTGCACCTTATGTTGTATTCGACAGTGATTTCTATATTCTGCATTTCCTCCAGGCTCGAAGGTTCTCTTTGTCTTATATGGAATTCCACCTTGAGGTTAAAAGAACTTGGATAGTGCAATAAAGCCCATCCCAAAGGTGGTTTTATATCATAGGGTATAGCATCATATACCTTATTAAACCTAGCTGAAAAATTTTGCACTGTCTCCCCTGGCTGCCTTCTCAAATTCTGATATTCTTTTAAGATGAGGAGAGCATTCTTAGGGACTACCCATCTATCAAGGAAAACTTGAGAAAATTGATGAAAGCTGAAAATGCTTGCCTCTGGAAGGCCTTTGAGCCAACTCTTAACATTTCCTTGTAATGACAAAGAAAACATTTTTATGCACACATCATCTTCTTCTATTTCATACAGCTCAAGTAAATCCTCAAGGTTTTGAACATGTTATTCAACAGTGGACCCTTTATTTTTCCCATCAAAATGAGGCAGCTGGTTTATTAATTTTGAAGGGAGGGGTTGGAAGATAAGAGGTAAAACCAGAGGCTTATATCTTTCTATGACCTTTGTAGGTGTAGATGGTGTAACAATGGGCTCATGGCTACTTGAAGCTTCTTTAAGGGTGGGAGATACAACATGAGCTTCTTGTTCCAACAGGTTCTTCACAGGAGTATAGGTTTTCTTGTGGTATGAAGACTGAGGCTTAAGATCTTCCCCATACTCATTGTGGGTCTCATCTTGGTGCACTTGATTAGGCTTAAATTAGGACAGAACATAGTGATAGACAAAGATAATGAATTATTTAAACCAAATCCAACCTGTATGTTCTACCCTCCTATGAGGTCTAGCCATATTTCATGTTCTTCCTCCAATGGAGTCTTTGAGGATTATGGAGTGTGGAGTCACCAGGTGGATGAATTTCTTGTTTGTAGAAAGTACATTGTCCACCATCGGCAATTGATATAAAATCAATGCGAAGGCAAAGTGGTCTAGTTCCCCAGTGGAGTCGCCATTATGTTGGGGTTCCCATGTTTTGGCCAGATTGGCAAGACCAAAAGATGAGACAACATCAGAACCACTTTCAGACCTTAGGCTCTATCCCTCCTAGGTCCAGAGAGGGATCTCTCTATATTTGCCAAAGCATATGTCTTTGAGGCTCAATGTTTCAATGTTAGGCTAGTTATGGGACTCAATGTTTATTTGTTTGATTGAGTTTGGTTGTTGGGAATCAGGAAAGAAGTGTCCAATACAAGACAAGGATGAGAAAAAGGGAAGCTAGGCCAAGGTAGATAACTCAGAGAACATCAAGGCCATTGGGCTATGGAGTCAAGAAAGGGTTTACTTGTGTTCAATGTGCAAGCTTTTAGTTGGGCTAGTCATCTAGAGCATTTGGATCTTAAAGGAGATATTTGGAATGGGACATCAAGGATAGCAAATGAAGAGGAGAACCAACCGACTCTGTTTATAGATCAGACCAGAGGTCATTTAACTCCAGACCTGCTTGGACAAAATTAGAGGAAATTACAAGGGATCTTAGAAAGGCTAGCTGGTCGTGCAAAGATCCTAGTGGACAGGGCTAACACTAATCCCCAGTGTTCCCAAACCTTACAGCTAAATCCTACCAAGAACATCTAAACATGGACTTCATCAATTCATACATCAGAGAGCAGGAAATATCATCCACTACACTGGTTAAATCAATTGAAATCAACATTCAGATACACTTATAAGCAGAAAACATTGAGGTAGGGAGAGCAGGAAACATAGGGCACCTAACAAGGGTGAATCCTATGTTATACTTCTGTTGCCTACTAGCAGAAATGAAATGAAATGGAACATAACATAAGAGAAAGTCAATCACAAATATAGAGAAAGAGGAAACATCACCAGCTGCTTTAGATCAGGATCCAAAGAAACATGCTTGTCATATTAAAACAACACCAATCAGGTACATCATTGCCCACAGCTTGAACATTCAGTCTGAATACATCAAATCTCGGCCTATCTTACAATATACACAGAGAACTTGTCTTAAGAGGAAAATACTTATATTTCACTGATATCTCATCAACAACCATTACAATGTTTCCTTCTGTGCTTTATAGCAAAGGGTGAGCCTAAGATCGACTGAAGGAGTAGGTGAAAATTAAATGTATCTTTAAACATAACAATGAATGTAGGGCCAAAACCCATTCTGCTTGACCTTCTATGTATTTAATCTCTGTCACCTTCCTTGTGAAAGAATGATATGCTTTGGATATGATCTTGACCTTTTTGGTCGAAGTACTCCTGGTGTTGTGAACAAAAAATAACATAAACTGCTAAAAGGTCTATCTCATAAATGTTCTGGCGTTTTCAGGTCTGTTTTCTGTGGAAAAATCTTCAGGGACATGGTGTATAATAAAATCTGTATGGGCGCCATGTACTTGATGAAGAAAAAACATTCTGCTGATGAAAAACCCTGATATTACCTTTTTTTTGTGCTCGGGATCCCTTGATCGATCCTCGGGGTCTTCAACTGCTGCTTTGCCCCCTAAACTTCGGATTAAAAGCTCAGGATCTTCATAAGCTCGCTTTAATCTTCCTTTTTCTCTGCACTGAAACACTCCGCCGCTCCATTTTCTTTTGACAGGGTAGCTCGGGTTTTAATGGTGATGGGAGGTTTGCTGCAGAGTTCGCACTCTATTCCTTTAATGAACATCTCGTCTCCACCTTCCCGGGCCTTCGTTCATAAATCCGGCTGCTGTGGATGATCTTCCTCAGATTTAGTTGTCTTGGTAGCATAGAAGTTCATCATGGTGGCCATTCCTTCTTTATATCCATGCAAGAACACGAAAACTGTGAAGAAATCCATGAACGAGGGTGGCGGGTGATATGGATGGATGAAACGGACGTGCAGGTGGGGACATGGCGAAAAAACGCAGTGAATTGATGAAATATGGGAGGTGGATGCACAGAAAAAATAGTTTGCATGGGAAAACCACGTAAAAATGACTTCGGAAACAAATATATGCAGTGAGACCTGTGGGCGTACGACAAGGACACGTGGAGGTGACGTAGCGTGACTGGGGGATAGAAGAACAGTCAACAGTGGAGGATAAATCTGGGCCTTTGATTGTGGCCGAGATCAACGGCGGAGGACGACGGACGGTGGGCCATGGCGTGAGCTATCGCGCATGCAACTTCATTAGACTTCGTGCATCTTGAGCAGGCGATGGCTGTTGGATGACCCGTCCCAGATCGGACGATCGACGATCATTTCGCTGGGCACCCACGTCCGACAGATAATGTGCGGGGGATGATTTTAACGGGCGGGAACGGTGGTTTCAAAATCGTATAGGAGGACAGGTGGCGAAAGGTGAGTGGAATCGCTGGCCTCCGGGGAAAAACCACCAAGCGCATGAGGGTGGTGCGGAATAAACCAGTGGTTTGTGAACATTGAAAGTGGGGAGTGGGACCACTGAGGCGGGCGGGTTCCGTGCTGTTAGATCTGGAACAGATCAACGGTGGAAAATGCGTCCGAAGTGCTCTGGCTATGAACCGTCGATCTGCGGATTTAAATGGATGGAGGAGATGGACTGCGGGGGGCCAAGGTGTACGGGCACAGGAGCTTTAGAGCGACCCCCCGTAGTGAATAACAACCGTTGATCGGGTTTTCCCACATCCTAAGGAGTCAACTATGGGGGCTCCGTGGTTTGACTCTACGGACGGAGAAGAGCCCCCGCAAGGAAAGAGCCTTGGTCACGGCGCCGGGTCTTATGGAAAAAGGTGCGGAGGCTAATGGGGAAGGGGCTAAGGCCTCATATGTGAAATGTATGTATTTTTACTCATTTGCAATGCAATTTGGGGCCATCCAGGGGTAACGATAGGGCAAAGAAGGGTAGGAAAGGCCAAAATAGGGGTAGGGAAAGGATTTCAAGGGGGTTTCGAGGAATTTGAGGATAAGGAAGGGGGGAAACTTGGGGGGGGGAAGAAAATGAGAATTGTGGTATTTGCAGGGATATGAGGGGTAAAATATGCCCTTTGAAGAATGGATCATCAGAGAGGATTAGAATTGGGCGCAGCACAAAGAGACTCCAAGGAGGATGGATTTTCAGGGGAAAGGCAGTCCTTGGAGGCTCTAGAACAATCTAGCCCCCAGCTTGCTTGTCAAGAATTCCATAGGGGGGCTAACACCAAGTGTTATACCACAAGATAATGATGTCTCAAGGCTCATTCCCATGTGAAAAATATATGGGAACATCTTATGACTGCTTCCACTGTGTAAATCCATCTCTGATTTCTGTGTGGAAGTATCATGATAATGGGGTATCACTCTGATGGATACAAGAGTGATTCTGATTGGAGAAATTTCCCCATATTATTCTCCATGTAATAGAGGATCACCTCCCATCATATTACTGTTGTGATCCTTCATCTTCTCTCCTTCACCCACCTTCTGCAAGATCTCACAATCTAAGCTGCTCCCTTTTGATGTAGTTAAATCATGAACACCCATCATCTCCTTGGTGTCAAGATTCTTGATCACAAAGGTCTGATCTGCCATAGTGTGTGTTCCCAAAATTGGATGGAATGTTGGGACACATTCCTTCTAGTGTCTTGTCTCATTATCTATCATCATAGACACATGATGCTCATTCTCTTCAGGTGTAATATCCTTGGGGCCTTCTTGTAAAGATACAAGAACCCTCTTAGGGGAAGAAATGGATTCTGTTAGTATGAATATTTTGTCGAAGTGTACGAAAAAAGACCACTTTAGCTACTCATAACTTATAGCCCTAACATAAAATATGGCTACCAATATCTTCAGATCTGCAGTTAGTTGATCAAGACAAATTCTGCACAAATCCAGATCTATGCATAAAAAGACATTAAGCAGTGAAAATAAGGTTTTTTTCCATACATCCAGTAGAGAAGACAAGAAAAATATTTTTGAAAGAATTTTATATTAAGGGCACCTAGGAGGAAAACAAGAAAGGTGTTTCTAATTCTCCTCAATGGTTTGGGTTCTTGAAAGTCCTCAGCGCTTCAGATCTAGCATTTCTCTCTCTTGTTGGTGTAGAAAACCCAGACTCACAAAGCAAATAATGGAGAATGTGACAATGATAATGGCTCAAAGTCATACCAAGAGTATAGATCCAGAGTGATCTAATAGGCAACAAAAGGTAAAGAATGGTAGGGAAAACCCTCCTATTTATAACAAAATATTGGGTCATTCTAGATCTTGGTGCATGATTAAAATAATATTAACCAAATCTGGATCCACCTTTTTTATGGAATATTTTATTATATTTGTTGGAGGGAAAAGGTATTTGACTTGGGTCAAATCCCTTTATTTGTAAATAATAAATAAATAAATAATTTATTTATCATTTTAAGGAAGTGGTTGAATGATAATTAAATAAATAATGATATATTTAATTATTTATAAATGATTTAGTCATATTTAACAAGGAATATTATTTAAATAAGATTTAAATAATTATTCCTAGAAAATAATAAGATAAATAAAGGTTTATCTAATTAATTTCTTTGTTTTGGGTTAAAAATGACTAGGAATAATAATTAAATTATGGTTTAATTAATTATTCCATGAGGAAAATAAAACAAATATAGGTTTGTTTAATATTTCCTTTTGTAGTTTCCTGTTTAGACCATAAACAACCTAATAAATGTGGTTTATTAAGTTATTTTACATAGTGAAAACAATTTTACTTAGGGTAAAATTGGTCTTACATGGTTTACTTGGGTCCATCTAATGATAATAGGTTAGATGACCAAAAAATGGTGTAACGACTTCATCTCCATCTCCCAATAAAAATAGATCTCCTCCTGCTGTCACAGCACTGGATGATCTTTCAAGCTCTTCTTCTTTCTTCTCATCATCAATGGAGCATGCCTCATCAATAAGATATCATTTCTCTTGATCTATCCTTGAAAAATGAACACTCATGTCTTCCTCTTGAGAAGAATGTTCTTGTTGAAGTGGGGCCTTTGCCCTTGGAAAATCATGTAGAAGATATTTAACCCCTTCAACAATTTTCTGGAATGGAGTTATCCTCATGGATCCTTTATCTCATACAAAGGTTCTAAATTCTTGGTCTTAGTTTTCTTACCGATGGAAGTTTTAGATAGCTCAACATCAAATCTTTTCACTAACCTCCTAGTGAACTTTGCATAAGTAGAGATGTTTACATTTTTCAATGAAGAAGATTCAAATAACCACCAGGCATAAGCCTTACCTTGGAGGTGCAGTGCTGCTACTCTTATGGCTTCTTCTTCATAAACTTGATTCAACTAGAAATATGTGTCTAGCTTCTTTACTCAAGACTTGGCTAAGCTCTCGGGTGATCCATCAAAAGTAGGTAGAAAAATCCTACCCAAAGTGTGCTGCATGCACCCTCTTCTTCTCTTGTATATGCTGGATCTTCTTTCTTCCTTGAGTTGAAAAAACTCTGGGAAGCTTAGAGGCTCTTTGAATATTTTAGACTAAGATTCATATTCTTGGATATAATCACCAAGAGTCTCCTCTTTTGGTGTCCCTCCTTCTACTTCTTCTCTTTCCAGGAATGTAGGCATGCTACAACGTTGTAGATCTAGTTGTGTGGCTAAATGCTCACACACATAAGATGAAGAACTTGGGATTTTTTCTTGTGAAGATATCTACAAAGGATCTACAAGTATTTCATTCCTCATTCCCCTGATTTCACTTTTCAGCTCATGCATATTTTGGAACAGATTTTTAGAGAACTCTTTCCTTTTCATTCTTCCAAATAAAGGGGTTTCACCCTTGTCTTCTTTGTCTTCTGTGTAATCAATATTCTTCTTCTATCTTTTCTTTTCTCGAAAATAAATTTTGGCTTCCTAGAATGCATAGTCTGTGCCAAGATGATTGCTCTGATACCACTATAATATCTCAAATGGGAAATATTCCGCAATATTAAACAATACTGCAAAAAATAACGTAGTTCAACCAAGTAAAAGCAGGAGGCTGTTAGCCACCTATAAAATTTGTTATAGCAAAAGGTGGCTAAAACTTTTTGAGCCTTCAAGGAAAAAATTTTATTACTAAAAAGTGTTGGCTCTTGAATACTCTTGAAGGCCTCATGCCTCTGTCCAAATCTTCACTCCTGTTCCTTTTTTTATACTCAGAATTTATGTTGTTTCCATAAGTGAAAATACTGCTGCAAAATCATCATTTTCCCCTTTCCTCCACTAAAAAATAACCTTCATTTTTTCTCCCCTTTTCTTTCTCCATAAAACTCCTCTATTTTCATGATTCCTCTTCTTGCATTCATTAAAATCCTCACATAGTTTAAAACTCATTTTTAAACTATACCGAAACCCCCAAATCCATTGAAAAACTTGAAAAATTCATGAAAAATACATATTTTTTGCATAAAGGTTTAAGCCCCCTTGGGCTAAATCTTAAACCACTTCCCCTCCATGTGCCCCAGCACTAGAACCGGGTGCTAACCCCTCATAGTGCTTATCGCATCGCAAAATTCCAAGTGCGCAAGTCTTTTTGCCATGTTTAAAAAGTTCCAATGCGATTAAGCCCATGTACATATCCCCCGATCGCATTATCATTTCATGTAACCCATGGGCCCGCCATCAGGCGCTAAATCATTGAAATAATTCATTCCCGATGGTCTCTTTCCTTTGTTAAAACATAAAACCCACTTATCCAAAGTTTTGGTCTAACGCGCCCATACAACAATTTTTAAATGAAAAATGGTTAGATTAAAAAGACCCGAAGCGCAATCGCATTAGAGAAATCCAATGGGTTGATTGTAAATACCCGCATCAAACTTTCCGATGTGATTGGGTCACATATATGTAAACCCCACCCCCGCCACTTTTCATTCCATATAGCCTATGCCCGGGACCAAAAGTTTAAGTCCCGAGGCGCAAATTGCATCGCAAAATTCGAATGGGTAGATTGAAAAACCTGAGCCCGAAGCTCCGATTGTGATTCGTCCTTTATTGTATATGCCTCGAGCCTATTATCATTCCATATAGACCAAGGCCCCGAATTTAGGCACCTAACCATGTTATATATATTTTCTGCCCCGACCCGCCAAAACTTTGTATTATATTAAAACTTTGGGTTTTTCATGCATTATAAAGGGTTTCCGCCGGTTCGCTTTAAAAGCAATCCCCATAATTGATCATAAGCCGATCAAACGGCCCACGCAACATCGTATCAAAACATTTTCATTGATTGCATTTGACATAACGCCCCCTCCGATCTCCGATCCCCGATTCACTTTCCACCGTCGATCTAATCTGTAGATCGACGGACAGTGCTCAATCGCATCGCCCTCCTTGATCACTCAATTACATCGCATTTTTCGATCGGTAAATTTGTTTGTCCCCTCCGATCACTGATTTTCAATTCACTCCCCACCGTTGATCTAATCCTCAAATCAATGACACGTGCTACATCGCATCGCAAGTTTTTTGCCGAGCGCTTTAAACATTGTTTCTTCACCGATTGCGATCCTCTGATCGGATCTGGACCGTCCACGTGTCTATATCGGATGGTCCCAGATCATTTTGTCTTATTCTTCCCTCCACTCTCCTTTTTTACCTTCTCTTGGATGATCTCCACCGTTGGATGCTGCCATCCAACGGCTACGCTCCTCCCCACATCCTCTACAGCAGTTAAACCCAAAAATGCAGGATTTTATAATATGTTTGTGTATTTTTGCAGATTATTAGTTTTTTATCCATTATAATTAAAGAAAGGCTGAAGGCTGGGAAAGAAATTTCTTTTTTCCTTTGAATCATCAAAGGAGACCATTTTCAGGGTTCTCATTCCACGTTTCGTCAATGATTCATGGGCATTGATGCCTTAAGAGCCCTGCGTAGCCTACACATCAACAAGACACTATGATTTTAAATCACAATTAAAAGAGTATCAATGTCGAAGACATAACACAATAGAACAGAAGGATTGAATATAATTTGGGGATTACGGCTAAGAATGATTATCAAAAGCCTAATCCCCAGAATTAAAACATAGTTAAAGAAACATCATAAGTGTTATCAGATAGACAGACCTCCACCGCCTCAAACAGAGGAAAATTGATTCCTCTCAGCTACCACAGTGCCACTTGTAGCCACCAGCATCCAAATAGAGGCCAAAGTTATTGATCAAATGAAGATATTTTCCTCAGGACAGCCAAAGAGTTACTTCTGCAAGGAACTTAATGCAAAAATATCTGCAGAGTTACTCCAACATGACACAGAGCCTCAAAATTCAAACAAAAGCTCCCATCGAGCTTAAATATTAAATGTAAAACATTAATATAGACAAACACTTGTAAAATTCTCCATCGAGCCCCTCAAAGGCCGAGAAGTCATCATTCTATATTAATTGTCGTGAGAGATCTTTTATCAGATCTCACCTCCTCATTCTTCTATAAATACTTCTATAGAAGATGAGAAATTGTTGGTTGCAGAACTTTGAAAAGTAATTGAGCTGGAAAAATCTGATTGTAAATAGTGTTAGCTAGCCCTTGAAGCTCTATTTGTGTTTATATTAGTTAGGCTGAATAGCGAATATGATTACTGAACTGAAACATTGGACCTAAAGACTGTAACTAGTTTGACATCAATAACAAGTTGTTTCTTGGGATCCTGGTCTATATCACTGGTGAAGTGCCCCTTTATTTGTTATTGTTTTTCCTTCTATGTATGTCATATTTTTCACTATTCTCTTATAAAGAACAACATTTATAGAGTTAGGATTTACTGTTTACCAGTACCCTTCTCTAACTGATAAGCTTTATCTCAATGTTTTCCTCCAATTTGTTTATTTAAGAATGATTCAATACAGTTTAAGCAGTTAGGAATGTTGGCGTCCCCTCATCCTACTGTTTGCTTTAAATATTGTTCTTGAGAGTTATTTTCATCATTTTCTTATCAAAGTTAGACTAGAAAAGTGATGGTTTTCCCTGTTTCTAGTTTCTATTCTCCAAAGGCAGATTCTGAAGGTTTCCCTTGGTTTTTACTGAAAGCAAACTAGGTTTAAAAGTAATTTATCTGATATTAGGTTACACTTTGTTTTCTCTTATGTGTTTTCATACTTTCTGAAGGTAATTATGCGGATTACTGGATTGTTTGCCAATTAAGCTACTTTAATACAAACTTTCCCAAGAAGTATATGGTTAGCCCTGTTCTTGGTTAGTTTTAAATAGTTACTTAAGAGGATTTTCTTGTTTGGACTAACTATAAATCCCTTGTGAAACTATTATCAGTTTCCACCCCTCCAACACTTTATTGTTTCCATTCCATCATTTTAATCTCAATAATCTTGTGATACATATGACTTGACCCTTGGACCACTCTTGATGTTGTTACTCAATTAAAGCCCTGTTATGAATCCATAGCCCAATGGACTAAAAACCCGTGTTATATCTATCTTTTTAGACAAAGCTGTTCTATTCACTTGCAACTTCTCACCTTTGAAACTCTTTGCACTTATAACTTTCCCCTCAAACAATAATCATTCTCAACCATCCAAAAAAAAACAAACCCTCGGCCTTCATAAGTAGCCTAATATCATTACCCCAAACTTCAAATACAAATCCATCTTTGCACTTATTGGAGAGATCCCTCTCCGGATTTAGGAGGGCTAGATCCTAGAATCCCAAAGTGGTTGAAACAATGTTGTTTCTGTGATTGGACTTTGCCAATATTGCTAATTAAAAATTCCTAACAGAGGCCAATATGGAGAGCCTTCTTAATCATTTATAATAGAAAAAAATATGTATAATGAAGACCATAAGATTCACAAGAGGAAATAGAAGCCTCCAATGAAGAAATATCCTCAAAAAGAGGTGCAACAACCAGACATATGAACCAAAACTGCCTTGACAGCGTTATTTTTATTAGGCTGCAACAAATGTTGATTATAACTTAGATCTAGAGCAAATAATGCATGAAAATTCAGATCTATGACAGATCCATACACTATAAAGTTTCTCCTTCAAATGCCCCTTGGGGTTTTCAGTAATACATGAAGCACATGGAGTAGATTTGAGATCTAAAAGCTGCAAATCTGCATAAATCTTCACAATTATAGGAATATTAAGATCTGATATGATGTATACAATAATATGATCCTCTTCATTGGATCTCAAAGGTGAAGGGTAGATCCCCAACACATGAAAAACACTCCTCCAAAATGTTATGCCAAAAGTCCCTACAACATCACCTACAGAAAAATGCAGATCTGGAGGAAAAAATGCATTGTAGGGTTTAAGATAAGTTTGGCCTAATGCCAAGATCTGGATCTAATGCTCCAATGATCCAAATACTCTCTTTCCAATGGAATAGAATACTTTCCCACTGAAAAGAGGCACTATATTGGCCTAGATCTGAGTAGATCTAGCCTCCACTTACTGCAGCTTACAAAGACAACCAAACCCTCAACAGGATCTGCGTTGTAGTTGGAAGAAGAAGCTTTTCCTTCAGCCTGATAGTGGAAAAGAAAAGAAATACTCTTCCAAGAGGCCTCTCAAGGGAAGATATGGGATTCCTAAATAGGAAATCCTTGTGCTAAACAACACTATTCTTTACTGAACAACAAGGAGAATGAGATATGTCTAAACAGAAAATATATTCTAAAAAATGTAATCACGTCAACAACCTTCTCATGCTGCCATCCTCTTCCTTTTATAATTTTAGAGCTTGCAAACCCTAAACCACCTTCATTGAAATGGCTCCTTTCACATGAACCATCTCCATCTAAAACTGTGATGTGCATCATTGATGGCCACTCCTCCAAGACAGCGCTGTTGATTTGGTCATGGTTGACCCAGTCAAAACGCTTAGCCCATTTCACACCTAAGGGTGCTTATTTACATAGCCTATATTTAGGTTTGTTCGCATGTGGCATTGATTTATTCACTGTTTAGGAGTTTTATGATCCTCCTTTACAATTTTATTCATGAAACAAAAAAGCAAAAACAAAATTGAATATTCCCATTATCTTGGGCTAATTGGGAATATTAGAGCTTCAGAAATAGACTCTGTTGATACTTGCAATATGAGGCCATATAAATTTTCTTCTTGCCCATTAAAATATAGTGAAAATTCCTTAGCTACTCCTAAATGAGAGCTTCCTATTCTTGAATACAATGGAGACCACCCTTCCTGAACAGAGAACCTACTCACATTCAGATTAGCATCAACTAGATTAGCTCCTTGGGGTTCAAGGCATTTTATTTTTCCTCATTTCTTAGTCATCTTTAGTAATAAAGAAGTATGTCTACTATAATCTGATAGGTGTCAAGGTTAGTGGAGCTCACCTAATAGGTGTTGCTATATCATGAATGAAAACTGTCTGAAACATGGGTCTCCTTCCTTAAGCTGCCCATTGGAGCTTCTTATTCAGCAAAATTTAAACTCGAAACTAATGGTTTTCCCTTTATTTTAGTGGTTTAAAAATATATGTTGGTTCAACTTTCCATGCATGAGATTTTTCATAATGGGAAATATCTTGGACCATAGAATACACCTTGTGGTAGTCATGATTAACTTCTGTTGGATGTGGTGTTTTGGATTATATGCTACAGGTGGTTGGAGCTGAACAGAGTTGGAGCTGGAAGTCACCTCCATCACATCCTTATGACAAGCCTAAAATTCTGGCAGTGTTCATGTGTGATCAAACCAAACGGTCATCACATTAAAAATGCAAATCCATGATCTAACTTGACACTTAATACATACCTTGACATATGGATATAACGACTTAGCTGACAGACAAAACAAACAACGGCTGGATTTTCTTAACTGTGGATTGACACCTAGCTTGCTCCTGTATAACCATGACTCAACTCAACATCACTCAATGTAAACCTTTCTTATCACGTGCCATAACTTATGATAAAAATTTTAAAATGTAGTTGATAATTAGAACATGTGGCTAACAAAAGAGGACACACTCTATTTATTAAGAAAAAAATAGGGGAGGTTACCGGAATTTCCGGTAGCATTGGGTAAAGGAAAAATATACATAAGACAGAATTCAAGCAGACTATCCGAAAGGGCTAAAACATATGCTACTAAAAATTTTGGTAGTGTTCTAAATTTTTTTGAAATTTACAAAGTTTTTTTATCCTAAAAACAAAAAAAAATGAAACACACTCATGACTTAGCATAGAATTTTTCTAACAGCATGCATCTTCCTGAGTACACCCAATTTTCCATGTTTCATACTTGAAAAACTTTATAGGTGACAAGATCCTAGTTCAAACAGTATTTCCAGAACTTTAAGAGGAATTAAAAATCATATTGGAGCCTAAAGCAATCATGGAAACAAGAACCTGGTAGCTACAGAATCAATAAATTTCAAAGTATCTCATTAAGTGGAAAAACTTACCTACTAAAGATTCCACATGGAAGGATGTGTATTTTATACATACACACCCATAACTACTCAAGCATTTAGGATAACATAACTTTTTTGAATGTGAGGGACATGTTAGATCCCTATAATACTAGTGTATCCCCCATATTGTTATTCTTGTGCCCCATAGAAGCCCACTATTGTTATCTTCGTGCCCTTATATTATTATTTTTAAGTAGGCCATGATTATATTGTGACCCTTTAGACTCCTATATATACCAAGGAGGTCTTATCATTTGTATCATCCAATAATTGTTCATTATATGATGTAAAAGGAGGTTTCCCCTCAAAGAGACTTATTTTGAAGTCATTGATCTATCTTTTCTTTTGTTTTTTGATATTTTTTGGGTGAAACTATCGTCGTCACATAATTTACCTAACATAAATTATCAATCTGAGGGTTTTGTAGACTTACGAAGCACATGAACTGGAAATGCAGGACTGAAATTAAAATAGCCTAGTCTAATTCTTTCATCTCTGATTCAAGATGCAGTAAACGATGAAAGAGGCTCCTAACTTAGGAGTACCTAATCGTCCTTCCTCAACAATTCTACTCCAACAACATTACCACCACAGCATATCAAAAACTGGAAATGTGCAGTTGTTTAAGAGAAAAAAAACACGTGAAGAATACCCTGTGTCAACATATATTAATGATGAAGAAAAACAATGAAAGATTACAAAACCAAAACTTATTCTAGACTCTAATTCTCCTCTCTATAATATATATCATATCCTTCTTATCTCCTCATTTCCTACATATTTCTTTCATATTTCCTTCTTATCAAAATGAAGAGAGAGCACTCTCTTTTATAAATGAGTGCTTTGAAAACAAGATAAGCAACTCATAATTACAAATCCACTTTTCTCTCAAAAAATATCCCTATAATTACAAAATATGATCCCTACATATTACAAAGCTCATCCACATTTGAGATATTAACGAAATGTGTTAATTTTCCAATAATTAATCATAAATTCTCTTATAATATTAAAAATAAATAAATTGGAAAATAATGACGTGAACCCACAGAAATGGTATGATGAATGGTTAAATGAGGTGATGGAATGTGAGGAATGGCGAGGATAAATATGATGAAAATGCGACAAACACGAGACCCAACATACCCCCCAATTGAACTTGTTGCATGTCCTCATGCAACCTTGCATGGATTAAAAATTTTTGGCTTTGCATGATTATGGTTTCTAACAATGTAGCATTCCAGGATGTAAAATAAATGTATTGCGACCGATATTTTCTATGGTTGGTTCTTGTGTTAGAAACCATGAATATAAAAAAATGTTGGTTCTCGTGTTAACAAAATTCGTCTTATTCTTCTTCTTCTTATTCTTTTATAATACATGTACTGGAAATGATAAGCCATTAATATGCATAAGAAAACCTATTCTCATATTTTTGAATCATGCTAAAATATATATTAATATATGTGAATCAACTACAACGAAGTGTAGTTTGGAAGAATCATGTTGGTCGATGATATATGAGGTGATGAATGGAATGAAATGGTAATGAATATTACCCCCCTGAAACTAAAGATGTGTTATGTTTACGAAATATAATGTAAGATGGTGAGGGAATTTTCCAAGTTCATTTATTTTCAACATATAATAAATTTTTTGATTAAAAATTAGAAAATAGCATACCTTCACTTACCCAAATATTTGATGAAATATGCAATATAAATGTAGTTTCTACTGCTTCTAGATCAGGAAAATGTCATGCTGTTGGATTAGGAAAATATCATGGTGTTGGATCATGTGAATATCATGTTGTTGGATCATGTGAAGTGAAAGAATCTAATGTGCTGCTACTTGGTTGTGTGAATCAGAAGATAATGTATAAAAGTGGAACTATGGCACTCTCATATGGCTAAAGGAATGTTGTTGCAACTGCTGATGGAGTCATGAAAAATACATATAGTCTTCACCCGCTACAAAACCCCGATGGTACAATTCTATTCATGTGAATGGATGTGTCAATGTCGAGCATGAAAATAAGTCATTGGATTCCCAACCATTAATGGATGTCGTTAACCAATGTGAGGCAAACTCACCATTGATGTTAATTAATGCCAAGGTACCAAAGTACATCTTGCGAAGTGTGAATAAATGATTTGATATCGAGCCACTTGCAAGATCCGATGATCAAGGGACATTGATGTATTCCCATGAATTTCAGTGAGAGAACTTGTCATTAGGGCATACAAGCCTCAAGGTACTAATGAGGACTCTATTTGTATCTTAGATAAGGGGCTGACGTTGATGGGTCGAGACTTGTTGAAAGGTGGACCTTAAGGAATCCCACATCAGTCAATGCAAGTTTATACAAAATGATTGGTAGGATTATAGATGAAAAATATTGCAGTAAAAACAGGTTCTTAGGAAAATGATATCAAGGCAATGTGGTCATGGAAAAGGAGTTGTTTGGTTTTATTCATGATGTAAAAGATGAACTGGAAATGATGAAAAATGTATGCAACTCAGAAATATATGGATGTGTGAAGTCAAAATGAAAGTGGGATTTGATATGGATGGCTGATAAGCATAGAAGGAGAAGAGAAATTGAACATGTCATAGAGAAATGGATTTTTTCAAAAATATCTATGTGATAGACATGTGCGATAAAAAATTTAGCTCCTCTCGGCTTTCACTTTTGCATGTTCTACTGTGATTTATGAAAATTACTTCTGCATGAAATTGTCTTCAAACCTGAAAAATATTAGCATAATTCCTGCATAAAAACTATGAGATATTTCAAAAACATAAAATGTAGGAATACTAAAAATAAAATGCATCTTACTTTGTTTTCTTTGTCCTAGTTCCGTCAACGATTCCAGTTTAGTGCTTCTTGTGCTTTCGATATCGGCGTTTTAAACCTGTAACACTTGATCAAGTTTTGCATCAGATGCATAGCAAGTAGAACATAGCTTCTTGTCCATATTTTGAAGAATCCTTGTGAATTTCAACTCATCCTCCCTGAATGCACTTCACTTAATCTCAATTTTTTTTTTCAAAGGTACTTTGAACCATTTTCTCATACTTCGAGGAGCAGTCACAGTTTTCGGCTAGTTTGGAACCCTTGCAAGCTATTAGCGGAAGGCATCAAAAGAGAAGGTGTTGGAACAGGGTCTCCTGCAAGCTACGAAACTAGTCCATTTTGTATATTTTTTATTATATTTAGTCTAACACAGGAGTTTTGGGGTGGGTCAAAGCCCCTAATGCATTGTAAATGGGTCAAGGGTAGAGCGTAGGCTAAAATAGTATAAGTAGTTGAAACTTTTTAAGTGTAAGGCATGCTAAGAATGAAAAGAGATTGATGCTAAGTGCGAACTGATAGATCTGGTTAGGGTTGTTGGGTAAGGACTCCTACTGCTGTGTGCACAGAAGGCCTCTGTCCTGCTATGTGCGAACTCTGCTGTTGTGTGCACAGGTTGGGTTTTGGGGTATTGTAAGTAGATCTGAAGGATTAATGAATGCGGAAGTATTTTTGAATATCTGAATCCATTAGAATTACTGTGATATGAATCTAATTAGTTATTTAATATATGTTGTTGTATTATTGATTTAAGTTGTGAACATACTTGTGTTATTTTTTTATGCTGTGATCTAGATTTGCTTTGTTTCACTTCATGCAAGAATATCTAGAATAGTTGCGCTATCGTTATGTGAGTTCATGATTTGTTGATTACTGTGAACATCATTATTGTTGTGCACGTAGATGTGAAGGATATTAGTAGATCTGTGTTCTGCACCATACGATCTGGTATCTATAGAGTTGAACACGGCTTGGCTTGACTTACCTACCCTCTTGCAGGGTAAGAAAACCTAGTTCCAGTACCCTCCCATACTGCTTCAGGTGAGACTTTGGCCTGTGCAAGTAGGTCACTGCCAAAAGGGCTAGTAGTATAAGGGTTTTTTGGCAAACCTTGAACCTCCGAACCTGGTTCAGGACCCCTCGAGCCAAAAAATGATTTTTTTGCCAGGACTGAAAGAATTTTGAGAGAGGGATCATGTAATTCCAAGGCCATATTGGAAGCCTGAAAGAAAGGAAATTGATGAATTGTTTGGACAACAAGCTCAGGAAATTTCTGTAAAAGAAAACCGCAGTGAGAGGTTGACCACCAAAGAGTGGAAGAATAAGTACATTTTCACGGAGATATATTCTTTGTAATGATTGCAATCGAGCTCTAGGAGTGGCTCGCAAGATTGGTAGAATTTCAGAAGTGTTGGAAGGACGAGCGGGTAACGGAGTGGACCCCCGAAATAATCCAACTATTAGAAAAGGCTGATAACACCATCACTCTCACGGTGGACCATTGGTTAGACAGTGTGTTAGGAGGATTTGTGACAGAATTTTCCATCGGTCAATTTGTCTCCTACTCTGAAGTAGAGCAAAGATTATTCAAGGGGTTCCGAGGTAATTTTCTGAAGACCTTACCATTGATCAAGATATTGTTGTGCGAAAAAGAGTATTCTGTGTAGCCATACCGAGTGAATGATCTCTGATCTAGACGGGAGCACAACACGAAGTGAAAAATACTATAGAATAAACCTAGAAGGAGATATATTGGTCTATAGTTCTGTAAGAGAAGAAGCTTCACAGAGTCCTCCAGCCACACCACTTTCAAACCAGCCTAGGGGTAAGAATTTACCTACACCTCTGCCACCACCAGAAGATGACATGGTTGCACACATGAAGTTTCCAACCTTTAAGGGTGTGGGAGATGAATACATGGATCAGTTTTGGTTTGTAATGGGATCAGTATGGACTACGTAGAACATAGCTAGCGATGCAGTGAAAAGGGCACAGTTGTCCCTTGCCTTCGAAGGAAGATCTTTGGACTGGTACATGGGATACATCGGCCAAAATGAAAATGCAACCATTGAAGATATTATGAATGCCCTGAAATAATAGTTCAAGAAACCTAAGTCCTACTCTCAAATCATAGTTGATCTAAAATATTTCAAGCAAGGGCCTTCTGAATCTGTGTGGGAGGTTGATCAACGACTGAAGAAGGTGATCAAAGAAGGGGGATTCCAATATGATGATAGAAAACACACATAATGGTTCATCGCTATGTTGCTACCTCACCTACGTGTACTTATGGGGCACCAAAATTTAGAATCGCAGGAGAAAGCCTTGGAAGGTGCCATGAAGTTAGAAGTTGCGCCTCGGGATGAGACTCAGCTGGCTGTCCAACAGATCCAGGGACAGCTGGAAGCAATGCACATAGAGATCCAGAATCTGCATATGAAAATGCTAGACCTAGCCCATTGCACCTTAGGGAAGCTACGGGACCCAATGGGTCAGTGCTATGGTACAATGATTGTCGTGTTGCGGGGTAGGGGAGGGGGGTGAGGTGGAAGCACAAGTCGGGGTTGAGGTCAGATAATCTGTTATAACTATGGAGAAGCAGGACACTTTACAAGGGACTTTCTGAACCCTACAAGGCAATCCTGCTGATATTGCAGACAGCTGGACCATGCGATTGAAGATTGCCTAATCTTGACAGAAAAAATGCTAGAAAAGTAGCTGACACCTATGCAGAATGTGCAGAGAGTTAAGGATGAGCTGCGAGACAAAGAACCAAGCGTGAATGTTGTGACACACAATGGGATGGCCACCAGGGGACCTGAGGAGGAGGCTGTGATGGAACCTTTGATCCGATGAGAAGTTATCAAACAAGAAGGTTTGGACCTAAAAAAGGGAAAAGAAACA
Source organism: Pinus albicaulis (assembly GCA_034641835.2). Classification (NCBI taxonomy): domain Eukaryota; kingdom Viridiplantae; phylum Streptophyta; class Pinopsida; order Pinales; family Pinaceae; genus Pinus; species Pinus albicaulis. The sequence continues at coordinate 170,303 of JAXQQM020061581.1, read as the reverse complement.
TTTGTCATAGCTTGCAAGGAATTTACTATTGCGGAGGCAGCTACTGATCAGGCACTTGTGAACCTCAAGGTAGATGATGAGGTAAAGCCCTTTTTGTAGGCATGTATGAATCTACTGTGCAACCCAAGGGCTGTGGAGAATCTTCAAGCATTAATAGATAGTTGTGCAGTGCGACCCAGTCTACCCCGGGAGGTCAAGGATGTGCACAAGCTATACAAGTATAAGAAATGCACCAAGAGAGAAATGCGGTTGACAGTGCATATTGGTGACTATGAAATGAATCAATTTATTTTGGACCTAGGTTCAGATGCAAATGTGTTACCTAAACAGACTTGGAAACGAATGGGAGAGCCTAAATTTGAATGGTCCACTATTCAACTGCACATGGAAAATCAGTAGAAAATCATCCCACTAGGAAGGTTGCCTAAAATTACGGTGGATATCGCAGGAGTAAAGGCCCGAGATGAATTTGAGGTAATTTAAATTGTAGAAGATGCAAACCCCTACCCTACGCTCTTACGGTTGGACTAGACCATAGATATGGGTGGTATCATCAACCTCAAAAAGAGAAGCATGGTGTTTGAGAATAACGGTACAAGGGTGATAGTACCATTAGATCCTGTGGAAGGCGAATAATACATAGAGCTAGTGCACAATGAAAAGGAGGTGGATTACATTTACAAGTTGAATGCATGAGAGAAATATTGGATCAACCCCATGGCGGGTGGAGTAATTGGATGGGAAAAGGACAGTGAATGCTTCTCCGACTCTGATGGGGAGATCGAGAATTGGCAAAACCAGTTGCACGATGTCTCAGTGATGCGATGTCTTTGAGTCATAAGGGACTTTCGTTGCATTTCTTCATAGTTAAGAGACCTACCCTACTTTGATGTTTCGGGTGGCATTAATGAATTTTTGCGAGCATTCAAAGAAGAGGTTCCCAAAGGACGAAGGCTATGGGCCCTTAAGCTAGCCATGCGTGTAACACTTGTGTGTTGGTGGGAGACGCATGAGGAGGCATTCCAGGATTGGGAGGAATGTCGGGATATGATGATCCTACTATTTGAAGCCCCAACTGGTATGCTGGTCAATACATTCCTTGGATTGGAAGATCCATGTGAATATCTATTTGCATGGGAAGAACAGTGGTGTGACAGAATGACTAAAGAGTGGGTTCACCTGTTGATTCATGCCCTAGGGCCAATTCATTCTGCATGGTACTTATATGTGGAGCTACATCGGTGCACCCACCACTAGGGGACATTTAAGGAAGAGTTCCTGAGAACATTTAGGTTAGTAGGCGGGATAGAGGCACTTGACGCAGTCCTGTGAGACATTGACACTCGGGTATGGGGTGAATTGCACCTGTTTATCACACCAGAAGTACCCACATGGGAAACACGGATACCATGCATAGTCAACTACTGTAGCCTAGCCCCAACAGAGGGTGTGGATGATCCGTAAGCTACTTCTGACTTAGAATTGGAAGGGGTGCACACAACTACCGGGCCGCTCAGGCTATGAATGGGTAGCAATGGGACACACCCTACGTTGGCTAAGAATGGGGATGTGGATACAGAAGGCAAAGTTATCATATATTCGGTGACTCTCACAACAAGGAGACAACTACGTTCACTCCTCACCCGTGCAGGGTATTACAGAAAGTTTGTTTGGGAATATGTGCTACTTACAGCACCTCTGATAGACTTTTTTACGGAGGGGGTCCGGTTCGGTTGGGATGACACCTGTCGGGAAAACATGTCTTTGGTTGTGAAGTACCTTAGGAAAAAGCCTGTGTTGGGTGAGGATGCGCAAGAGGCGCAGGTGTTTAGTCCAAGCTCAGTAGGTACGTTGAGTGCACATATGGAGAGAAAAGTGACAGTTGAAATAGTAAAAGCTGGTAAAGAGGAAAAGTTACCGTTGAGTGGAGCGGGCGGCTGGTAATTAATGGGGTGATTCCTTGAGATTTTTTACCGTTTAATTGATGGTAAGTTCCAGGTTACATTTACCCTACAGTTTGATGACCATAGACACTATAAAGTAGGAAGGCTAGCTCAGACAAAATTTCCATATCACTTTCGTAACCCATATGTATTTTCTCTATGTTGCACGGTTCTCTGGGCCTGTAGCGTCCTATTCATGGAAAAGCAACCCACTCTTGTTGTTGATAGGCCCCCAGAATCGAAAGTCCCTTTTCCCTCTAGAATAATAACTCCTAGTCTTGCGGAAGCTTCGGTACCTATAGAGCCCAAACTTGAGGAAGTCATGATTGGGTCGGGGGACGAAGAAATCGATAGGATAATTGTGCTCTGGCTCCCTGCGTGGAGGAGTGGCTTCATACCTGGTGAAAATAGCACTGAAGGGACTTGCGCAATAGGAGTGATGCCCCCTATCGACCCCAAGGAAACCATAGGACCGAGTAAGAGGGGATTTGATGCAGCTGCGGAAAGGGACTCACAGCTACCACAGATCACCTACAAGGATGTCAGGGCCAGTCTGCTGCTAGAATTGAGCATGCACGGGATGAATACTAACGATACCACCTCCCTCTAGAATATAAAGCAACCAGGTGATCCTGATAAATGGCCCCAAAAAAAGTAGCGCGCCCATCACCAGGAATATGATGTGACAGTCACGCTAACTGATGGTACCCTTGAGCAAATCACAGACACAATTATACTAGCTAAAAAGGATAGATGGGAAGCCATAGAGGAACAATAGAAGGTTGCAATTAACACCTTTCAGAATGAGCTCCACGCCCTCTAGTGGAAGGAAAATACGCTGCAGACTAGCATAATTCAGAGATGGGCTCCCTTGACAAGCAACAGTATAGTGCTAGCTTCGAAGGAAAGCCATCTCTGCTCTTTACCTAGCACTGCCCTTGTAGGAACCCAACTCCAAGTAGATACAGGGATACACTTGGATCGGGCTAAGTTTCCCAATGAGGCATTACAGGGTCTCCACACCGTTGTGATCTAGGAAATCCACCATCGAGACCTGGAGGTGCATCAACAACTCGGTGTGGCCAAGCAGACCATCACGTGGAAAAACGCAGAAAAGGTCCCTCGCTGTATCACAGCAGGTGGAGCTTGAAACAGTGATCCACCAGCTCTGCACAGAGGTTCCGGATGGGATCCTGGCTACAGTTACGCCTCAGGCTAAGGTAGAAATTATGGTTGCTACAGTAAAAGCGTCTCGGAAAAAAATGCAGGTCATCAAGGTATAGCTGGAGAAGAAAATATCTGACTTACAGGCCACATTGCAGCCTACCACACCACCGGAGGTACAAGCCCAGCGTGTTGCGATGGTGACCAAAGCTACGAACACTATCACAGGGTAGATTTCTCAGGGCACCCAGTTGCTAGAGTTAGCCATGTAGCTCTGGACCATGGTCCAGTTCAATCCAGTCCTCCGAAAGATCAATCAGGACTTATGACAACGAGAAGAAGCTTTCGCACAGGTCGAGGATACATTTCCCACCTTGGTGCATGCACAATGGTTAGCACATTTGAGGACTAGCAGCACTCTCCAGGATGAGATTGAGAAAATCTAGCGCAAGAAGCACGTCATCGAGGAACGATTGAAGCCATGGGCGGCCACAACCCTCTAGCTCTCACAAGATGCAGATGGAACGGTCACGTGACTAAACCAGACATTGGAAAGTGTCACCGCGGCAAACGAAGGACCAACATCCCAAAAGCTTGTGGACCTTGCGCAGAATGTCATTGCTTAGAGTCAAGAGGTGTTGCCTCCACTAATCGCCACCATCACTGCACTATGCATGCAGGTGGAGAACCTACCATCACAGTGGCTCAGGATGAGTCACAAGATTGTGTTGGGGGACTATTGGAACAGGGTCTCCTGCAAGCTGCGAAACTGGTCCATTTTGTATATTTTTTATTATATTTAGTCTAACGCAGGGGTTTTGGGGTGGGTCAAAGACCCTAATGCATTGTAAATGGGTCAAGGGTAGACCAAGAGTCTGCAACCACGGTTTGTGAACTATTGGATGCATATGCTAAAATAGTATAAGTAGTTGAACCTTTTTTAGTGTAAGACAAACTAAGAATGAAAAGAGATTGATGCTAAGTGCGAACTGATAGATCTAGTTAGGGTTGTTGGGTAAGGACTCTTATTACTGTGTGTGTGGAGGGCCTCTATCCTGCTATGTGCGGACCCTGTTGCTATGTGTGCAGGTTGGGTTTTGGGGTATTGTAAGAAGATCTGAAGGATTAATGAATGTGGAAGCATCATTGAATATTTGAATCCATTGGAATTACTATGGTATGAATCTGTGATGTTTGGTTACTTAATATATGTTGTTGTATTATTGATTTAAGCTACAAACATACTTGTGTTACTTATTTATGCTGCGATCTGGATTTGTTCTGTTTCACTTCATGCAAGAATATCTGGAATAGCTGCATTATCATTCTGTGAGTTCATGATCTGTTGATTACTGTGAATATCATTGATGTTGCGCACGTGGATGCGAAAGATATTAGTAGATCTGGATTTTGCACCATACGATCTGGTAGCTATAGAGTTGAACGCAGCTCATCTTGACTTACCTACCCTCTCCCAGGGTGCGGAAACCTGGTTCCAACACCCTCCCATACTTCTTTGGGTGAGACTTTTCCCTGCGTAAGTAGGTCACTACCAAAAGGGCTAGTAGTATAGGGGTTTGTTGGAAAACCTTGAACCTCTGAACTTGGGTCAGGATCCTTGGAGCCAAAAAAATTCTAGCATTCATTGTGTGGGTTGGCCATGGATTTGGGCAAGAGAAAACAAAGACTAAGCAAGCATTCCATTTATTATTCCTTCTTCTAATCCATTTCTTACTTCTTCTAAGACATTTGCAGTAATTGCTGCAACAAATGAGCTGGAATGAATCCTACTTGCTTGAAACAACATTGAATCTTGTTCTATATCCCCAAGCTCATTCATCACATTACCATGCATTTACATCACCATTGTAGATGTGCATATCCATGTGAATGAGACCTTTTCAAATGTAAGTCGAGGGAGTGTATCGAAAAGATAGGTTGTTAATATTTGCACTTAAAAATTTTATTACCACTTATTGCACTTATACACCATTTGATCCTTGACTTCATAAAGTGCGCAAGGAGCCATACCCACTATGAACCTTAATTCCCTCTATTTCCTAGACATGGCATGGCATTTCTAGATTTAAACTTAATGTTTGGCGCCATATTCTCATCACTGTAAAATCCTGCAAACCATTCGTTGTGGGAAATTGTAGTTTTGAAGGAGAAAATCCAAATAAAATCACTTGTAGTTTGGCTTGAAATATTTTTATTTATAAGTGACTAGTGATATGGATGAATCATAGGAGGCAATAATAAACCAGAAACTCAATCCATTTCTAGAACTTGTTCATATTTACTGTAGGGTTTTGTGAATAGTTATTCTTATGTTTGTATCCAATGCAGTAATAGATCTGGGCGTGCCAAGTTTGGGAAAACACGAAGAAATTGTTGCAATGCTTTCTCTGCATATTTCTAAATCTGTAGGTACACATTATGAATTGACAAGCCCCTTGCATGTATATAGTTTCCCACCTCATCAGGAGAGAAGAACGCTATAGCATAAGGAATAGTAGAACCTATTGGTGTCAATGTCACGACAACTCTATAAACAAAAGGAACCAACACATCCAAAACTCCCACCTGCTCTAATGGCACAGAACCTGTGGTCAATTTCTCTCCTGGTGCAGGTGATTTACCCAACAAATGATTTTCTTCTTGCTTTTTCAACTTTGAAGAACTATTACTGCCAAATGTAGGCTGGATACATGAAATAATTCTCTCCTCTTGTAGTTTACTCAGTTATCCGACATCATCATTCATTTATCCGAGTGAAAATTTTTATTATTATATTTTATTATTATTTAATTTGTTTTATTTCAGATAAAACAAAATTAAAAATGAATTTTTTTATGTTTTTTTTTCCTTTTTTTTAATAAAAAAAATGAAATTTGAAAATTTGAAAACAAAACTAGAAATTTTAGAAATCTAAAAAAAAAAAAATTCTTGAAAACTATTAGAGACATTATTTATTTTTTTAGAGATTGCATACTTGTTAGAAAACTAAAAACAAAATAAAAATAATGTTGTTTTATTTATTTTTTCTACCTACTCTACTTTAATTGAATATTAAAAATAAATACGTGTAATCAAACTTCCAGTGTAACCATGCATACAATAGTAATAAAAATATGTTCACTTTCAGTTGTGCATATGAATGGAAATCTCTAAAAATAACAAAATTTCCTTGTCGTAACTTTGATTTAACTAAATAAAAACAAAACGATTGATCTAACCTCATACTCACTTGGAACCATTGTTCAATAAGATTTTCGTAGGTGTTATTTTCCTCCTTCAGATCATGTCGCTACTCCTTGTTGTCTTCCTCAATACCCTGCTTTACAAATTGTTTTTTTTATCAAATGTACATGATTTTTCATATGTAGATTCATTCTCTTTTGGAGGAGTAGTTAAGCTTTCCGTAGCTGTTAAGATCTTCTTTTCATAGGAAGAGGAGATCCCAACTTCTTCTAGGATCTGAGTGAGTTGTTCCAAAATTATACTCATTGTTAAATCATTTTAAAAACACTAACAATCACTCTTCACAGTTGTATAAATAAAATTCTCTTGCACAAAAGTAAAACTTGCAGAAATTAAACACGCTTGTAGAAATTTAAATTCACACTTGCAAGAAAAGTAACCTATACCTCAATATATCGTGCTTCCCTGACAAAGATGCTAAAATGTTGGATGAAACTCTCATCGTCACATAATTTCCCTAACATAAATTATCAATGTGAGGGTTTTGTAGACTTACGAAGCACATGCACTGGAAATGCAGAACTGAAGTTAAACTAGCCTACTCTAATGCTTTCATCTCTGATTCAAGATGTAGTAAATGATGGAAGAGGCTCCTAACTTAGCAGAACCTGATCGTCCTTCCCCATATTACTTTCCTTAAGAAGAGATACTAAATATCAACAGATTTTGATGTGTAGAAAGCGAGAGAAGAGGCTCCTAACTTAGGAGAACCTGATCGTCCTTCCCCATATTACTTTCTTTAAGAAGAGATACTAAAGATCAATAGTTTTTGATGTGTAGAAAGCAAGAGAAGAGGCTCCTAACTTAGGAGAACCCGATCGTCCTTCCTCAACAATTATACTCCAACAACATTACCACCACATCATATCAAAAAATAGAAATGTGCAATTTTATAAGAGAAAAACAACATGTGAATAATAACCCTGTTTCAACATATATTAATGATGAAGAAAAAAAATGAAATATTACAAAACCAAAACCTATTCTAGACTCTAATTCTCCTCTCTATAATATCTATCATATCCTTATTATCTCCTCATTTCCTACTGTTAGGTCTCTGTAATAAGAAAGATTGGCAGAGTCCGATCACAAAGTTAACATCATTTCAACCAACTTTGGGATTCTAGGATCTAGCCCTCCTGAATCCGGAGAGGGATCTCTCCAATATGTACAAAGATGGATTTGTCTTTGAAGTTTGAGGTAATGATATTAGGCTAGTTATTAAGGCCAAGGGTTTGTTTTGTTTTTGGATGGTTGAACATGATTGCTGTTAGAGGCGGAAAGATCTATATGCAAATAGGTTCAAAGGTGAGAAGTTGCAAGCAAAAAGAGTAAGCTTCGGTGAAGATGAAAGATGATGGCAGGTTTTCAATCCATTGGGCTATGGAGTCATAAGGGGATTTAATTGAAACAATCAGGTTCAAGAGTGGTCTATGGGGCAAGTCATCTATGCCTTAGGATCTTTTTAAGGTTTGATTTATGGAACAGAGTGATACATTAAGAAGGGGAAAATAACAGATGCAGAACAAAGAGCAGCCCAGGATCTGGTAAGTACTTTGAAACTAGCCAGCCTTTGACCAGGCACTTAGGAAAAACATAGAAGTAAACTAGGATCTGGTAAGTACTTTGAAACTAGCCAGCCTTTGATACACTTCCAATAGAAAACCTATGAAAAACAAAGGGAAACTTAAAGGCAACCTTTGGAGTAGAGACTAACGGGCCGGGCTCACCACAAATCCTCTCCTAGCTCTTCTTTACTTAGTTACTTTCAAGACAATCACATAGATAACACAGAATGGCCTAAGATCTGATAAGTACTTTGAAACTAGTCAGCTTTTAACACATCCTAAGGGAAACAATCAAATGGTTGAGAAAATAAGAAAGGGACTCAGGGCTAACCTTAATTTCCTCAGTTCATCTTCACACAACATATATTGAAAGTAACATTTAAAAACAAAATTCAGTCAAGGCAATAAGATGAGGGAACGCCAACATGCCTATGCCTAAACTAGATTTATCATTTCTAAATAACACAGATAGAAGAAAACATATAAATAAAGATTTCTCAGCCAGAGAAGGTTACTGATATACAATAGGTCCTAACTTTGTTTAAACTGTTCTTTACAGCAGAAAATGAAACAAAATGGAAACAGAAATAAAACACAATTTACAGTAAGAACAACATCACCATCAGCATAGACCAGGATCCCATAAATCAACTTGTATTGATGCTCCAAGCCGGTTACAATCTTCAAATCCAGTGTGTCAATTCATCTTTATTTCAAAACCTAACTTATCTATTACAAGCAGAGCTCCAAGAGCTAGTGAAATCCTATCTACAATCAAGAGTCTTCAGCTCAGTTACAATTACAATGCTTCATCAATTACATTAACAACCAACCCCTCACTCATCTTCTACTGAAGTATTTATAAAAAATGAGGAGGTTAGATCTGATACAAGATCTCAAACCAATTAATACAGGCATTAATGTCTTCTTGGCCTTTGAGGGGCTCAATGAAGAAACTGTATAGGTGTTCCACTACATTAACTGATTTATACTCATGATTTTAGCTCAATGGGAGCTTTGTTTGACCCTTTTGAGGCTCAGTGTACAATTAGGGTTACTCTGCGGATATCTGTCATTAAATTCCATGGCAGAAGTAACTTCTTCGACTGTTTCAAGGCAAGATATCGGATCCTTCTCCATAAATTCGGCCCCTGATTGAGTTTTTTGAGGCAATAGGTGGCGTTGTGGTAGCTGAGGAATCGATTTTCCTCAGATATGGCGGTGGAGGCATTTGTCTGATAAAACACTTTTAGGTTTTCTATTTAAACTGTGCTTTGAGTCGGGGATTAGGCTTTTCATAACCGTCTTAGCCATAATCCCCACTCATCTATCCATTCATTTACTACTCTGGTCCATTTCTGCGACTGATACTCTTTTTCTAGGTTTGTTCGATGCTTTCCAGGTTCAACAGGGGCATGCTGTATCATCGGCTCATGAAACCTTAATGGACACGTGATTTAACATCCTGTGGTTGATTTCCTTTAACAAATTGAAAGAACAAGAGTCGTCACCCTTGTCCTTCGAATCTTCTTCAGACATGGCGAAAAGAACCTTAAACCTGCAAAATACAAATAAAATTATGAAATCCTGCGATTATATGGCCAAATCTGCATCAGAGGGTTTGCGGAGAAATGGGGCGATCGAAGCCGTCGATCGCACTGTGATCGACGGTCGGGAGTGATTGAGAGAAGTCAGTGGCGTGAATAGTTTGACTGGGCAATGAAATCAAGGGACTGAACGTGGGTCGTCGATCTGCAGAGATCGTCGGCGGAGATTGATTTTCCATCGTGTTGGGGCCAGGCTAAATAGTACGCAACTTGGTTAAAGGTCGGGTGACTAAAGCGGATGAGAGTCGCAGGATGCGTGGGTCTGGATCAGACGGCTATCGTCGATTCCGCTAGGCGGCCTTCGTCCGATGGATAACGCGCGGGGAAATAGCTTTATGCGGCGGTTTTGGAATGGTGCAAAGGACACGTGTCAAGAGGCGTGTGGAATCACTAGGCATCGGACCAAAACAGCCTTTGCCCGAAGAGCGGTGCGGAATGAACCGTGGTTTTGGAAAACAGCGCGGGGAATGGTGAGGTCCATAGAGCAAGTAGCGCTCCGCGCCGTCCGATCTGGTTTTTGATTGGATGACAGAGATGAACTGCGGGGGGCCAAGGTGTACGGAACTGAGATTTTTAGAGCAACCCCCCGTAGTGAATGGCAGCCGTTAGATTAAGTCTTCACCCATCCCGAGGAGTCAACTATGGGGGCACCAAGGTTTGACCCTACGGATAGAGTAAAGCCCTCGCAGGGGAAACGCTTCGGTCATGGCGTCGGGTCACATGGAGAGAAAAAGGCGGTAGGGGCTTAGCCTGAGGGGCTTAAGTCCAGCGCATAGAAAAAGTGTGTTTTCTATGGTTTTTAATGGTTTTTTAAGGAGATAAAGGCTTTCGGTAAGGTCAAAATAGTGGGTTTTAACCTTATAGAAGGGATTTTAATGAAATGAAAAAGGGAGAAACATGAAATTATGGGGTTTTCATGGGAAATGGAGAATAGAAAATGAGGTTAGTGGTGGAAAGAAGAAAAAATGGAAATGGGTCCTTTGCAGAAGTATTCAACTGTGGATTTGTATAGGATTTCAGAGGCTTTTGAAGTATGAAACAACAGTATGGGATATGGACAGAGGTAAAAGGTTGGGGGCCTTATAGAGACTTCAAGAGCCAACAACTTTTATTGATAAAACTTGTTCCTTGGAGGCTCCCAAAAGTTTTTAGCCACCTTTTTGTATAACAAAATATTATGGGTGGTTAACAGTGGCTCTAAATGGGGATGGTGCCTTCCTGAAGGCATCAAGAACTCAGACTTGATTCTTCTGGGATGCTGACTTGTGCCTGATCCTTTAGATTGCTTTCTTTTGCTGGATGATTTTGCTCTGCTTCTGAAAAATAGGGTCAATCATGAAAGATAAATGGACTTCATCAATACAAATTTCTACCTACCCAATCCTACTGATCTAACATTTTTTCTTCACCGGAGTGCACTTGGATTGGCAAACTCTTTTCATAACATTTTTTTTTTTTTTAAATCATAAAAACTAATCTAATTCTACTTCTTATCTCTCCCTGAACTCAGATTAGACAGTTGAGCTCAGATCCTTCTATACCTAATCTACTGTCTGTTGGGATTAAACTGTCCAACAAAATTTCATTCTCTAAATTCTAAAACAGAAATTGAAAAACAGCCAAGTCAAGATTTAGTTGTTTGACTTGCTGTGATCTATGGCATAAAGACAAGCTGCACATAGATTATTATTTGTAGAAAAATAAAAACAAAATGGAAGGCTAAGATCTGAAAGTCTCTCATCATGGCCTTCTCCTTTCTTCACAGCTCTATTTTGCTTTTTTTTTAGCTATCTTTGCTTCCCTTCTGGTTCAGATTTTGAGCTGATTTGAACCAGATTCTCTTATTTCATAACTCAATATTTGATGCAAATTTGAGTCATCTCTCTTCTGGAAACTTTGGTTCAGATTTTGAGTTTGTTTGAACCTTCATTTTCTATCCTAATCTATCTACTGCTAAGCCAAGATTGAACAGTTTGGCAAATCACATTTTCTACCCTATCGGCAATAAATTGAAAACTAGCTAGTTAAGTTTAGGCTGTTTGACTAGCTAGAAGTGTGTTTTAGGAGTGGCATTTGAGCTTGCACACTTTCAGCATTTGTTTCTCTTTTTGGCATGGGGCTTTTCCTTTCTTGTTTTCATTTCTTCCCTCTTTTCTTTCTTTTCTCTTTTTTTATATTTTTGATTTTTTGATAACTTTGAATGCAATGGTGGATGAGATATTTACAATGGAAAAAAGACAAAAAGGCTTAAAAACAAAAATGGATTAAGAGAGGTAATGCTTAAGCATCCTGCCATTGACAGGACCCCCAAACAAATGTGCTCCATCCAACTCTTGTAAGTAAAAATCATTATTACTAGCAGTTGAATGAATAGAGTAAGGGCCAAGCCATAGGTGATCAAATTTTCCATGCTTTCCCTTCTCTTCCCTCTTTGAGTCCCACTTCAAAACTTTGTCTCCAAAATTAAAATTACTGGCCTTAGTTCTTCTGTCAAAAATCTTTTTAATGTTGTCTTGTTTGTGCAATGCTTTGTTATACACTTCCTCCCTGGTTTGCTGAAGATGAATGGTCTAATTTATTCTTCTGATCATGTCATTTTATTCAGTTTGCAACTCTTGAATGAACTTCATCACTGGTACACCTAGGTTGTTTGGAAAAATTGCATCAGTACCATACACCAGCTGGAAAGGTGACATACCAATGGATTTCTTCAAAGTTAATCTGTCAGCCAAAAGTGCATGGATCAGCTTTGTGTGCCAAGAATTTTTATTGTCCTCCAACAGTTTCTTGATTATGTTCACTAAGATTTTGTTGGAAGATTCAGCAAGTCCATTACCCTGAGGATAATAGGCTCTGGAATGCCCCAATGTTATCTGATATCTATGACAGAAGTCAACCATTTTCTTTGATCCAAATGCTGATGCATTATCTGTGATGATCTTGGTAGGACAACCAAATCTGGAGAGAATGTTAGTCTCCATAAATTTTATGATAACTGAATCATTGGCCTGCCTACAAGGGATGGCTTCTATCCACTTAGTGAAATATTCTGTGGCAGTAAGGATCCATCTATGGTGAGAAGAAGATGAGGGATGGATTTCTCCAATGAATTCAAGTCCCCACTATTGAAATGGAGCTTCAACAGTGATTGGATGTAGAGGAAGGGGTAGCAGTTTTCTTTTGCCTTCGAATAGTTGGCATTTATGGCAAGTAGTGGTCATCTTGTGTACATCAGGAAAAAGAGTAGGCCAATAGAAACCAGCCCTCAGAATTTTGTTGGCTGTTGCCTTCCAGTATAAATGACCTCCACACTCTCCTTCGTGGAATTCCTGCTTAACCCTTTCTGCATCAAACTCAGGCAAACATTTAAGCAATATACCACTTGAATTTTTCCAATAAAGACATTTGTCAATAATGCAATAGTTTACTACTTTCAGCTTCAAAAATCTTGCCTTTGTTTTTGTCAAACCAAGAGGTGTATTCAAATTAAGCAAAACATAAACAATATCAGCATACCAAGGAGAATTCATAAAATGGTTTTCAACAATGGGAGTTGAGAATTCTTCTTGGTTATCCAAAGCATTAATCATATGAATATCAAGAACTTCACAATTTGACTCAGCCATTAATCTAGCTAGACCTTGGCCTTTGATGAGTTTAGTGGGTTTTATCTCTAAATCATATTCAAGGATAATAGCAATCCACTTACCTCTCTTACCATCTGGGTCCTGTGTTAGAATGTCTTTAACAACTGAATTGGGGACAAAGGCAACAATGTGTGAGTGAAGGATGTATACCCTAAAGTATTTCAATGCTTTCACCAAAGAAAAATCTTGCTTTTCCATAATGTTATACTTCAAAGGGGCATCCCTCAATGCCTTGCTAAAGAATGCAATAGGCTGCTCTTGTCCTTGTGGGTTTTTCTGTAAAAGGATAGCAGCTATGGTATGTCCTGATGCAAATGAGAAGATATAAAAATCTTTTGAAAAATCAGGACTTATGAGAACCGGTGTTTTGGTTAACACTTGTTTCACCAGCTCAAAGGATGTCTTTGCTTCCAAGGTCCATTTCACCCCTTGCTCCTTCTTCAACATGTTTGTGATATTCCTAAGGAGCTCAGCTAAGTTAGGGATGAATCTTCTCAAAAATTTAATCTTTCCAATGAAAGATTGCAACTCCTTGATGTTTCGAGGCTGAGAGATTTGCAATATGTCTTCAATCCTCTTTGGATCTATCTTTATACCCTCTTCTGAAATAATGTGCCCAAGAAGTTTACCTTCATGGAGACCAAATAGAGTCTTCTTTGGGTTTAAGGATATTCCAAACTTTCTTCATTTCTCGAAAAATCTTCTTAAATGTTCTAAGTGTTCTTCATCTGTTTTTGAAAACATAGTAACATCATCAAGATAGATAATGATGAAGAAACCCAATTCTTCCGAGAATGCTATGTCCATGGCTCTCTGAAATGTTGCTCCAGCATTCATTAGACCAAAAGGCATTTTCACATACATGAAAGTGCCCCATGGTGTAGTAAAAACTGCCTTTAATTGATCAGTAGGGTGGACTAAGATCTGATTATACCCTGAATAGCCATCCAGCAAAGAAATTGTTCTAGACCCTACCACCCTTTGTAAAATATGATCCATTTTTGGTAAAGGGTAGTTGTCTTTCAATGAAGCTTTGTTTAAGTCCCTAAAGTCTATACAAAGCCTGATTTCTCTATTCTTCTTCCTAACAGACACCAGATTAGATACCCATTTAGAATATCTAATAGGGACAATAATACCAGCATCAAACATCTTCATGATTTCCTTCTTAACCAAAGGTAGCTGCACAGGGTTTATTCTGCGCAGTTTCCGTTTGAACGGTTTTTGGTTTTCTTTAAGAGGGATTTTTTGCTGTATTATTTCAGTGTCATAGGACTTAAGATCTTCATAATTCCATGCGAAAAAATCAGAAAATTCCTTAAACAACTCTATATATTTGAGTTTAATATGAGCTGGTAAAGTTTTAGACAGTTTAACCATCTTCGGTTCTACCTCACTGCCTATGTTGCACTCTTCTAATTCAGTCTCTACAGGTTCCAGTTTAGGTTTTTGGGCCACATCATTAAGATCAAACAATTCTTCTAAAGGGGCTAGACCACTTGGCAAACCTTCATCTTTAGAATGCAGAGTTTCTATTTCTTCTGTTTCTAATTCTACACTCAATTCTGTTTCGTTTCTAAGTTTGCTAGTCTGAAGGTTAATGTTGACAAGCTCAGGAGAAGGCTCTTCCTCACCAAGAAAATTTTCTTCACTGTAGTCTGTATCATAGTCTGAATCTGAAGTATGCAGTTCAAATTCATTTCTAAATTACATGAAGTCTTCTAGTTGTTTATCTCCATCAAACACCTTCCAGTATTTTTTATTATCAGGCACAGTTGGTCTAAATTTTATTTGAGGTGAACAATCATTGATCTGATATGGCGTTAAACACGTCCTGGCTGCAAAGGCTAAATTGTGGGCTATAAGATTTCTTTTCCTCGGGACAAAAATTAGTTTGGACTCCTCAAACATTTTCAAAAGATCCATGACATCATTCCTGTAGGCCCTAAGTTTGGGATGATTTGCATTATACTTCCCATTGACTTGCCTAATTATTAACTCAGAATCCCCATACGTAGTTATTTTCTTGGCTCCTAACTTTTTCAAGAGATGCAAGCCTAAGAGGAGGGATTCGTACTCTGCTATGTTGTTGGAACACTGAAAGTTTAATTTAAATGAAATACATTCTATATGATTGCTATCAGTGTTAGTAATCTAGACACCTGCACCAGCGTTTGTTTTAGTGCATGACCCATCAAAATACATAGTCCAGAGAGGATCATTTTCAGTTTTATCAGTTAGGTGCATGTCCTTTGTATGATTTGACTCCTCAAGTTTTTCATCGGGTTGAGGATTGTTCTCTTGACTATCAAGATTTAAGTTTAATGGATTGATGATTTGTAGTTCAAGACTTGTGCTTGGTTTGCTAAAGTTTTCGAATACAACAAACTATTTCGGCACTTCAGTGCTGTATTCCACTTCCTTCGTTTCAGCCATTGATCCCTTTAAAGTGATTTGTTCAGGGAGCTTTTTGTCATTAAACATGATAAAATAATCAAGGCCTGTGCTCATAGAATACAGAGGAGATTTTTGAGGTCTGTCTTGACTTGTCACTATGTATTGCATATGAGACTCCCTGTAAAGTCTTCTATTCTGATTGAAAACAGGGATAGTCGCATAGGTCATGTCCATCTGTATAGTCCCTTGTAACTTAGCCCCTCAAGATCTTGATAAAAGCATTCCATACTTTGGGGGTACATCAGCCACAACAACATCCATGACCAAACACTTGGCTGGAATTTGGGCTAAATTAACACAGAGGTCTTTGATCAATCCTAGACATTTAACTCTGCTTGAGTCAAAGGAGTACAGGTCTTTGTAAGGTCTGGTAATTTCAAGACCCAGGATTTCCATTACAGCTTTTGGCATTAAATTATGGGAAGCGCCTGAGTCATGCATAGCATTGTGTAGAATTTTGTCATGAATGTTCAAACTTACATAGAAGGGAGGCACAGGCCCCTCTTGGAATTTACCTTCAATCTTTGGACCGAAAATCAGCTCTGGTTGGTCATCATTAAGATTGAGAGTATCCTCATTTTCTTCTATGTTCAAAGCCTTCAAAATTTTGGACCTATATACATGTTGGGCAGCTAACTCAGTCAAAGGGACAGAAATTCTGATCTTTGAGATTTCCTGTTCCAGACTGAAAGTAATTTGATTCTTTAAGGTGCTGGTTTCAACCTTGTTTACTACCACTTTATTAGCAACAAAAGCTTGCTGATTTGTTTTATCTACAGTTGACACAACGGTTGAAAAAGGAGTACTAGCTGAAGTGTTAGTACTACTGATGTTTACACTCCGTTTTTCAAGATTTTGAGTGTCTTTCTCTTTACCTTTACCAGAATTATCAACCACTATTTTGTCTTTTTGTTTGACTGTCTTAGGCTTGGTTGCAGTGCTGCTTTGAGAAGATTTGTCAGAGGTTTTTTTGTTGGGGGTTTGTTGATTAGATTTACTTCTGAGTTCATATTCCTTTGAAGGCTCTGTGACAGCATTTTCCATGTTTTGATAATAATTTTCATTATCATCTCTTTTGTCGTCGTAAGGTGTATAAAGACCTTGTTTCCTATCATAATGAACCTCGAAGTCATCATCATCTACCCCAAATAGGTTCATATCATTATCCTCTGTTATTTCATCTATTTCCTCAACCTCACTTAAATAGTTTTGATGAAAGGGAGGAGTGATCTGTTGATCATCTTCCCTTGGTTGATTAGGAGGTTGGTTCCTTCTATCATTCTGATTTGGGTTTTGGTTTCTGATTTGAGGAGCGTTTTGATTTAGACTTGCTTGTGCTCTCTCTAGAATGCTCATTTTCTTCATCATTTCTTCCATCATTCTTTCCATCTTTGAGTTTGGCATAGAAGAGGATGACTCCTCTCTAAAAGATACTCTCTTTTCAGCTTTCATGCTTGCCCTCTTCTCCATAAGGTTAACTTCCACAGAGAGAGCACCTCTTTGCATATCTTCAAGGGTTGCAAAATCTCTCTCTCTTAACGAATAGTTCATATTAGCATCAAGCCCTTCAGGAAATTTGTTTAAAGCTGAACCTTGTGGAGGTTTTAATTCTGGGGAAAGCGCATTATACACACTATTAAATCTGGTACAATAAGCCTGTACACTTTCCCCTGGGTTCCTATGGAGATTTTTATAGTCAGCAAGAACTTGTAGAGGGTTCTTCCTTACTTCCCATTTGTGTAAGAATGTTTTATGGAAACCTTGAAGATCATTAATACTATGGGGGGCTAAGCCTTTAAACCATTTTATTGCTTCTCCCCCCAGACTTTGAGCAAATAGTCTAATTTTGACAGAATCATCATCAATTTCATTTCTGTCAAAGTAGTCATTCATCTTGTCCACATGTTGTGATGTTGTTGTAGCATTTCTAGCATCATATAATGGAATTTTGGACTGATAGTCCTGTGGAAGATTGACTAATGGTACAGGAAGGACTAAGGGAGCATACCATGCTGCCATGATATGTGGTGGGGGTGGGTTGACAAGAGGAGGTGTGGGTTGAAGTGGAGTGGTTTGAACAGTGGGTGAAGGATGAACAGAGGTGGATGGAATAGCGGTATATTGCTGAGCTGATCTTGGATGAGAGACACCTAGATTATGAAGAAAATGTAAATCAGGAGGTGTTGATTCTCTATTCCCAAGGTGTTCACTTGTTTCTGGAGATGAATGTGAAGACTCAGAATCTAACTGATCTAAATCATCAAGGGACCTAGTTCTAAATGGATTTAATAGGTCAGCTTGTGATTGTTGCAGAGCTGAAAGATTTTCAGGGACTGAATTAGCTCTTAGGGATGATATGAAAACAGTTGAAGATTCTATCTTAGGAGACTTCCTAAGGATTCTTTCTGGGTTATCAACTATCTCAGGTGGATCAGGGTCAGGATGGGCTCTAGTGTGAATATTTCTAGGAGCCACTATGCTATGTTTTTAGACCCAAATAAACAAGAAAAACTCAACCAGGTATGACAGTCTTTGAAAGGTCAATTGATCTGTTTTCACAATTTTAATCCTACAGCCCTCTACCTGAGTTTGAAGGATATTATAATGATAAGGGTTCTTCCCAGTGGAGTCTTAAGGTCTGTTCAGGATTATGGAGTCGCCAGGTGGAAAGTTTATAGTGTTTTCAAAGAGATACACTATCCACCACAATGCTTGTGAAACATCCCTTTTCAAGGATATCCCAAAACACAACAAACTCTAACCAAAGATTGACTGGGAGGGCATTTACCAGATATGTCACCTCTAAAAGAGGATGAGATCCGGAGGCTACCTAGCCCTTTCCAGAATCTGTCTAAGAGTATCAGATAAAACACAATCAAAGATAGGAGAAAGTAAGAGTAAGTGTTTTACCACCAATCTGAAATATTTTTGGTATTTTCTAAATTATTTTTCTGTTGGTTTCTAAGAATGTCTTAACTTTGTTTCAAAACTTAGCTACGGTTGTGAGACAAAGGTAATCTACTCTTATGGCTAAGCTAGCTGATTTTCCAAGGTTAGATAAAACTTATAAGAATCCTAGGGTTCACCTAGATTGTCACTGATTTAAACAAGTTTCATCATGATTACCATTTCTTGGTAGTGCTTGAAAAGGCTGCTTTTTACTCACCATATTTTATAAGATTAAGGGAAGGGTGTTCCGCAGCGGAGTCGCCAGAAATGTTAGGTCTCTATAATAAGCAAGATTGGCAAAGTCCGATCACATAGTTAACATCATTTCAACCAACTTTGGGATTCTAGGATCTAGCCCTCCTGAATCCAGAGAGGGATCTCTCCAATATGTACAAAGATGGATTTGTCTTTGAAGTTTGAGGTAATGATATTAGGCTAGTTATTAAGGCCAAGGGTTTGTTTTGTTTTTGGATGGTTGAACATGATTGCTGTTAGAGGCAGAAAGATCTATATGCAAATAGGTTCAAAGGTGAGAAGTTGCAAGCAAAAAGAGTAAGCTTCGGTGAAGATGAAAGATGATGGCAGGTTTTTAGTCCATTGGGCTATGGAGTCATAAGGGGATTTAATTGAAACAATCAGGTTCAAGAGTGGTCTATGGGGCAAGTCATCTATGCCTCAGGATCTTTTTAAGGTTTGATTTATGGAACGGAGTGATACATTAAGAAGGGGAAAATAACAGATGCAGAACAAAGAGCAGCCCAGGATTTGGTAAGTACTTTGAAACTAGCCAGACTTTGACCAGGCACTTAGGAAAAACATAGAAGTAAACTAGGATCTGGTAAGTACTTTGAAACTAGCCAGCCTTTGATACACTTCCAATAGAAAACCTATGAAAAACAAAGGGAAACTTGAAGGCAACCTTTGGAGTAGAGACTAACGGGCCGGGCTCACCACAAATCCCCTCCTAGCTCTTCTTTACTTAGTTACTTTCAAGACAATCACATAGATAACACAGAATGGCCTAAGATCTGATAAGTAATTTGAAACTAGTCAGCTTTTAACACATCCTAAGGGAAAAAATCAAATAGTTGAGCAAATAAGAAATGGACTCAGGGCTAACCTTAATTTCCTCAGTTCATATTCACACAACATATATTGAAAGTAACATTTAAAAACAACATTTAGTCAAGGCAATAAGATGAGGGAATGCCAAAATACCTATGCCTAAACTGAATTTATCATTTCTAAATAACACAGATAGAAGAAAACATATAAATAAAGATTTCTCAGCTAGAGAAGGTTACTGATATACAATAGGTCCTAACTCTGTTTAAACTGTTATTTACAACAGAAAATGAAACAAAATGGAAACAGAAATAAAACACAAGTTACAGTAAGAACAACATCACCGTCAGAATAGACCAGGATCCCATAAATCAACTTGTATTGATGCTCCAAGCCTGTTACAATCTTCAAATCCAGTGTGTCAATTCATCTTTCTTTCAAAACCTAACTTATCTATTACAAGCAGAGCTCCAAGAGCTAGTGAAATCATATCTACAATCAAGAGTCTTCAGCTTAGTTACAATTACAATGCTTCAGCAATTACATTAACAACCAACCCCTCACTCATCTTCTACTGAAGTATTTATAAAAAATGAGGAGGTTAGATCTGATACAAGATCTCAAACCAATTAATACAGGCATTAATGTCTTCTTGGCCTTTGAGGGGCTCAACGAAGAAACTGTACATGTGTTCGACTGCATTAACTGATTTATACTCATGATTTTAGCTCGATGGGAGCTTTGTTTGACCCTTTTGAGGCTCCGTGTACAATTAGGGTTACTCTGCGGATATCTGTCATTAAATTCCATGGCAGAAGTAACTTCTTCGGCTGTTTCAAGGAAAGATATCGGATCCTGCTCCATAAATTCAACCCCTGATTGAGTTTTTTGAGGCAATAGGTGGAATTGTGGTAGCTGAGGAATCGATTTGCCTCAGATATGGCGGTGGAGGCATTTTTCTGATAAAACACTTTTAGGTTTTCTGTTTAAACTGTGCTTTGAGTTGGGGATTAGGCTTTTGATAACCATCTTAGCTATAATCCCCACTCATCTGTCCATTCATTTACTACTCTGGTCCATTTCTGTGACTGATACTCTTTTTCTGGGTTTGTTTGATGCTTTCTAGGTTCAACAGGGGCATGTTGTATCATCGGCTCATGAAACCTTAATGGAAACATGATCTAACATCCTGTGGTTGATTTCCTTTGACAAATCGAAAGAACGAGAGTCGTCACCCTCGTCCTTCGAATCTTCTTCAGACATGGCGAAAAGAACCTTAAACCTGCAAAATACAAACAAAATTATGAAATCCTGCGATTATATGGGCAAATATGCATCGGAGGGTGTGCGGAGAAAAGGGGCGATCGGAGCTGTCGATCGCACTGTGATCGACGGTCGGGAGTGATTGAGAGAAGTTAGCGACGTGAATAGTTTGACTGGGCAACAGAATCAAGGGACTGAACATGGGCCGTCGATCTGCAGAGATTGTCGGCGGAGATTGATTTTCCGTCACGTCGGGGCCAGGCTAAATAGTACGCAACTTGGTTAAAGGTCGGGTGACTAAGGCGAATGAGAGCCGTAGGATGCGTGGGTCCGGATCGGACGACTATTGTCGATTCCGCTGGGCGGCCTTCGTTCGATGGATAACGTGCGAGGAAATAGCTTTATGCGGCGGTTTTGGAATGGTACAAAGGACACGTGTCAAGAGGCGTGTGGAATTGCTGGGCATCAGACCAAAATAGCCTTTGCCCGAAGAGCGGTGCGGAATGAACCGTGGTTTTGGAAAATAGCGCGGGGAATGGCGGGGTCAACAGGGCAAGTAGCGCTCCGCGCCGTCCGATCTGGTTTTTGATCGGACGGCGGAGATGAACTGCGGGGGGCCAAGGTGTACGGACACGAGACTTTTGGAGCAACCCCCCATAGTGAATGGCAGCCGTTAGATTAAGTCTTCACCCATCCTGAGGAGTCAACTATGGGGGCACCAAGGTTTGACCCTACGGATAGAGTAAAGCCCCCGCAGGGGAAAAGCTTCGGTCACGGCATCGGGTCACATGGAGAGAAAAAGGTGGTAGGGGCTTAGCCTGAGGGGCTTAAGTCCAGCGCATAGGTGTGTTTTCTATGGTTTTTAATGGTTTTTTAAGGAGATAAAGGCTTCCGGTAAGGTCAAAATAATGGGTTTTAACCTTATAAAAGGGATTTTAATGAAATGAAAAAGGGAGAAACATGAAATTGTGGGGTTTTCATGGGAAATGGAGAATAGAAAATGAGGTTAGTGGTGGAAAGAAGAAAAAATGGAAATGAGTCCTTTGCAGAAGTATTCAACTGTGGATTTGTATAGGATTTCAGAGGCTTTTGAAGTATGAAACAACAGTATGGGATATGGACAGAGGGAAAAGGCTGGGGGCCTTATAGAGACTTCAAGAGCCAACAAATTTTATTGATAAAACTTGTTCCTTGGAGGCTCCCAAAAGTTTTTAGCCACCTTTTGGTATAAAAAAATATTATGGGTGGCTAACACCTACATATTTCTTCCATATTTCCTTCTTATCAAAATGAAGAGAGAGCACTCTCTTTTATACATGAGTGATTTGAAAACAAGATAAGCAACTCATAATTACAAATCCACTTTTCTCTCAACCAATATTTTTATAATTACAAAATATGATCCCTTCAATTCCTCACTCATCTTCACAAATGTTGGATGAGATATGTTATCAAAATCTCCATGATCTTATCCATGGAATAAGCCTAAACAATTATCCTTTGAATTCTTGAAATGGTGGAGGAACTATTCAAGAATATTTTTGAATAATCCTTTCAAATAATCCTACACATTACAAAGCTCATCCACATTTGAGATATTAATGAAATATGTTAATTTTCCAATAACTCATCATAAATTCCCTTATAATATTAAAAATAAATAAATTGGGAAATACTAAGGTGAACCCATGGAAATGGTATGATGAATGGTTAAATGAGGTGATTGAATGTGAGGAATGGTGAGGATAAATATGATGAAAATGTGACAATTACGAGACCCAACAATATGGTTACTTAAAAATGAAATTGATTTCCTCCATAATATCATAGCATTCATTCTTATTCGTGATTAAATAAAATTAAAAAGGAAAAAAATCAAATATGATAAGCTAATATGTCACCCTTGAAAAGAGCACCAAGTTTTAAGTCATTTACTTAGCAAGTGGGGTTTAGTCTAGACTTAGGAGGCTAAACATTAATGTCTAATTTTATCCTCTTGTTGACAGTGCTGGAAATCCATCAACCAAGGGTGTATCCCCGATGTGAAGTCCTTATTATACCCATTTGGAATGGGAGGCCCATCAAGTGTATCGGCCTGATTGCCATATATTATTATATATTTTCCTTTTCTTTAGTTGTCAGCAAGAGAGAGAAGCGTGTGTGTGTCTTTTTGAAAAGAAAGTAAGTGTGCCTAGTGAATTTTCGATTGCAAGTGTTCCAAGGTTCTTCTACAGTAGAGGGAGGAAAGGTGAGCCTCTAATAGAGAGATAATAGTACCACACTAGTAGAGGTGCACACAAGAAAAATAGAATCGCCTAACATCAAGAAAAATATTCCACATAGATGCAATGATTTTTACAACCACTAAAACACATTTTCAATTAGATAAGTACTAAAATAACAAAAATAGTTAAATTACATTAGTACGGGTGAAAGAAAACATGAATCATAAACATTCACAAAACAATCTTACAAATATTCACAATCCATCAATCTTTAATTATTAAGTAAAATTCCTAAGATACATGAATACAATGAACATCACTAGCTCCAATAGTGGAGAAATGGAGCCATGACCTGCTCACCAAAACTATTGACTCTATCTATCTAATGCCTTATGGGATAAGCCAAGGTGAAAATTCCCTTTCCTATATAATGAGGGTGTATATATAACAAGTGGAGTGGTCCTTTACCTCCCTTGTGACTCTTCGACTACCCTCATGACTGTTCGACTTCTCTATGACCTTTTGACTTCCTGAATGAATTTTCACATTACATGAATGACTCTTGGACTTCCACTTTACATTTTATTTCTCCATTATAGATTTTACATAATCCAAAAAATTATGTGGCACATGATGAATTAGGACATGACATGACATGACATTGATGACATGGACTGCATGATGACATGGAAATGTCAAGTCATTTTTTTTTGTTTCTTTATTTGTGTCTTATTGAAAATATGGTGCATGTTTTTATTCATTCTCCTCCTTATGACTTGAAGATAAGGAGTCTTAAATGTGGTCTTGATCTTCCATCTTCTTTTGTAATCCAGTGTTCCTTCATCTTCCAACCTAATGATCATATTATCTCCTCAGCTGCTTAGGTGTCTTCTAGCATGGTCTCCTTCCCAATCTCCTTCATCATCATATTTTCATGACATAATAGAATACCTGGGACTATAATCCACCTAAGACAAGATGGTATCAGTTTTATAAACCCCTAGCCTAATATTCTTCATGAAATCACTTATTAGGGTTGGATCTGGTGACTAGATTATGGATTGTGTAGTTCCTAAGGCCAAGGTTTGGGACTTAGGCTTGATACTGTGCAATGTGTAGCTTAGGATGGCTAGGGTCAAAGGATTTCACAGTTGAGGGACTCAAGGACTCAGGATGTAGGTTTGATCCTTGAGATTGTGTAATACACAGATCTTAAGGGCTCAAGCTGGAGGCTTGAGGCTTGAGACTACGTAGTGCACAACTCTAAAGGCCTAGGATGAGTGATTGTGCAGCTAAAAAACCCAAGAGGTCAATATTGAGGCTTGAAGTTTCCCAATGTGAAGTTCAGAGAATAGAACATGTAGGGAGAGAGGAAAAGTGTTTGCACATTTGCACAATTCAAGAGCTCAAGGTTAAGGCTTGATGCTTGAGACTGTGCGGTGTGCAGAGAAGGTTGGATGAAGGAAATGATTACATATTTTTTACTTAGGGGTTGGGATTGTGCATTAATATTGTGTAGTGTGTAGTTCCAAGAGGAAATGTTGTTTCTTGAGGACTAATATTGTGCAATTCAAATTCTAGGAGGGTTGAATGAGGCTGAGAGGCTCGATGAGGAAATTTTCCCAGTTTTGACTAAGTGTGGGATTAGTGAGATGAATTTGAAAAATAACAAGACTTGAGCATGAAAAAACACTTAGATCACTTGAAAACACAACATAGGACACTCAAAACACATGAAAAACATACTTTCCTCAATGTGATGACATTACAATAGCTCACTCCAAGTGCAACACTAAAGATACACTTTGCAATGACAATGATGAAACATGTATGACAATGCTTGAAACTTTGTAAATGAGTACGATACATTTTTCCATGATGATAAAAACTCATTTCACAAAGATTACCCATTAAAACACGCTAGAACTAGATTTTATACAATGTGCAACACTTAACATGCTAAAGGATGACATTTGATATATGAGCAGGAAACGTGTGAAAGCCACATGCAATATGAAAAAAATAATGAAAGAGACAGATGCTAGAGCAAAGATAACATGAAATTTGTATGAATTAAATTGAAAGAAATAAAAAGTGACAATCGAAAACATGAAAACGACACTTGCAAAATCGAAGGTGTGCATACTGACATTTAGGAATTGAAGGTTCAAGCGAGCCTAATACAAGCGAGCGTGGCCCAGGTGAGACAGATTCAAGCCAGCATGCCTGCTACCAGTGTGTAGCCGATCAACACCCTACTTCCTTTGACCATGGATAGCCACCTAATCCAGATCCCTGAGCCTGCCATCCATGTAGAGTCACCAATTTTTCATGGGAAACTTAGAGCCTATGGTAAAATTAATGTCAATTTGGTTGTGCTACCTGCCGAAAACCTCCACATGATCAAAAACATCATTTTAGATGAGTTGTGGTTTAGAGAAGCCCGAGCCTACCACACTTCCACCGACTCGTAGCAGCATGTTATCGAACTTCAGCAGAAACAACAGTCAACAGAATAAGTTTTCCGCGTACTCGAGGCTTGGCGCACTGCCTTAGAAGAAAAAATCGATCAAGTATGCAGTGATGTGCCATCGGTCCTTTCCTCACATGCTCTAGTAGAAAAATTAGAAGGCTTGTCTACTGTGATGAAGGCATTGCGCGAGGAAGTGTAGACTTTTATAGTTGAATTCGAACACCAAATTTCAGATCTATAGACGAAGTTGTAGTCAGAGACCCCACCATAAGTCACAGCACAGTGTGTTGCAGAGGTCAAGGCAACAACAAATAGTATACCAGCTGCAGTAACCAAATGCAGACAATTTTTAGATGAGGCCATGGGTTTCTTGTAATGTTCCTTTTTCAGGAATGTCCACAATTAGAAATCTATTCTAGAGATTGAATGAAGGGGCATTTACCGAACATGTCACCTTCTCAAGGAACTGTGAGATCTGGAGGCTATCTGGCCCTTTTTAGACTCTGTCTATAAATCTTCTTGAAGAATCCAAATCAAAAGTGAGTTACAACAATATGCAAAAAAATACATGAAGATAAAAATTGCTTCAATCTCAGAAAATGATAGAAGAACTCATAGCCATTATATTAGCTCAAAGCAGAAAAATAAGTGTACAATATCTTAAGGGAAAGAGCACTCAAGAGAGGGAATGAAATACACTGCGGCATAAACTACCCTAGCTATGATTGCACAATCTTATGGAGACACTACTACATACAAATGTGAAATATGATGATTTTGCAATATAGCTCAAGAAATGAGGGGGAGTGTACTCTCAACCCCTAAAAACAATAATACAATTATGATACAAAAATCCTCAAGAGGATTGGCTACACTAGATGCATAGAATGTAAAAATACTGAAATGCAAGAGTTACTAGGTAGCAGCAACAACTCATAATCAAAATGGAAGGAGATGGTAAAATCTTCTCTACAATTTGAATCAATCTCCTCCAAATGATTTTCGGAGTGTAAGGCTAATCTCGACACTGGAAATCTCTCCCTCCAATGTGATGGTGCAAACCCCCACTGTAGACTAACTCTGAAATAATGCAGTCTATGGAAGGGACTACGCTAATGAAGATGGGAGAAAGCTTGGCCTGCTACCAAAATTTGCAAATGAGATCAATAACACTCCTCAATGATATCTCCACTAAATAGAGACTCATTTCTCTGCAAATGAAGTCTTGGAGTGATGTGGTGGAAGCCTCCACTGCAACCCCAGCAACACAATGTCTTCTTGCTGTAAGAATAATGCTGTGATGGAAGAGAATGCTTTGGCCTTGAGCCAAGATGTGGAGAAATCTGAAGATCAATTCCTCAAGAGGCCTCTCATGAGGAGGAAGGAATCCTAAATAGGAATTCCCCAGCAACTCTTCTAAACAGCAGGAGTATGCTCCTTGTCTCAAGACAACGAAATCAATAATCCATTCATGACCAAAAATGGTTGTCTTGCCCTCCTCTTATACAATAGTGAGCTCCCTCTCCATGGGCCCCACTTCATTAGGTTTTTCCTTCTCAAGGAATCTTCCCTCCTTCTCTATTGCGTTTTACCACAATGTTCTTTCCACCTCATAGCCTGCGCAGTTTGACTTTGGTCAACTTGACCTAGCCACTTTGCAAAATAACCCCTTTTCACCCATGGACGTGTGAAACCAACTCAAAAATGATCCCTTCTCACAATATTCGGGATTTTATTGTGATTTTCATTATTCATGGTCTTTACCCATTTATTCTCCTCCTATGTGAAATTTTCAAAAATTAATGTTCCAATTATTTGCACGAGAATTTTGGAACACTACAGTCCTCCCCTCCCAAATGTTTCTTGTCCCCAAGCAACTGCAAGGATAGAACTGGAAGGCCTTTTCTCAAGGCATGGATTCTATGATGTGTTTTAGGAACATCTCCCTCATGTGGATCCTCCATCCCAAAGCTATCAACCATTCAAAATGAGTCACCTTCCAACTAGGCAACTCCTGAAAATAATCATCCACCTTGTGCTCATGTAGAATAGGTGGGCTAAAATTCTGAACATGGTAAGCTTCATGGCCTACCCCATGTTGTCCTCTTCTGCACTCATGATAAATGTGGAGTGCAAGCTGAACTCGGGCTGCAATAATGTTGCCTTCAAGAGGCAATATGAAGTCTAGATCCCCAAGGACCTCTCCTCCAATGCTGCAAATCAAGCTGGCCCAAATCATCTCATATGTGATGAGTTGGAATTCATAATCATATGGTATCCAAACCATCATATGGTTCAACTCATGGAAAAAAAAATGGCTGAACATGGTGACCATATCATCTCCCATACTCCCCCTAGAGCATGAGCTGCAAAAACAATGGAGGTCTTCTCTCCCAAAGGGCACATCCACCCAATGAGTCTCTACCTCGTCATGATACATATGGGGCTACTACTAATATATGGTTGAAACATAATGGCCTTCAAGAGAGACCCAAGCCACCCCATCAAACATGTAAACCATGAAATCCCTCCTCCATAATTCAGACTCTTTAGATAGCTCCTCCCACATGAAAGACAGAGGTGAAGCTTGGGAATCATGGGCTACCCATTGTTTCCCCTAAAACATAAAACATGTAAAATAGGGAGAATCATACTCCCAATGGGCATCTTCAATTCATGTCCCACTTTCCAAACAAATCTCCCCATGTCAAAAGAAAAATCTGCAATGCATGGAAGCAAGAACAAATAGGAGCAAGCTGTCACATGACAACCAGAAAGTGGATCATTTTTCCACTCATGCAACCTGCATAGTGCAATCACTGCCTGCATCAAAATAGAAAACAACAAGTGCTTTTCCAACCACTTTTTTGCCGCCACAATCATCTCATAAGATGGAAACATGAACATAAAATATGGTGTCAATAGTGCCCACCAAGAATCATGTGGCTTCCCCCGCCGTCCACCCCTAAAATAGCCAATCTTAATGCTGCAAATGGCTCCAAGTACACCATCATATAAAACATGAGAAGGGATTATCCTCCTCAATATCACATGTTGATCATATAAAGTAAAGGAAGGCAAATAATAATACATATGTATACCTCCTCTACCGAGTACTCTGGTCATTGAGCTGAAATGGCTCAACGGAAAGTGCTCCCTTACTCCCAATGAGTAGGAAGGTGGCTGTGACATCCTCATCATCATCATCTGGGCTATGCATCTCTCCATATGCTGATATATATCCTTCGGGATGCCCTCCCAAATGAACTCCTCTGCCAAGGAAATATATGCATCAAGATGCATGGAAAAGAAGTCCCCATGTGCTGCAAGTAGCATCTTCTCCTTGAGACTAGAGGCTCTAGTCAAGAAGACTCTGCCATGTGAGTAGATGACCATATCCTCTACCATATATCTATCATATCCCTCTGGGTAATCAAGCATACTGCAAGCACCAAGATCCTTGGAGTACCCCACTAAGAGTGAAGATCTCCAGTAAGGATCAATCCTCCTAAGAGACAGCACTGGTGATCTGGAATGTGTAGCTCTCCTGCTGCTACTGTCTACTAATTTAACATCCCTCATGCCAAATATTTCCTCCAAAATAGTCACCTCTCCAAACTCCCAAAGCGGTGAATCCCACAACGTGATGCCTCTCATCAATGATAGATTTGGTGGTCTCCCTGGTGGGATGCCCCTATGCAGTGAGACATCAATGCCAAGAGTGGACTGTACATATGGCTGGGAAAACTTGCCCTTGCTCTCCCTGCGTAGTACAACCTTTCTCCTCTTTTCCTTAACTCTTTGGAATTGAGAAGGGTGTGTTCCTCTCATCACATGATGCTTCTCTTTCTCTCCTCCTCTTTATTCTAGCTGAAAAATGGCACAATCATGTTGCTCACTGATTGTGCTTGGACCTCCAAGTATGAGATCCTTGGGACTTTCTTGCAATGATGCAAGAATCCCTCTTATTGGAGCATGTGCTCCTCCTTCCTCTGCATGAGGTACTAGATCAACTCTATGATTGACAGCGTTGTTTCCCTTCTCCTCATCAACATATGTGGGCAACTCCTCCCAAATGAGATCCTCTCTTGAAAGAGAGACCTCCATGACTCCTTGTGCCAAAATGCAAGATGAAGGTCTTGCCTTCAGTAAAGCACCATGCAAGATATCAGTCTCCTCTAAGGGTTTCTGAAGTGATCTTGAGCCCATGAATTCCTCCATCACATGAAAGGGTTTTGTTTTTCTAGGAGAGTTTGTTTCCTCCACATGTGTTTCAGATTTCTTCCCACCAAATTTTTCCATCAAAGCCCTAATGAAAATTGCATAGGAAGAAGTATTTTCATTTTTCAAAGAAACAGACTCAAATAACCACCATGCATAGACTTTACCCGCCAAGTGCAGCGCTACTACTCTGATGGCTTCATCTTCAGGAATCTGGTGCTGCTACAAAAAGGTGTTTAGCTCTTCAATCCAAGCCTTGGATGAATGAGTAGAGGAACCATCAAAGACAGATAGAAGAAATCTATCCTCATCATGCTGCTTGCTCCTCCTCACCATGATCTTGCAAAAATCTAGGAAAGAGATGTGATCTCTAAACTTATGAGTTTGAGATTCATACTCATGCAAGAAACCACTAAGATTTCCCTCCTCCGGTATGCCTTCTTCTTCTTTTATTATCATGGCAAACCTGGCCATGTGACTATGCTATACCCCCTGGTGTGTAGCTGCATGCTCACACTCCTCATGGAAAAATCTAGAGCTGGCCCTTGATTCAGCCCTTTTATTTTCTTCTCCAAAATATGGAGCCTTTTTCCTGCTTATTTCTTGGTATCCTTGATGAGAATAGGAAGTGCAGGGTTCTTTCTCTTCTTCTTGCTTCTCCTCCTTGGAGAGGTTATTCTTTGCTCTTAAAATGGATGAGATCAAGCTCATATTCTTCATGTTTCTTTCTCCTTCTTTCTTGGGCTTGAAGGCCACAAGTTAAGCCAAGAAAGGTGCTCTGATACCACTGTAATGTTCCTTTTTCAGGAATGTTTGCAATCAGAAATCTATTACAGAGATTGACTAAAGGGGCATTTACTGGACATGTCACCTTCTCAAGGAAGTGTGAGATCCGGAGGCTATTTGGTTCAGACTCTTTCTATAGAGCTTCTTGAAGAATCCCACTCAAAAGTTAGTTACAACAATATGAAAACAAATACATGAAGAGAAAACTTGCTTCAATCGCAGAAAATGGTAGAAGAACTCATAGACATTATATTAGCTCATAGCAACAAAATAAGTGTACAATATCTTGAGGGAAAGAGCACTCAAGAGAGGGAATGATCAACCTTAAAGAACAAGTACATGAAAGCATGAAATACACTGCTGCATAAACTGCCCTAGATATGATTGCGTAGTCTTATGGAGACACTACTACATACAAATTTGAAATATGATGATATTGCAATATAGCTCAAGAAATGAGGGGGAGTGTACTATCAACCCCTAAAAAAAATAATACAATGATGATACAACAATCCTCAAGAGGATTGGCTACACTAGATGCATAAAATGTAAAAATACCGAAATGTCGGAGTTGTTGGGTAGCAGCAACAACTCATAATCAAAATTGAAGGAGATGGTAGAATCTACTCTAAAATTTGAATCAATCTCCTCCAAAGGATTTCGGAGTGCAAGGCTGATCCCGACACTAGAAATATCTCCATCCAATGTGATGGTGCAAACCCCCACTGTAGACTAACTCTGAAATAATGCAGTCTATGGAAGGGAATGCACTGCTGAAGATGGGAGAAAGTTTGGCCTGCTGCCAAAATCTGCAAATGATATCAATAACACTCCTCAATGATATCTCCACTAAATGGAGACTCCTTTCTCTGCAAATCAAGTCCCAGAGTGATGTGGTGGAAGCCTCCACTGCAACACCAACAACACAATGTCTTCTTGCTGCAAGAATAACGTTGTGATGGAAGAGAATGATTTGGCCTTGAGCCAAGATGTGGAGAAAGCTAAAGATAAATTCCTCAAGAGGCCTCTCATGTGGAGGAAGGAATCCTAAATAGGAATTCCCCAGCAACTCTACTAAACAGCAGGAGTATGCTCCTTGTCTCTCAAGACAATGAAATCAATAATCCATTCATGACCAAAAATGGTTGTCTTGCCCTCCTCTTATACAATAGTGAGCTCCCTCTCCATGGGCCCCACTTCATTAGGGTTTTCCTTCTCAAGGAATCTTCTCTCCTTCTCTATTGCGTTGTACCACAATGTACTTTCCACCTCATAGCCTGTACAGTTTGACTTTGGTCAACTTGACCTAGCCACTTTGTAAAATAACCCCTTTTCACCCATGGAGGTGTGAAACCAACTGAAAAATGATCCCTTCTCATAATATGAGGGATTTTATTGTGATTTTCATTATTCATGGGTCTCTTTACCCATTTATTCTCCTCCTATATGAAATTTGCAAAAATTAATGTTCTAATTATTTGCATGAGAATTTTGGAACATTACATTTCTAGACTTTGGTTCAAAATTACCCAATGGTATAGCATCTACACAATGAGTTGCGAGTGAAAGAGAATCAGTTCGCATACATAAGGATGGTGGAGCCCACACTAGTGGTAGCATTACCTTTCCCGCCTTCAAGAGGACTGGGTTATTCATACAGAGATCAAGGACTTGCATTTCTGCGAGAATTTACTAGAAGTTTTGATGTAGCCGTGGGTTGAGGAAGCCCTGCAACTATCTCAAGCATTGGATGGAGCCCTAAAGAGCCTTCAGCAGACCGAATGCATCATCAATCTACTAGCTAAAGGGATGACATCTGAGAAACTATTGAACGAAGAACACGGAGTTACAGTGAAAAGTGTTGAAGTGGTCTTGCCACTGAAGATCTCTATCGCCACACTCAAAGAAAAGATGAAGGAGCCCACCCCATAGTGACTCGGGACAAGTCACGAATTTGTTTTGGGCTTCTGTTGGAGCGAGGTCCCCTGGGGTAATTTTGATAATTTTTGTATATATTTTGTTGTGAACATTTCATGGAAGAGTCAAAGGGGCTTTGGGGCCGGTCAAAGTCCCTATTTTATGTAAATGGGTTTTAACGGAAAGCTATGAGTCTCAAACCATGGTTTGAGAAATTAGTATCTGCGCACTAAGATTAGTATAAAAATAGATATATCGAGTCAAGTAAAGGCATGCTTATGTTTTGATAATGAACATTTTGTAAGGATTGATCTAAGTCTGGGTTTTTGGGTAGAAAAGGCTCATGCTAGTTGTGTGCAGGGAGACCTTAGTTCTGGCTGTGTGCGGAATCCACTGGCTATGTGTAGAGAAGGATAAATTGCATGGTAATTCTGAATGTACTGGAAATTTTGACCTCTTAATATAGAAGACTATTATGGTGGAATAAAATGTGTTATGTGCTTGATGTATTATTTTTATGATTAACTGTGAAACTGTTTGTAATTTCTTTGAGATCGGAATTGGTTCTGTGATTGCACCCTTAATTATGTTATGGTTAAATTGCATCTGCAAGAATAGATCACATATTTTATGCATGAGAATCAGTTGATGATTAAGTACGTGATTTATAAATATATCTGCTTAAGTGTATCTGTTGTTGCACACGAATATATATACTGCTTGCTGGAATAATCTGCGAAGATCTGTGATTTTTTTGTCTGTTATGCGTGCCTTTTCTTTTAATATCTGATAAATTCTGTTATAATTTTGTTGACGACCTCCACATCAAATTATTCCTCAGGGTGCAGAAACTTGGTTCCAACACACCCCCATACTGCTTCGAGTGAGACTTTTATCTACGCAAGTAGGTCATTGCCGAAAGGGCCAGTAGTTGGAGGGTTTGTTGGTTGCGCAATAAATATGAACCTGGGTCAGGACCCCTCAAGCCAACAAATGGTTTCATTGCCAGGACCAAGATCATTTTGAGGGAGAATTGATGTATCTGCATCCTACGCAGAACAAATTACAATATTGGTTGGATAGAAAGATCCTTGAATTCACAATCCAATAGAATCGAAGTTTTAATTTATCTGCTAAAGATTGGGTTCAAAAGTATATTTACACAGAAGTTCATGAGATATTCTTTGCTTCCTTTGTAACTTAATTTGGTTGTCTCAATCGACTTAATTTAATACCTACGAAAAGGACAACGAAATCATTCAGTGGACTCCAAAATTGGTACAACAGTTAGAAAAGACAAGAAATACAATCACCCATGCGATAGGTCATTGGATCAATCGTGTTCTGGGAGGATTTGTAACTAAGTTTACTATTGATCAGTTTGTGTCTTATTCTGAAGCAGAAAGAAGATTTTTCAAGGGTCCCAAAGATAATTTCATGCACTCTTTGAAGTTGTGGATTAAGATGATATTGTGTGAATAGGGTTCTCTGTGTGAGAATATTGCATGAATGTCCCGAAGAGCTCGACTACGCGCAGGAGAAGAATTTACCGCGCAGATCTAGAATAAGGGTTTATTTACAATCCACTCAAGGGTACATTTGATAGTGACAACGAACCAGAGGCTAGTAGCTCTAATGAATTTGTGCACTCGAAAGAAGAATAAGTCTTTTAAGATCAGAATAATCAAGGATTGTTTACCATAGTCTAGATCCCATCCACTCCACTTCCACACTCATCGCACAAGTCATCCACTGCACTTCCACACTCATTGCAAAATTACTCATCCACTCCACCTCCACTTCCACCAGGCAAGGATATGGCCTCATTTATGAAGTTTCCTACTTTAAGAGGTATTGGGAATGAAGATACGGAGCAATTTTGGTTTGCCACTGATGTTGTATGGAGAGTACAACAGATTAATAGTGACGATGTTAAGAAAGCGCAGTTAGCCACTTATTTTCAATATTTCACGCTATACTGGTATATAATATATGTATCATTGAACCCTAATGCAACTATGAATGATATGAAGGATTCCTTAAAAGAACAATTCAAAAATCCTAAATCATACGCATAATTTTCCATGGAGTTGAAAGAGATTCATCAAGAGGTGAATGAATCTATATGGGATGCAGATCAGATATTGAATCACACTATCATGGATGGTCGATTCACTATTGATGATACCCAACACAAGGAATAGTTTATTGATATGTTTCTCCCACATTTGCGCTAGCCCTTGATTCAACAGAATATTGTCATGTAGGTTAAGGTTGTATAAATTGTGATGAAACTAGAAGCTACGCTAGTGCCTGTTGTGATTGGAACTCAGCAGATTCAGAGTCAGGTAGAAGCAATGCATTTGGAGATTCATAATTTGCACAAAGATAAGGGAAAGGAGGTGTGCGCAGAGGTATGGTGCATATGATGTAGATTTGTTGGGCATCATAAGGATCAATGCCCTGTGTTCAATGATTATCTACATGCTAGAAGACCAAGCCTGTTGAAGAACGCAATTGGACTGAGTGGGACACCTTCAGTATGGTGCATGATTTTTCAGTCTAAAGGTTTGCATGCAACATATTACTCCCAAAGGATTGGAAAATATATGCCTAAGCTAAATCAGATGTTTTGTAGATTATTTTCATCGCTAGGACATCATGAACAACATTGTCAAATTTTTTATTTGATGATTAACAAAGCTTAGCTGTATAGAATGTAGGCTGAAACTACCTCACCAACATGCCCATCTAGGCATTGTGGATTCCAGAATAGAGGATGAGGAAGAGGAGGAGGATCATATGGTTAAGGGAGGGGACATGTCATATTCTACAATTTTATAGATGTTGGTCACTATGTGCGCAGCCGTCCAAATCTTGCGTGAAAATCATACAGATACTGTAGGAAATTTGATCATGTAATTGAAGATTGTCATGTTTTGCTTGCTAAGATGCAAGAGAAGAAAATTCAGATTCTGATGCAGAATACTCATATGGTAAGGGCGGAGTTGCGCAAAGAGGATCCTAGCGTGAATGTTGTCACTAGGAGTGGTGTATCCATTGGTGAGGATAAATGAAAGAAGCCAGTAGCTAATATTTTGATTTTAAAGGCACCTAACAAAAAGGATGGATTTGATTTATAGCGTGAAAAAAGACACTTTTGTAGAAGCAAATAATGGGTTTGCAGAAGCAAGGACATCGACACTAGGAAGTCCTATGGATGTGGGCAGAGTAGATGAAGAAATAAAGCCATCCTTATAAGCTTGCATCAAACTATTGTGCAACAAGAAGGCAGTATAGAATCTTCAAGTATTGATAGATAACTGTGTAGAAAAGGTACAACCTCGGATGGAGAAGAAAGTTTTCAACAATATCTATAAGAAAAAAAGAAGAATCAGACGAGAGATGTGCTTGACCGCTTAGATTGGTGCCTATGAGATGGATCACATAATTCTAGATTTAGGGTTTAATGCAAATGTCTTACCTAAGTAAAATTGGCAGCGCATTGGATAACCTAAGTTGGTGTGGTCTACTATTCAGTTGTGCATGGTGAACCAACATAAAATCATTCCATTAGAAAGAATATTAGAGGTGGTAGTTGATATTGAAGGCATTAAGGTGCTTGCATATTTTTTAGTCATACAGATTGTGGATGATATTGATCCTTATCCTACATTGTTGGGATTAGATTGGGTTGTTGATGTTAGCCACCTATAAAATTGTAATACCAAAAGGTGGCTAAATCATTTTTGGAGCCTTCAAGGAACAAATTTTATTGCAAAAAAGTGTTGGCTCTTGAAGACTCTTGAAGGCCTCATGCCTCTGTCCAAATCTTCACTACTGTTCCCATTTTATACTCAGAATTTCTACTATTTTCATGAGTGAAAATACTGCTGTAAAACCATCATTTCCCCCCTTCCCCCACTCAAAATAACCTTCATTGTGCTCCCCTTTTTCTCCATAAAAACCCCTCTATTTTCATGATTCCTCTTCTCCATTTTTTGAAAATCCTTTTTACAAGGTTAAGAACTCACTTTTTAGCCTTACCGAAACCCCCAAATCCATTGAAAACTCTGAAAAAATTCATAAAAAACAAGTTTTTATCACTATGAACTTAAGCCCCCTTGGGCCAAGTCGTAACCACTTCCCTACCATACGCTTTGGTGTTAGAACCAAGCGCTAACCCTTTTCATCACTTATCGCATCGCAAAATTCCAATGGGTTGATTGAAAAGACCGAGCCCAAGGCTTCGATGCGATTAAGCGCCCCCTTTTTTAAACCCCCGGTCATATATTTCTCCATATAACCCATGGCCCCGCAGTCGGGCGCCAAGCTGCATTATAAATTAATATAAACCTTCGGTTATATTAATTTTTTGATTTTTATTTTATTATAAATTTTCCACTGGTGAAAAAACCCCAGTCAATCTCCACCATCGATCTGATTTGCAGATCGACGGTGCGGAGTCTATCACCCTAGTGGTCCCCGCCATTCACTCACCGATTGAAAAACCACGCGGTATCCATCGCACCACCTTCAAGTGGAGGGCATTTTTTTCCTCATCGGCAGCGATTCCATACACCGCCCGACACGTGTCCTGAGCACTATTCACAAAACCGCCACTCATCGCATGTTAAATTTCGGACGTGGATCCGACGCGATATTGGCGTCCACCATCCAATCTGGAAGCGCTCATTGGACGGTGATCGCTCTCCTAAGATGCCCAACAGTTAACCAGGCTACGGTGCAGTGTTGAAATGATCTCCGTCGTTGATCTGATTTTCAGATCGACGGCCCACATTCCATCACTCCGGTTCCCTCGTCCACAGTAGTGCCGGTGGTCCCAGCGCCACATTAGCGTCCATGCGACACATTTTTTGGGGCAGGTCTCCATGTATTCTCGTCCAGTCAGCAAATCCAGACCCAAGATTTTTATTCGACATAATTTAATTAAATATTTGATGTCCAGGCACATTTTATAAGGTTTATTGACACACGATGCCCACCGTCCATCGTTTTCGGCTGATCTCATCCGACGGCCCACGATCGTCCCGAACCCCGAACATGATTTTTGACCATTTTTGTCCAGAACAAAGGTTTTTAACCATTTCTCTATTTCACTTTGACTTCTGCCTCCAATCCCGACCGTTAATCTCTTCATGATTGACGGCTTCAATTTAATTCCTCCCTCCGTTTCCTTTGACCCCTTCCGATTAATCTCGACCGTTGGATGATGCCATCCAATGGCCATGCTCCCTTCACGCACCTTCTGAAGCAATATAACCTATAAATGCTGGATTTTCTAATCTTTTTCATATTTTGCAAGGTTCAAAGGATTTTTCCACTATGACTGAAAAAAATTTGAAGGTAGAGGATGACGATCCTCCCACCTTCGATTTATTATACAAAAATCATTCGCAGGGTTTAAAATTCACATTTCATCAATCATCCGTGAGGCATTGATGCCATATCATCCCTGTGCGACTCTGCATACTAGTAAAGCACAGTGAATTAGACACAAATCAAAGAGTATCAGTGCCGAAGGAAAAAATATATCAAGACAGAAGACTAAAGATAGATTTACGGGGATCACAGCTAAGAATGATTATCAAAAGCCTAATCCCCGATTAAGACACAGTTGAAGGGAGAAATCATAAAGCTTCTACCACTACAGCTGAGGAAAATCGATCCCTCTATCTACCACGATGCCACTTGTGCCTCAAAGCAGTCATATCCGAGGCCGAAGTTATTGAGCAAAATCAGATATTCGCCTCAACGCAGCCAGAGAGTTACTCCTGCAAGGAAATTAATGCAAAAAATATCTGTAGAGTTACTCCAACATGACACAGAGCCTCAAAGGTCAAAAATAGCTCCCACCGAGCTTAAATCTTTATGAAAATCATTTAATATAGAAGAAACCTATGTAAGTTTCTTCATTGAGCCCCCCAAAGGCCCAAGAGCCATTAAGTCTGTATTAATTGTAATTGGAGATCTTTTATCAGATCTCACCTCCTCATTCTTCTATATATACTAGTGC
This sequence comes from Pinus albicaulis, assembly GCA_034641835.2. Classification (NCBI taxonomy): domain Eukaryota; kingdom Viridiplantae; phylum Streptophyta; class Pinopsida; order Pinales; family Pinaceae; genus Pinus; species Pinus albicaulis. Next base: position 131,717 of record JAXQQM020061581.1, on the reverse strand, counting down.
AGAAGATGAGTGAGTGTTGGTTGTTGGTTGATCACTAGTTGTAATATTGAAACTTTTTGAAATAATACATAGTCTGTTGAAGTTGAAGAACAAATTGAAGTTTTGGAAGCCTTGATGATATTGTTGCATGCTTGTTCCTGAGAAGGCTCTATCATTGGATTCATGAGCTTGGTTGTTGGTGAAGTATCTTGAATTGTTTAATGTTTTCTCCTGTTTTCATTATGTTCCATAATTTCTTACTACAGTAGGTTGAAAGTTTTAGGCTAAGAAATGACTCCTGAAAGCACCTTAGACCTGTTCATCTTTCACTGTTTCATGTTTTCTTATGTTGAAGTATTTTAGAGTCTTTAGCCTCTCTCTTTAGTCTTCATGCTTGTGTATTTCCTTAATTGTTCGAATAGTTGGTTTCAGCATGATTTATGGTTCTCCCTGCTTTTCTGCTGCCACTTTAAAACTGTTATTGAAGTCTCCCTTTGTAGTTTTATGTTTACAGTGAGTCAAGGAGGTCTTTTCTGATCTTGCCCTTTGTCCTTACTTAAACAGTTGTATCAGAGGTCTTTATAGTTGTAATCATAGATGTGTTAGGTGTTCCCTCTTCTATGACTGCAGTTATCAGTGAATCTTTTATGTTTTCTAAGTCATTTGAAATAAAATCTTTGAGGAAATAGGGTGTTCCCCGAATCTTAGATTTAATTTTAAAATTTGTTTTGAAATAATTTGTTTTCTTAAAGGTGTGATTTGTAGAATTCATGGTTAGCCCTATCTATCAAAAAGCTCTTTATTTTTCAAATTGTGCTTTCAAATTCCCTTTGTTTGAGAATTAAACTTCTCTTTTCAAATCATTGATGTCCATCTCATTCCAAAAACCAAAGGATCTTGTGGCCAAGTTAGATTCACCCTCTGATATCCCATATCCATTGATGATATGTTATGACATATTTTTGACTCCATTGCCCAATGAACTAGATGTTTCTCCATTCTATATATCTTTCCTAGATCTTTTATGTTCTGCTATATCAATTCAACCAAACAAACACCTGCACTTAATTACTAGTCTAAAACCAATACTCAAAGCACACAAGATAAAATTTTGCAAACAAACATTTGAGAGATCCCTCCTTGAGAACAGGAGGACTAGATCCTGGAACTCTAAATATTGGTTCTGATGTTGCCTTGTCTTTTGATTTTCCAAACTATCAAAACACGGGAGACCAACATAATGGCGATCACGGTGGGACCCTGAGTTAAATATTTAAAATTAAACACTCACTGTCTAGTATAACATAAGTAACCTTCTTCAAGCACTACCAAGCATGACGGTAATCATGATAGGAATTTTTGAATCAGTGACAAACTAAGTAACCCTTAGGATTCTCATCGAACCTTATCAAACCTTGAAGTTCTCAGTTACCAAGCCATAAGAGTGAAATTTGTATGTTTGAAACCCTATCTAAGTGTTAAATCAAATTAAGGACACTCTCTTAACCTGTAAGACCGAAATAACTCAGAAAAACCCAAAATATTTCAGTTTGGCTTCATAATAAACATGGTGGTGGAACCATCCAATATCTTACCTCCATAAAAGCTAAAAGTTTCCACCTGGTGACTCCACTGGCCCCAGTAGGCCTATTACTCATCTAGGTTCCCAGATCTCTTTAGGACTGTGTTAACCAGCCTTGAGGAAGTTTAGAAGCCTAGTCCCATACTAGATAAAACATTGTGAGAGGTAAAATTCCCAAAAACAATCCCTAAAAACCTCAACCTCTCTCTTTTTTGAAAAGTAGTCTGGCTTCACATAGGATCAACACTAGATCCCATCTAGACCCAAATCCTCCTTTAATCATTGACAATCCTAAGAGAATTCTGTGGCAGAATTCTAACTCTGGAAAATTAGCTGCTAACAGGAGCCTCCTAAGAGCAAATTCTGACCCCGAAAACCTTGTTGTCTTAGAGGATTCACACTTTGATTTACATTGTACAAATAACATCTTTAAACTAGATATCAAGGTGACTTAAACCAAACTAACCTTGATATTGTAGATTTTCAACAAAGCCTCAGTAGAGAAGCATCACCTTCCACTCCTACTGATTCCCAGCTTCTTCATCACTTTAGTCTTTTCCACAACAAGTCTGCTCAAAATCAGTTTGCTGGCCCAAGTATTTCTTCCACTCCAATTCATACTACCACTGTTCAAAACACTCCATTTCAGCCCACTTTCACTTTTGTAAATCCACCCTCATTTCCAACCATGGCAACATGGTATGCCCCATTAGTGTTACCACAACCTATACTTCCCCTGCCAAATGATTACCAATCCAAAATCCCTCACTTCACTGGAAAAGAGTCTACAACAGCTCAACAACATGTAGATAGGATGGAAGATGCATTTGATTACATGGAGATAGAAGAAGAAACTATGAAAATGAGGATCTTCACTCAAATTTTAGGAGGAGACGTAAAGAAATGGTTTAAAAGATTACCTCCTAACAGCATAAATGATCTCCCCACCTTGCATCAAACATTCGTCAACAAATGGGAACTCAAAAAGAATCCTCTCCAAATACTAGCAGAATATAGCAGCCTCAAGAGAAATCAAGGAGAGAGAGTTCCTGACTACTCCACTAGGTTCAATCGCGTTTATAATGCTCTTCCACCTCACATGAAGCCTCCTCAAGGCATGGCCTTAGTAAGATATCCCAAAGGCCTTGATGTGGACATGATGTATCAGTTAAGGGAGAGGGATTACTTAACCTTAGAAGACATGCAGAAAGGAGTTGTGAGCGTAGAAGCAAACATAATTGAGAAAATAAATAGGTTGAGATCAGAGAAGAGGGTAACTTATAAAGATGACACTACACCCTCCACATCCAGCTCAAAAATAGAAAAGATGTTGGAAGAGATGATGAAAAGGATGAGCATACTTTAGAGAACACAGGAAAGAGACAATCAGAACAACTCCCAAAATAGAAACAGAAATCAAAATTTTAATGAGAGAAAACAATCCAGGTGGGCAAAGAGATAACGACCAGCGAATTAGAGCTCCCTTCCAACAGAACTGTGTAGATCAATATGAGGAAGATAGAGAGATGGAAAGGTTGGGAGAATATCATGTAAACTTGATTGGATCAGAAAGTGAGGATGATGTTTTCCTCACTGAAGAAGAACAAGGTTTCTTTTCTGATCAAGGTACAAACACTTATAGAGATTCTGATGACTATAGATTGGGTTTTGAAAATGCAATCATGGAGGTACACAAACAGTATGATCTTAGGAGCAAGGGGAACATAGATAATTTCAAGGACAAAAACACTAACACTGCTGTCAAGAAAAACACAGAAACCCAGCCCAAAAAGATAGTAGAAAATACCAACATTTTGACCAAGAAACCAGACATAAACAAAGACAAAGGTGTCCAGCAAGATGTTGAACAGAGTATCCCTAGCACTTCAGCTAGTTGTCCTAATAAAACTGTCCCAATTACTAGTCCAAATAAGGTTCAACAAATTAAAATTGCCGAAAGGAATTCAAGTGAAAATACAAATGTAAATATGAACAAGTCTATTGTTCCTTTCAGTATTGAGGGAGAGATTGATAAGATAAAAATTGCCATTCCCCTAGCTGAACTAGTAACCCAAGAAGTGTACAGAAACCAGGTTTTGAAAGCTTTAAACTTAGGAAGTGATACTGACACCTTAAACTTGATAGATGACAAACCTGAGTTGCTGTTTGGTCCAGAAGTTGAAGAAAAATACCAAGAAGGGGCTGTCCCTCCCTTCTATGTTAGCTTGAACATAGATGAGAAAATTTTACACAATGCTATGTTAGACTCGGGAGCTTCACACAATCTAATGCCCAAGGTAGTGATGGAAAGCTTAGGCTTAGAAATTACTAAACCATACAAATAATTGTATTCCTTTGACTCAAGCAGAGTCAAATGTTTGGGTTTAATCAAAGATTTGTGTGTAAACTTATCCCAAATCCCTGCTAAGAGTTTAGTCATGGACATAGTTGTAGCTGACATTCCCCCTAAGTATGGCATGCTCTTATCAAGATCTTGGGGAGCCAAACTTCAGGGAAGCCTTCAAATGGACATTTCTTATGCCACCATTCCCATTTTTAATCAAAACAGAAGACTATATAGGGAATCTCACATGAAGTACATGGTGAGCAACATAGACAAACCAAACAATTATCCAATCTATTCTATTCAATCAAGTTTAGTTTCCTTTATCTTATGTAACGAAGTCGAAATCACCCAACAAGATAAGGAAAATATGGACCCAATCAATTCACCAGAACAATCAAATCTTCACTTGAATCAAATTCATAACATTGAAAATTAGCAGCAACGAGAGAATGAAAATAAGGATGACATACTTTGGAAAATAAACTTTGATGGATCTTGTAATAAAACAAGTGCAGGAGCAGGTGTGTGGATTCAAAATACAAAACAGAGTTTTTCATACAAATTGGATTTCCCATGCACTAACAATATTGCTGAGTATGAAGCACTTCTCCTGGGCTTACAACTGCTTAAACAGTTAGAAGCCCAGAAGATATCAATATTAGGAGATTCTGAACTTATCATAAGACAAATCAAAGGAGAACACTCAGCTAAAAATCCAAGGCTTAGGGAATATCGAAACACTGCCCTTGATCTATTGAAAAACTTTGAAAAATATGAACTCATTTTCATTCCAAGAGAACCGAATCATCTAGAAAATGAACTTGATTTCAATGCCATCAATTTCCAAATACCTGAAATAAATGAACAACTCAGTGTGAAAGTAAAACACAAGCCTGTTGTGCCGGATAACAAAGATCACTGGCAAGTGTTTGATTCTGACACACACATAGATGATTTCTTGAAATCAGAAAATGATTTCAGCATACCAATATCAGAAACTAGCCATAAAGAAAATTGCTTATATATTGAACAAATCCCAGAAGTTGAAATGACATATAATATTGATATAAATCATTGTGAGAATCCTTTTCAAGCAGAGATAACTGACAATGCAAACCAAGAAGACTTGGAAGTTTTACAATGAAAAAATGATAAAATTCCAAGAGGTCTAGCACCTTTAGAACACCTTTTTGATTTTAACAATGTAGCCAAAGAACCAAGAATGGAGCATGTGGAAACAAATACAAAAGAACATAACATAGGCAGTCTAGCAGAACCCAAGATGATCAAGCTATCCAACACTCTCCTAGCTCACATAAAACTACAGTACATAGAGTTGTTCAAAGAGTTTAAAGATGTTTTTACTTGGGGGTACAAATACCTAAAATCATATGATACCAGCATCATCCAGCATAAAATTCCTTTGAAAGAAAATCAAAAGCCTTTCAAACAAAAACTAAGGAGAATAAATCCTCTCTTACTACCTCTAGTTAAGGCAGAGATTAAAAGAATGAATGATGTTGGAATCATAGTACCCATTAGATTTTCAGAGTGGGTATCAGACTTAGTTTCTATTAGAAAGAAAACAGGGGAAATCAGGCTCTGTATTGACTTCAGAAATTTAAATAGAGCCTCTTTAAAGGACAACTACCCCTTGCCCAATATGGACCATATACTTCAAAGGGTAGTTGGGTCAAGAAGGATATCCCTCTTATATGGGTTCTCGCGTTACAACCAGGTGTTAGTGCTCCCAAGTGATCAAATCAAAACTACTTTTACCACACCTTGGGGCACCTTTATGTATGTAAAAATGCATTTCGGATTAATGAATGCAGGGGCCACATTCCAAAGGGCCATGGCATAGCCTTTTCTGAAGATATTGGCTATTTCATAATCATTTACCTTGATGACATAACTATTTTCTTAAAAACTGATGAAGAACATTTGATTCACCTAAGATAAGTTTTTGAGAAATGTAGGAAATTTGGCTTATCATTGAATCCCAAGAAGACTCTTTTTGGTCTCCAAGAAGGTAAACTTCTTGGCCACATAATTTCAGAAGAGGGAATCAAATTAGACCCTACAAGGATAGATGGCATATTACAGATCAACCATCCAAGAAACCTCAAAGAATTACAGTCTTTCATTGGAAAGATCAAATTTTTGAAGAGGTTTATCCCTAATCTTGCTAAGCTATTAAAAAACATTACAAACATTCTTAAGAAAGATGTCGGTGTAAAATGGACTTTACCAGCTAAACAATCATTTGAACTGGTCAAACAAGATCTTACTCAAACACCAGTCCTGATTAGTCCAGTTTTCACCAAAGAATTTTATATCTTTTCCTTTGCATCTGAACATACAATAGCTGCATTTTTACTTCAAAATAATGATTTGGGGCAAGAAAAACCAATATCTTTCTTTAGTAGGTCCTTAAGAGATGCTCCTCTCAAATATAACATCATGGAGAAGCAAGACTTAGCATTAGTGAAAGCATTAAAAGACTTTAGGGTCTATATTTTACACTCTCACATAATTGCTTTTGTTCCACATACTGTTGTCAAGGACATTCTAAGTCAAGACCCTGATGGTAAAAGGGGAAAATGGATTGCAACTATTCTTGAGTATGACTTAGAAATCAGGCCCACCAAACTAGTTAAAGGGCAAGGATTAGCAAAAATTATGGTTGAGTCTAACTTCCAAGCACTAGACATGAACATGGTAGATGTGTTGGAAGAAATATAAGAATCCACTTCTCCTTTTATTGAAGATATATTTCTGAATTCTCCTTGGTATGCTGAAATTATTTATGTGCTTTTATATTTAAATACCCCTCCTTCTTTGTCCAAAACTAAAGCTAGATTTTTGAAAAAAAAATCTTTGAGCTTTGGCATCTTAGATGGGGTGTTATATTGGAAAAATGTTGTCGGAATTTTGCTTAAATGTTTACTTGAAGATGATGCAGGAAAAATCATGCATGAGTTGCATGACAGAGAATGTGGAGGACACCTCTACTGGAAGGCCACAACAAACAAAATTCTTAGATTTGATTACTATTGGCCTGCCCTTTTCCCAGACACTCAAAATTTGGTCATGTCTTTCCATAAGTGTCAAATTTTTGATGGAAAAAGAAAACTCCTTCCCTTACCCTTACATCCTATCAGAGTTGAGGCACCTTTTCAACAATGGGGTTTAGACTTCATTGGGGAAATTCACCCATCCTCCTCAGCTCAACATAAATGGATCCTCACAGCCACTGACTTCTTTACAAAATGGATAGAAGCTATACCCTCCAGAAAGGCTAATGACTCTATCATTATCAAGTTCCTTGAAACAAATATCCTATCTAGATTTGGTTGTCCTAGAAAAATCATAACAGACAATGCTGCTACTTTTAAATCTAAGAAGATGGTTGATTTCTATTACAAATACCACATAACCTTGGGGCATTCCACTGCTTACTATCCCCAAGGAAATGGATTAGCTGAATCTTCCAACAAGAGCCTCATCAATATCATTAAGAAACTGTTGGAACATAATAAAAAATCATGGCACAGTAAGCTAGTTCATGCCTTGTGGGTTGATAGGTTAACTACAAAGAAATCGATAAATGTGTCCCCCTATCAGTTATTTTATGGCATGGATGCAGTTTTTCCCACCTCATTAGGAGTTCCAGTCATGAAACTCCTTCAAGAAGTGCAGATTGAAGAGAATGATATGCAAAGAAGAATCAACCAAACAATCCATTTACAACAGACCAGAGAAGAAGTTTATGAGAGAACACAGTTGATCCAAGAAAATATGAAAACGCTATTTGATAAGAGGACTAAGGCAGACAATCTCCAAGTTGGAAATGTTGTTCTTAAATGGGATTCAAGGAGAGGAGAGAAGGGAAAACATGGTAAGTTCAATAACTTGTGGAAATGACCATATATTATTCATGCTGAGAGGGGTCACAATGCATTTTTCTTGAAGGAATTGAATGGAGAAGATCTATATGGAGATCCTGTCAATGGTAGAATGCTCAAGCATTACTTCTGCCAAGAATCATAAGTTTTAAAGCATTTTATTTTACCATTGTAAATATCATAGTCTTAACATTGCATCCAAAGTTATGAAAATCAAAAATACAAAAACAGAGAAAGAAAGAAAAGAGGGCAGATTGTGAAAACAAGAAAGGTATAGCTCCATACCATAAAAGAGAAACAAATCTGAAAGTGTGTAAGATCAAATTCCACTCCTAAAAAACACACTTCTAGTTAGTCAAACAGTTTAATCTTGACTAATTAGCTTTAAATTTTCTGCTGATAGGATAGTGAATTTGATTTTCCAAACTATTTAATCTTGGTTTATCAGTAGATAGATTAGGGTAGAAATTAAAGGTTCAAACATGCTCAAAATATGAACCTGAGTTTCCAAAGATAATGACTCAAATCTGTTTCAAATTATGAGTAAAAAAAGATGTAAATCTGGTTCTAATCAGCTCAAAATTTGAACCAGTCAACAAGGAAAAATAGCTCAAACAAGAGTCAAAACAGAGCTAAAGAAAAGATGAAGGAAGTGCTTTGAAATTTCGGATCTTAAGCCTTCCATTTTGATTTTAATTTTATACAAAATAATATCTATGTGTAGCTTTTTTTTCATGCCATAGATCATAGCAAGTCAAACAGCTTAATCTTGACTTGACTATTTTTTAAATTTCTGTTATAGAATTTAGAGAAATAAAAATCTGATTGGACAATTTAATCCCAATAGATGGTAGATTAGGTAGAGAATCATATGGGATCAACTGTTTAAATCTGAGTCCATGGAGAAATAAGGAGTAGAAATAGATTAGATTTCCTGCTTTCAAAAAGAATAAATTATTGTGAGAGAGTTTGCCAATCCAAGTGCACTCTAAGAAGAAAAAATGATAGATCTGTAGGATTAGGTAGGTAGAAAGCTTGTTGATGAAAGATCCATTGTTTTTATGGATGATAAATATGTTTTTAGAAAAAATCATCCCAGAAAAGGAAAGGCATCCCAATGGATGAGGCACTGATCAGCCTCCCAGAGAATGCAAGTCTGAAGTTCTTGATGCCTTCAAGAAGGCACCATCCCCAAGTGGAGCCACTGTTAGCCACCTATAAAATTGTTATACTAAAAGGTGGCTAAATCATTTTTTGGGCCTTCAAGGAACAAATTTAATTGCAAAAAAGTGTTGTCTCTTGAATACTCTTGAAGGCCTCATGCCTCTGTCCAAATCTTCACTGTTGTTCCCATTTTATACTTAGAATTTCTGCTATTTTCATGAGTGAAAATACTGCTGCAAAACCATCATTTTTCCCCTTCCCCCACTCAAACTAACCTTCATTGTGCTCCCCTTTTTCTCCATAAAACCCCTCTATTTTCATGATTCCTCTTCTCCCTTTCGTGAAAATCCTCTTTACAAGGTTAAGAACTCACTTTTTAGCCTTACCGAAACCCCCAAATCCATTGAAAACTCTAAAAAAATTCATTAAAAACAAGTTTTTATCACTATGAACTCAAGCCCCCTTGGGCTAAGTCCTAACCACTTCCCCACCATACGCTTTGGTGCTAGAACCAAGCGCTAACTCTTTTCAATGCTTATCGCATTGCAAAATTCCAATGGGTTGATTGAATAGCCCGAGCCCGAGGCTCCGATGTGATTAAGCCCCCCCTTTTTTAAACCCCCGGTCATATATTTCTCCATATAACCCACGGCCCCGCAGTCGAGCGCCAAGCTGCATTATAAATTAATATAAACCTTCAGTTATATTAATTTTTTGATTTTTATTTTATTATAAAATTTCCGCTGGTGCAAAAACCCTAGTCAATATCCACCGTCGATCTGATCTGTAGATCGACGGCGCAGAGACTATCACCCCGGTGGTCCCCACCATTCACTCACTGATTGAAAAACCACACGGTATCCATCGCACCACCTTCAAGCGGAGGGAGGTTTTTTCCTTATCGACAGCGATTCCATACACTGCCCGACACATGTCCTGAGCACTGTTCACAAAACCGCTGCTCATCGCACGTTAAAGTTCGAACGTGGATCCGACGCGATATTGGCATCCACTGTCCAATCTAGAAGCACTCATCAGATGGTGATTGCTCTCCTAAGATGCCTGATAGTTAACCAAGCTATGGTGTAGTGTTGAAATGATCTCTGCCGTCGATATGATTTGCAGATCGATGACCCACGTTCCATTGCTCTGGTTCCCTCGTCCACAGCAGTGCTGGTGGTCGCAGCACCACATTAGCATCCACGCGACACATTTTTGGGGGCAGGTCTCCATGTTTTCTCGTCCAGTCAGCAAATCCGGACCCAAGATTTTTATTCGACATAATTTAATTAAATATTTGACGTCCGGGCACATTTTATAAGGTTTATTGACACCCGATCCCCACCATCCATCGTTTTCGGCCGATCTCATCCGACGGCCCACAATCGTCCCGAACCCCGAACATGATTTTCGACCATTTTTGTCTAGAACAATGGTTTTTAACCATTTCTCTTTTTGGCTTTGACTTCCGCCTCCGATCCCGACCGTCGATCTCTGCGTGATCGATGGCTCCAATTTAATTCCTCCCTCCATTTCCTTTGACCCCTTCTGATTAATCTCGACCGTTGGATGATGCCATCCAACGGCCATGCTCCATCCACGCGCCTTCTAATGCAATATAACCTATAAATATAGGATTTTCTAATTTTTTTCATATTTTTCAGGGTTCAAAGGGTTTTTCCACTATGATTGAAGAAAATTCAAATGTAGAGGATGACGATCCTCCCACCTTTGATTTATTATACAAAAATAATTCGTAGGGTTTAAAATTCAAGTTTCATCAATAATCCGCGAGGCATTGATGCCATATCATCCCTGCGCGACCCTGCATACTAGTAAAGCACAGTGAATTAGATACAAATTAAAGAGTATCAGTGTTGAAGGAAAAAATATATCAAGATAGAAGACTGAAGACAGACTTGCGGGGATCACAGCTAAGAATGATTATCAAAAGCCTAATCCCCGCTTAAGACACAGTTAAAGGGAGAAATCATAAAGGTTTATCAGTCAGAAAGATTCTACCGCTACACCTGAGGCAAATCGATCCCTCTATCTACCACGATGCCACCTCTGCCTCAAAGCAGTCATATCTAAGGCCGAAGTTATTGAGAAAAATCAGATATTTGCCTCAATGCAGCCAGAGAGTTACTCCTACAAGGAACTTAATGCAAAAAATATCTGCAGAGTTACTCCAACATGACACAGAGCCTCAAAGGTCAAAAAAGCTCCCACCGAGCTTAAATCTTTATGAAAATCATTTAATATAGAAGACACCTATGTAAGTTTCTTCATTGAGCCCCCCCAAAGGCCTAGGAGCCATTATTTCTGTATTAATTGTAACTGGAGATATTTTATCAGATCTCACCTCCTCATTCTTCTATATATACTAGTGCAGAAGATGAGTGAGTTTTGGTTGTTGGTTGATCACTAGTTGTAATATTGAAACTTTTTGAAATAATACATAGTCTGTTGAAGTTGAAGAACAAATTGAAGTTTTTGAAGCCTTGATGATATTGTTGCATGCTTGTTCCTGAGAAGGCTCTATCATTGGATTCATTATCTTGGCTGTTGGTGAAGTATTCTCAACTATTTATCTTTTTCTCCTGTTTTCATTCTATTCAATAATTTCTTACTATAGTAGGTTGAAAGTTTTAGGCTAAGAAATGACTCCTGGAAGCACCTTAGACCTGTTCATCTTTCATTGTTTCATGTTTTCTTCTGCTGAAGTATTTTAGAGTCTTTAACCTCTCTCTTTAGTCTTCATGCTTGTGTATTTCCTTAATAGTTCGAATAGTTGGTTTCAACATGATTTATGGTTCTCCCTGCTTGTCTGCTGCCACTTTAAAACTGTTATTGAAGTCTCCCTTTGTAGTTTTCTGTTTACAGTGAGTCAAGGAGGTCTGTTCTGATCTTGCCCTTTGTCCTTACTTAAAAAATTGTCTCAGAGGTATTTATAGTTGTAATCATAGATGTGTTAGGTGTTCCCTCTTCTATGACTGCAGTTATCAGTGAATCTTTTATGTTTTCTAAGTCATTTGAAATAAAATCTTTGAGGAAATAGGGTGTTCCCCGAATCTTAGGTTTCATTTTAAGAGTTGTTTTGAAATCATTTGTTTGCTTAAAGGTGTGATTTGTATAATTCATGGTTAGTCCTGTCTATCAAAAAGCTCTTTATTGTTCAAATTATGCTTTCAAATTCCCTTTGTTTGAGAATTAAACTTCTCTTTTCAAATCATTGATGTCCATCTCATTCCAAAAACCAAAGGATCCTGTGGCCAAGTTAGATTTGCCCTCTGATATCCCATATCCATTGATGAGTATGTTATGACCTCTTTTTGACTCCATTTCCCAATGAACCAGATGTTTCTCCATTCTATATATCTTTCCTAGATGTTGTATCAATTCAACCAAACAAACACATGCACTTAATAACTAGTCTAAAACCAATACTCAAAGCACACAAGATAAACCTTTTCAAACAAACATTTGAGAGATCCCTCTCTTAGAACAGGAGGAATAGATCCTGGAACTCTAAATATTGGTTCTGATGTTGCCTTGTCTTTTGATTTCCTAAACTATCAAAACACGGGACACCAACAGTTGATATGGATGGCATAAAAAATCTAAAGAGGAGAAGTATGGTATTTGAGAATAATGGAACTAGAGTTGTAGTAACCCTATATCCTGTAGAAGGTTCCATATATATAGAACTGGTACGCGCGGACGATGATTTAGAACATATCTATAAGATGATTGTGCGAGATGATGATTGGATCAACCTGAAAACTAATGGAAGGCTTAATTGGGAAAAATATAGTTATTTCTTCTCAGATTCAGATCAAGTTAGGGAAGTGGCAAAATCAGCTACATGAAGTATCTGTGTTGCGCTACAAGTGAGTGACCATATCTCTTTGCTAAATATCATCAAAGGTATGAGAATCACCATATTATTATGGTTTAACTAATTTGAACATGTTTTTAGAACTTGAAATAACTATTCCAGAAGGATAGAGATTCTATGCACTAGATATAGCATTGTGCGCTACTCTAGCATGATGGTGGGAGACTCACAAAGGAAACACGGGAAACTGGGAAGAATGCACTCGAATGATGAGATTTCACTTTGAGTGTCCAACTACCATGATGGAAGAGGTTTATTCTGGAAAGGGTGATCTATGCAGACATCTGGAAAAATTGACTAAAGTATGGGGCACAGAACTGAGAACAGAATGGGTGCACATTTTCATCCACACATTGGGGAAGGTTCCTACTGATTGGTACCTAGAAACATAGCTGCATCGAGGAACCAATGAATGGTTTGCGCTAACTGAAAGTTTCATTTTGACTTTCAACTTTGAGGGTTTGTTTGATTTCTCGGGAAAATTGCTGCAAGGTATTCAAGAGGTCATATTTGATACTACAAAGCCAAAGATAGAGCATGCTTCACCAACATGGGATGCACAGATGAGAGATATTGTCAATTGCAAAAATCTAACAGTTGAAGAAACTGAAGACGATCCAAGGAATATCATAATATCTTACTCTGAGGGCCAGTGCATAGTTTTTGGGCCTTCAATTATGTTGCTATATGTCAAAAAACCTCTGAAGATTTGACAAGTGAACATTGGTATAGAAGAACAACCGAAGTTGGCAAATATTGGAGATTATTGGGATGATGATACAATGAGAAAGGTTTTTGAGCTGTTGAATAAGTATCAGGACCACTTTCCTACAAAGTTCTCTGAGTTGAAAGGGATAATTGGAGAGCTTGGGGTTATGAAGGTCACTTTGAAATCTGATGTGCAACCTGTGAAGCAACGCCCTTATAGATTGAATCCAGAATATAAGCAGATAGTGAAGGAAGAGTTGGATAAAATGGTTGTTGCAGGAATTATAGAACCAGTGGAAGAGTCTGATTGGGTGAGTCCCATAGTTGTGCATGATAATAAGATAAAAGGAGAAATAAGGATTTTTCTGGACCTACACAAACTGAATGATACCTGCATACATGATCTGTTCTGTTAGTTTCCTGTATTCAAAGTATCACTAGGTGACTATGGATTTTATAGAATCTTTTGAAAATAGCATTCCTTGACTATCATCTATTTTTAGAAATCTCACTTCCTTCATTATATTTATTTTTCCTAATTCACTATCTTTAATTTTGTCTCTCTCAAACACCCTCTCACTTTGAAATTCCATGGTTTTTGTAATATTCCTAATTAGCACACAGCTAATTGGAATATTAAATTTTTATTTTGCTCTTATATAGAGGAATAAGAGGGTATGGAGACCCATAAATCTCCTTAGTAAGAATAAAATACACACCTAGTGTGAATGGAGGTCATATAAAAGCTAGATTGAATACCCTTATGTGTGAAAAGGGGCTGGAGCATGTTGAATAGGTCAACTTTGACCAAATCAAACAACGTTGTTATGGAGGAGTCGCATTAATGGTAAGACAACGTAGTTTTGGAGGAAGATTGATTGCATGATGGTGGAAACCCCAATGAGTGGGACCCAAGGTGAGAAGGCTCACATTTTTTATAAGGAAGAGGGTGGCAGGCATATGGGATTATGTTATGATATGTTTATGTTTTGATTATATGGTTTGTTTAGACATATAGGCTTTCTTCATTTGTTTAGCTATGATTGTAGTGTTTTTTAGCTATGATTTCACTATATTTACACATTCAAGCTTCATGCCAAGCTTCATTCTTATGGTAAAATGCAGTTTCTGTTGATAGATGTGCTGATTTGTAGGGTGCAACAATGGAAGATTGTATTGGGTATTTTCTGAGCTAGTTTTACAGTGGAGGAAGGTTTCCTTCCATTGGGAGACTAGTAAAGGAGCCCCTTGGGCTTATTTGATATATTTGGCATTAGGCCAAGGTTATTTTATCCCCTACATCATAGTTCCAGTCTATATCTGCATTATTTTAGTGAGTTGTTGGAGTGGGCAACCCAAAAATGGTCGAAAATCCAAAGTTAAAATCTGGCCAAACCATTTCTGGGTTTGTCTGGGTTTTTTTATTATAATCTGTGGTTAAAATCCTAGATCATTTCAAGCACTCTAACAGCCTTCCACACATGGTTCTTCTCCTCAGAAGTAGTAGTTTCCTCAGCAGCAGTAGTTTTCTTTCCATTGAAGGGATCAACCCTTCATTAAGGGAGTCCTTTTGGAGGAGTTATTTCATATGCACATCAGATTCAGCCACCTCATTATATGTTCTTTAGTTGCAGTGCATCTTTAGCCCTAGGGCTTTAGATCCACCATTCATATTTTGTGTATTTCCAAAAACCCTTCCTGGGTTCTCTTGGAAAAGTGTTGAGGAGCATAGATCTCCATTTTTAGCCTTTCTTATCAAATCCATTATATATATGTTCCAGTTGTAGTATTAGTCACTAAAACTACAATGTGTTTTCTTCAGTACTTTGTGTAGTAGCGTATTACATGTTTTGGGTACATTTTGGCATTGGAGGCTTCTTTTGCCTATCTTGAGGGGCTTGATTCCCAAGATCTTTTACTTATTTATTGTTGTTATACATAATACCATGGATCTATTATTTGGCTCATATGTAATGTGTTAAAATTTGTTGCTATTTCCATTATTATGAGCTATATTCCTGCTTTTCCCATTTGGGAATATTACAGTGGTATTAGAGCCAGGTTCTTGGCTCAGCCTGTGGATCTCAGCCATTATGCTATCAAAAGAATAAGAAGAAGGAGAAAGAGTTCAAAATGGTATAAATAATGAGTTTTATCTTATCTCTTTTCATATTGTTAGCCCCCCCTATGAAATTTTTGACAAACAAATAGGGGGCTAAATTGTTTTTGAGCCTTCAAGGAATGCATTTCTTCTAAAAACACAGTCTCCTTGAAGCCTCCTTGTGCCTTTTCCCTTTGATAGTATCCCCTCTGCTGATTTCCCTTATAAAGCCTCTCTGCTATGAAGAAATGCCCAAAGGCCCCCTTTTCCTTCTTATTTCACCCCCAATTAGCCTCCATTTTATCCCCCTTTTCTTCCCCTTCTATTTCCCTTTTTTTTACCCTATTATTTCCCCCAAAATCCCCTTAAAATTCTTTCCCTAATCTTTGTTGGCCCTTTTCCTCCCTTACTCCTCTATCGTTCCCCTCCTTCGTCTTTAAATTCCATTTAAATGGGCTAAAAACCCACTTCCCGGTCTTATTATAGGTCTTAGCCCCTTTCCGCAAGCCCCTTTCAAACCACTTCCCCACATGCCCGTGCGCTGGGACCAAGCGCTTAAGTCCCAAGTGCTAATCGCAATCGGAAACGTCGGGCCGGTGACTTTCCTTTGTAATGTAAAAAAACCCCGATGCGATTTGTTTATAACGTTAAGTCTCGCGGTGTGTTCTGCACCGTTGATCTTCCGCAGAGATCTAACGGCGGAGCGCCAATCGCAGCCCCCCGCCCAATCGCAATCACAATGTGTTGTGTGCACCCTCCGATCGGTCCATCACAAGTGATTGCGATGCGATTGATCGCAAGCCTTCCTCTCCGACCTCCGATTGCGATCCCCGATTACATCCCGACCGTTCATCCTTCCCGCGATCTGATGGCCAGTGCTCAATCGCATTCCCCCTCCCGATCACAATCGCAAGTCTTGCCTTCTGATCCCTGATCGTGTCACCTCCCGATTTAATCGCAACCGTCCATCTCCCAGCCGATCCAACGACTCAGCGTTAACCGCACCCGCCCCTCTGATCGCAATCGCAAGTCCCATCTCCCTGTCTCCGATTGCGATGCTCTGATTCAATCCCGACCGTCCATTCTTCCCGCAAATCCGACGGTCATCGCAACTCCCGATCGCAAGTCCTCTCCCGATCCCCCCGATCGTGCTGCCCCTCCGATTACATCCCCGCCATTCATTCCTCCCCCAGATCGACGGTCATCGCTCAATCGCGTCTCTGATCCCAATCGCAATCGGAACATTTGTGATGTGCGTTGCGATTGCTCCCCGCTCCGACCTCCGATTGCAATCGCTCGATTTCATCCTGACCGTCCGTTAGGTCGGATGATCTGACGGTTTCAGATCTAATCGCCCTCCGCCTCCGCTGGGTCCCACATCCAATGCTCCGCTCCATTGTTTTGTGCCCTTTTTCTTTGTAATTTTCCCAAGAGTCTAACCTTTGGCCTTTACACTATGATTCTCTCCTCCGCTTTTTGCACTGTTTCCATCGTTTCCTCCGCTACTCCGCCACCTCTCCTCCAGCCTCCGAAAGCATTTTTCCACCACCACCACCTGGTTTTACAGTTTCTTTCCACTGTGCGGATTAGCACAGAGAGGCCATTTCAGCCGGCCGACGAAGCAGCAGAGACGGGATTTGAAGAATATTTATGCCTGTAATTGAAGATTAACAATTTGATCCCGAATTCAAAGGATTAAGGCGCTGTTTGAAGACTTGAGCACGCAAAGAGTCTTATCTGTGTATTATATCAGCAGAGTACGTTCTCTCCAGATGTACACCTCTCTACAAGAAGATCTCCATGCCTCCTCGAGCCCTGAGATGATTAATTACACTGACTAGAGTTCATTTAAGACAGTCAGGCAGCAGTTATGAGGAGTAGAGAAACCTTGCAGATCTTCCACCCAGCTCATTTATTCAGAAGGCTAGCGCAGAACTCCAAGCACCAGAAGGACTCTAAAAGAAATATCCGAGGTCGATCTCGGCCTGACAAAGACTCCCCAGACAGATTACAGAGTACAAGCAATGCCGCAGAAAGCCATTAAGTGGTATGGGCGTGAACACTTCCGCCTTACTCTCTTAATGAGACTCATTTATTTGTTTATCTACTACTGTTTCTTCCTCTTCTCCTATAAGAGATCCCCGAGAACATAATGAAAAGGTTGTTGTTCAGCTGTTGGGGTCTTGCTGTTAAAGGGATTCATTCTTGACTGTTAGAACAGTCGTGGGAGGGAGTAGCAGAGTAGTTGTATGTAATAGGCTGGGAGGAGAAAGTCTGGACTGTATTAGCCATTGAGCTTATTGTACATGACTGGTTTTGCATCAATTAATCAAATCACATTTCACAGGATCCTGGTCTATTACTATTGGTGATGTTCTTCTTACTTCGTTTATTGCATCTTCACATTGTTTCATTGTTCTTCTGGGCTTGCATCAGAATAATGGTATAGGATTCACCCTTGTTAGGTGCCCTATGTTGTCTGCTCTCCTTGTCTTCAATGTTTTCTGCTAAATGTGTTATCTGAGAAGTGATTTCAGTCAATTTAACCAGTGTAGTGGATGTTATTTCCTACTCTCTGATGTATGAATTGGTTGAATCAGTGCTTAGATGTTCTTGCTGGGTTTAAGCTGGAAGGTTTGGGAACACTGGGGATGAGTGTTAGCCCTGTCCACTAGGATCCTTGCGTGACCAACCGGCCTTTCTAAGATCCCTTCGTTAATCTTATCTCTGTTTTCCCCTTGGAGTTGCTAAAGCAGACCTGGAGTTAAATGACCTCTGGTCTGATCTATAAGCAGCCCCTTTGTCTCTTTGAGAGCTACCTTAGAGTATGTCCAAGAAGGTCTGGAGTTAAATGACCTCTGACCTGATCTATAGACAGAAATTTGGTTGTCTTTCCTTCTTCCACTTTCCCTCTTTAATGTTCCATTCCATCATCTGCCTAAAAGATCCTTTAGTGTAGATGACTTGCCCTTTGAAAGCCTTGGCTAGTTGTTGCATGTAATTTCCTTTCATGACTCCATAGCCCAATGGATGGCACTGTCTTGGACTATCCTCTTTGCTGAAGCCTCCTGCTGCTTTGTTTCCTTTCCTCCCATTTCTTTCCCAGTCCGTGATCTCCTAACCAACCCAAAAATCAACCAACCAAATCATTTAAAATCCCTCGTGCTTCATAACTAGCCTAATATCTCATTTGAGCTTCAAAGACATATCATTCTTTGCTCTTTTTGGAGAGATCCCTCTCCGGGTCCAGGAGGGCTAGATCCTAGGGCCCCAAAGTGGTTTGATGTTGTCTCATCTTTTGGTATTGCCAAATCTGCCAAAACATGGGAACCCCAACATAATGGCGACTCCACTGGGGACGAATCTGAGAGTTTATAGTTGTTGATATTGGTCCATTTCCCATTTTCGTCACCAACATAATGGCGACTCCACTGGGGAACTAGACGAGTCAACTTTGATTTGGTAAACCACTGTGGTGGACAGTAAGTTGTAAATCATCCACCTGGCGACTCCACAATTCCTGAATGATAAAAAGACTCCACAGGTGATCAGCAGGCCACTGATTATCCTGGTTTCACGAGACTCCACTGGGAGACCATGTCGCAGTACAACATCATCCGTGTCGAAGATCCAGTCACTTCGCTAATGGAGGACTCTGAACAATGTGTAGAAATAGATCCAAGCCTCATAGCAGAGTTTCGGAGTGGAATAGCGAGTGTACTGGCAGAAATTGAATGGGAGAACCTTCCAAAGATTGTCCCTCTCAGCTCAGCACTCAATACTCTACCTGCGCTTAAGAAGATGTTTCTCGACTTGGTGGTTGAGAGATATGAAGCTGAGCTCGAACTTTTGAGATCACAAGAAATATCATACGAGTTCAGAGACCCGAGAGCATTCTTGGAAAGTCTCCCTCCCCCTAAAAGAGAAGAAATTCCGCTGTTGTTTGATGTGCAAGAAGAAGACGATCCGACTCCCAAGAGTCACTCTGAAGACACAGCAGAAAATGTAATAATCAAAGCAGCCCAGGATAAATACAGCCTACCAAGCTTGGGAGGCCTAAAAGAAGAAAATGTATATCATCTGTTCATGGATCCTGTGGCAGAATACATGGAGGCCCTGATTTGCTCAAATACTCCAGCGTTGATCCTTAGTAAGGGCCAGTTTCATCAAGAATGGTCACTACTGATGGTGACCTCGGTTTTGAAGGACCACAGGTAGAGCACCCTGTGGTTATCTCTGACAGGCAGCCAGTGCTCATATCCTTTTTTGTTACTTCTTGACTGGCTACATTGGCATTATTGTATCAGCTAGAACATCAGAGATTCCCAATTAGAGTAGAGTAGGTAGGAAAAGCTCAATAAATCTCAGCCTATGAGCAGGTAGTTAGTTGTTTTCATTTTCTGTTTTAGAATGTAGAGAAGAAATTTGCTAGACAGTCTAATCCTAGCAGATATTAGCCTAGGTAGAGAAATATATGAGGCCAACAGTCTAATCTAGTCTCATGGAGAAATAAGGGTAGATTGGGAATAGGTTTATTTTCCTGTTTGTAAATATTGATGATGTAAAGGGTCTACAAGTCCAAATGCACCCAAAGAAGAAAAATGTTAGGTCTATAGTGTGGGTAGGTAGTTGTTTGGGAGAATTTTACTGTTGATATGTTGTCTTCAGGATTTGTGGCAGCTGATCGAAGAAAGAAAGGGATGAGCCAAGCAGCAGGCATCTGGCCTACACCAAGAGATCAATTTCTGAATTCTTGACTCCTTCAAGAAGAAGCCATCCCCATGTGGAGCCACTGTTAGCCCCCCCTATGAAATTTTTGACAAACAAATAGGGGGCTAAATTGTTTTTGAGCCTTCAAGGAATGCATTTCTTCTGAAAACACAGTCTTCTTGAAGCCTCCTTGTGCATTTTCCCTTTGATAGTATCCCCTCTGCTGATTTCCCTTATAAAGCCTCTCTGCTATGAAGAAATGCCCAAAGGCCCCCTTTTCCTTCTTATTTCACCCCCAATTAGCCTCCATTTTATCCCCCTTTTCTTTCCCTTCTATTTCCCTTTTTTTTACCCTCTTATTTCCCCCAAAATCCCCTTAAAATTCTTTCCCCAATCTTTGTTGGCCCTTTTCCTCCCTTACTCCTCTATCGTTCCCCTCCTTCGTCTTTAAATTCCATTTAAATGGGATAAAAACCCACTTCCCGACCTTATTATAGGTCTTAGCCCCTTTCCGCAAGCCCCTTTCAAACCACTTCCCCACATGCCCATGCGCTGGGACCAAGCGCTTAAGTCCCAAGCGCTAATCGCAATCGGAAACGTCGAGCGGGTGAATTTCCTTTGTAATGTAAAAAAACCCCGATGCGATTTGTTTATAACGTTAATTCTCGTGGTGCGTTCCGCACCGTTGATCTTCTGTGGAGATCTAACGGCGGAGCGCCAATCACAGCCCCCTGTCCAATCTCAATCGCAATGTGTTGTGTGCACCCTCCGATCAGTCCATCGCAAGTGATTGCGATGTGATTGATCGCAAGCCTTCCTCTCCGACCTCCGATTGCGATCCCCGATTACATCCCGACCGTTCATCCTTCCCGCGATCTGACGGCCAGTGCTCAATCGCATTCCCCCTCCCGATCGCAATCGCAAGTCTTGCCTTCTGATCCCCGATCGTGTCACCTCCCGATTTAATCGCAGCCGTCCATCTCCCAGCCGATCCAACGGCTCAGCGTTAATCGCACCCGCCCCTCCGATCGCAATCACAAGTCCCATCTCCCTGTCTCCGATTGCGATGCTCTGATTCAATCCCAACCGTCCATTCTTCCCGCAAATCCGACGGTCATCGCAACTCCCGATCGCAAGTCCTCTCCCGATCCCCCCAATCTTGCTGCCCCTCCGATTACATCCCCGCCATTCATTCCTCCCCCAGATCGACGGTCATCGCTCAATCGCGTCTCCGATCCCAATCGCAATCGGAACATTTGTGATGTGCGTTGCGATTTCTCCCCGCTCCGACCTCCGATTGCGATCGCCCAATTTCATCCTGACCGTCCGTTAGGTCGGATGATCCGACAGTTTCAGATCTAATCGCCCTCCGCCTCTGCTGGGTCCCACATCCAATGCTCCGCTCCATTGTTTTGTGCCCTTTTTCTTTGTAATTTTCCCAAGAGTCTAACCTTTGGCCTTTACACTATGATTCTCTCCTCCGCCTTTTGCACTTTTTCCACCATTTCCTCCGCTACTCCGCCACCTCTCCTCCAGCCTCCGAAAGCATTTTTCCACCACCACCGCCTAGTTTTACAGTTTCTTTCCACTGTGCGGATTAGCACAGAGAGGCCATTTCAGCCGGCCGACGAAGCAGCAGAGACGGGATTTGAAGAAGATTTACGCCTGTAATTGAAGATTAACAATTTGATCCCGAATTCAAAGGATTAAGGCGTTGTTTGAAGACTTGAGCACGCAAAGAGTCTTATCTGTGTATTATATCAGCAGAGTACATTCTCTCTAGATGTACACCTCCCTACAAGAAGATCTCCATGCCTCCTTGAGCCCTGAAATGATTAATTACACTGACTGGAGTTCATTTAAGACAGTCAGGCAGCAGTTATGAGGAGTAGAGAAACCTTGCAAATCTTCCACCCAGTTCATTTATTCAGAAGGCTAGCGCAGAACTCCAAGCACCAGAAGGACTCTAAAAGAAATATCCGAGGTCGATCTCGGCCTGACAGAGACTCCCCAGACAGATTACAGAGTACAAGCAATGCCGCAGAAAGCCATTAAGTGGTATGGGCATGAACACTTCTGCCTTACTGTCTTAATGAGACTCATTTATTTGTTTATCTACTACTGTTTCTTCCTCTTCTCCTATAAGAGATCCCCGAGAACATAATGAAAAGGTTGTTGTTCAGCTGTTGGGGTCTTGCTGTTAAAGGGATTCATTCTTGACTGTTAGAACAGTCGTGGGAGGGAGTAGCAGAGTAGTTGTATGTAATAGGCTGGGAGGAGAAAGTCTGGAATGTATTAGCCATTGAGCTTAGTGTACATGACTAGTTTTGCATCAATTAATCAAAGCACATTTCACAGGATCCTGGTCTATTACTATTGGTGATGTTATTCTTACTTCGTTTATTGCATCTTTACATTGTTTCATTGTTCTTCTGGGCATGCATCAGAATAATGGTATAGGATTCACCCTTGTTAGGTGCCCTATGCTGTCTTCTCTCCTTGCCTTCAATGTTTTCTGCTAAATGTGTTATTTGAGAAGTGATTTCAGTCAATTTAACCAGTGTAGTGGATGTTATCGCCTACTCTCTGATGTATGAATTGGTTGAATCAGTGCTTAGATGTTCTTTCTGGGTTTAAGCTGGAAGGTTTGGGAACACTAGGGATGAGTGTTAGCCATGTCCACTAGGATCCTTGCGCGACCAGCCGGCCTTTCTAAGATCCCTTCATTAATCTTATCTCTGTTTTCCCCTTGGAGTTGCTAAAGCAGACCTGGAGTTAAATGACCTCTGGTCTGATCTATAAGCAGCCCCTTTGTCTCTTTGAGAGCTGCCTTAGAGTATTTCCAAGCAGGTCTAGAGTTAAATGACCTCTGACCTGATCTATAGATAGAAATTTGGTTGTCTTTCCTTCTTCCACTTTCCCTCCTTAATGTTCCATTCCATCATCTGCCTAAAAGATCCTTTAGTGTAGATGACTTGCCCTTTGAAAGCCTTGGCTAGTTGTTGCATGTAATTTCCTTTCATGACTCCATAGCCCAATGGATGGCACTGTCTTGGCCTATCCTCTTTGTTGAAGCCTCCTGTTGTTTTGTTTCCTTTCCTCCCATTGCTTTCCCAGTCCGTGATCTCCTAAACAACCCAGCAACCAACCAACCAAATCATTTAAAATCCCTCGTGCTTCATAACTAGCCTAATATCTCATTTGAGCTTCAAAGACATATCATTCTTTGCTCTTTTTGGAGAGATCCCTCTCTGGGTCCAGGAGGGCTAGATCCTAGGGCCCCAAAGTGGTTTGATGTTGTCTCATCTTTTGGTATTGCCAAATCTGCCAAAACATGGGAACCCCAACACATATCTAAGAAGGACCTCACCAAGGAGGTCAAGAAAAGGAAAATGGGAAAAATGAGTGAAGCCACACTAGGGTTTCAAGATGAGGAAGGTCCATGTACTTCCTCTCAGCAAAAAGAAGATCCAGTATTGCATAGAAATCCAAAGAAACATGCTATGCCATTTTATTTTTAAGACAAGAGGAATGGAGATGAAGGACACTTAGATCATGAGATTCTAAGTGAATATCTTGCATAATATATGTCTCAACCTAGAGCTTCCAAGGAGAACCTAACTCTCCCACAGTTCATTCAACTCAAAGAAGAAAGGAAACCTTGTAGCAATAGAATAATAAAGGGAAATAGATTTTTATTGTCTACCCTTGATGGGTCATCCTCATGCACAGCAAGAGCTTGAGGAATGAAGTTGGATGCATTCTTCCTACTACATCGAGTGGTAGAAAGAGAAGTTGTTGAGATTGCAACACTGCACCTTGAGGGTGAAGAAAACATTTGGTGGTTCAACCATTTGAGTCATGCAAGAGTGACTCCATATGCAGATTTTACTCAAAGGTTTATAAAGAAGTTTGACAAGAAGAAATCAGAGGAGAAGAGGCCTTCACCACCACTTGTTGTAGGAGCACTTGCATCAGGAGAAAGAACGCTTGCACCTTTGCAAAGTGGTATTGATCTCTTGATATGTAGAGTCCCATACACTATTCTGGAGACGCATGTGGATGAGGAGACTTGTACCAGTGCTGATGGACCCATAGAAGAGCAGCCATCACCACCAGTAGTTTGGGCAGCCATCACACCAGAGGAAGGAACCCTTGTAGTAGTACAAGATGTTCCCAAGCCTTAACAAGGTATGCATATATTTCCATTTCCTATTATTTTAGCACATGATGTGGAGGATTATGGAAACATGTTGTCAGGGAAAATGCATGGCCTCGGGTCAAAGCACATTGCTGATTTCGAGCAGCAGACTATCAATACGCCGAGGACCCTTGATTTTTTCAAGGAAGAGATATACAGTCATCCTAGTGTATCATTGTTGAGCTGCACACAACTCTTGGGGTTGGAGTGTAGAATCATGGAGGATGGGATGAACATAGTCATGGGCAGAGAAATGCATAACTATGTGTTCAACATTTAGCATGATCTTGAGACAACAGATGCACCATTATGGAGATTAGTAGCGTTGTCATTGAACAAGAGTGATGAGTTGGGGGCCACCATTATTGGAGCATTCCAATGACCTTTCCACATGTATAGTAGAGGATAGGAAGATGGTTGATGAGAGACATCTTATCTTCCATTGTTATGACGAATCTTTCTTGATGAGCACTTCATTGCTCAATAAGAATATTTTTCCTTTAGTATATTTGGATCCTTATGGGATCAAATTGGTCATTGATGAGTGGTCTTCATTTGGATATCTCCAGGAGATTGCATTTCAACATCCCATGAAATGCAAAGACATAAATCTGATTTGGGAGGATGGTGTTCTCCATTGGAGGGATGCCACTTTTGGACATGATGATAGACACTCATCATTGTTTGGATGGGTGATGTTGATGAGAAAGAGGCTAGGAATCCACTTGCAGATCTATGACACTGTGCAGTAGGAGGCAAGGCTCCACTGCTTACTCTTGAAAGAGTTTGTTCATCATATGACACATTCTATTTCAAAGAGTAGGTTGGTGGATGGAATTTGGCATTGCACTTGAATCATAGGGCAGCAAGGAGTTTGGATGTATTGGTATGATGTGACATATTTCATTTCAACCATCATGTTCTTGCTCATATTTTATATGATTATGGTGTGGAGAGGAAACAAGAGTTTTTGTTGCTTTGGAATCTCCTCGGAGAGTATGGGCTGATTTTCTCTCATACTTTTCATAAATTTGTAGGAGTAGGTGATGGCACTATCAAGGTGCGAAGGGGATACTCCTTAGCCTTGGAGGATCAAGAGGTACTTCCACTTTGGAAGGAATCTCCCATATATATCATCATTATGATTGATGAATTTGACATGTGGTATGTCAAAGGAGGGAGCTATGATATGATAGGAGCCTTGTCACAAAGGCCAACAACACTGTCACTTGGGAGCTTGAATTTGTTGATGGAGTGTTCCTAGGATCACTTCACATATGATGCACTTGAGGGGAAAGTAGGAGATGAGAGAGATGGAGTAGTGGATGAAGACATCTATTACCATGATATGATCTTTTTGACTTGGATTTTCAAGCATAAGAAGAAAGATCTTCATGCAGCACATAGTTCATTCCTCTTCATGGGAGTATATCATATCACTATGGAGGATCATTCATGGATCGTATTATCATATTACTCTCAGTACATGGTAATAATTTTGTTTTTTCACTTATTGATTATCTAACATAGTATTTTCATTATTTTACCATCTCTATACAATGCATTGCTCCACAAGAGGGCAAGCCTCTATTTGGGCTTCATGGTCATTTTTGGGCCAACATATATGATGGAGAGAGCCATTTCTTGTATGAATTTGGGAAATTTTTGTACTATTTCCTGTATTCTTAGTTGATATACAATGCCATTTACTATTTACTAGTAGATGTGATGACATGCATAACTAGAAATTTGTTAGAAGACAGCTTGCCATGTTATTTTCTAAAACAACAATTAGAAAAACTGCATTGTGACTACTTGAGAGACTGTTGGTACCTTCCAGCACTATGTAAAACCTTCAATACCTCTCTCATTTGGATTCCATATGATAATAATGACATATTCACTTTATATGGGATAATCTGGGCAAGAACCAAAGAATGGGTCTTTGAGGATCCAATTGCCTTTTTTCTTCAAAAAGGTAACATTATTGCAACCCAAATTCAGCAACATCTCTACACTTATCATAAGTGGAGAGAGAGAGACAACATGGGATGGAAAATTTGATCCATCATGTTCAGCTATGCATCCCACCTACTTTGCAAGAGCTTAAGGTGGAGGAGATGTTTCATGAGTTTCCATGTTGGAGGGTGACACACTTTTTGTGGATGATAGCTTGGGGATGGAGGTTTCATATGGGAATGATAGTTCCCAATATATTTCAGATTCCATGCCTCAAGAAGGCCTCTAGACCACATATAGTTGCTTCCATGGATATCCCACTTGTTCATGATGAGAGCCATTTGGATTTTTCACCAAAGGCATACTTATACACCTGGGAGGAGCAACTTGGAGACTTATTGATGAGACAAAATCTTGTTCATTGGAGGAGCTTATCACATGGGGATGTTGCAAGAGGAAGAGGAGAGGCTCTTCAGTTCTGTCCTTACAGTTTCTTGAGGACAAGCAACATTTGGGAGGGGAGGAATGTAATATTCCTAAATTAGCACACAACTAATTGGAATATTAAATTTTGTGTTTTCTCTTAGATAGAGGAATAAGAGGGTATGCACACCCATAAATCTCCTTAGTAGGAATAAAAGACACTCCTAGTGTGAATGGAGGTCATCTAAAAGCTGGATTGAAGAACCTTAGGTGTGAAAAGGGGATGGAGCATGTTTAATAGGTCAACTTTGACCAAATCAAACATCGTTGTTATGGAGGAATGGCATTAATGGTGGGACATCAGATTTTTGGAGAGAGATTGATTGCATGATGGTGGAAACCCTAATGAGTGGGACCCAAGGTGAGAAGGCTCAAATTGTTTATAAGGAAGAGGATGGAAGCCATATAGGATTATGTTATGATATGTTTATGTTTTTATTATATGGTCTGTTTAGACATATAAGCTTTCTTCAGCTGTTTAGCTAAGATTGCACTGTTGTTTAGCACAGGGTATTCCTGATTGGGAATCCCACCTCTATCCTTGAGAAGCCTCATAGGAAGAGATTTTGCACTATATTTCAAAATTCAGGTTTCAGGCCAAGCTTCAATCTTGTTGTATAGCCTAGTTTCTATTGAGAGATGTGTTGAGTTGTAGGGTGCAGGAGTGGAAGATTGTATTCGATGTTTTCTTAGCTAGTTTTGCAGTGGAGGAAGGTTTCCTTCCGTTGGGAGGCCAGTAAAGGATCCCCTTGGGCTTATTTGATATATTTGGAATCACGCCAAGGTGATTTTATCCCCTAAAACGTAGTTCTAGTCCAGTTCTGCGTTATTTTAGTGAGTTGTGTAGTGGGAAACCCAAAAATGGCCGAAAATCCAAAGTTAAAATTTGGCCAAACCATTTCTGGGTTTTTCTGGTTTTTTGAGTAGAATCTAGGGTTAAATTCCTGGATCATTTTGAGCACCATAATATCCTTCCGCACATGTTTCTTTTCCTCAGAAGTAGTAGTTTCCAATAACAATAGTCTCCTCAATAGTAGTAATTTTCTTTCCATTGAAGGGATCAACCCTTCATTGAGAGAGTCCTTTTGGAGGAGTTCTTTCATATCTACATCAGATTCAACCACCTCCTTCTATGCTCTTCAATTGCAGTGTATCTTTAGCCCTAGGGCTTTAGATCTACCATTCATATTTTGTGTATTTCTGAAAACCCTTCCTGGGTTGTCTTGGAAAAGTGTTGAGGAGCATAGATCTCCATTTTTAGCCCTATATGAGCATGATATTATCAGATCCATTTATATATATGTTCCAACTGCAGTATTAGTCACTAAAACTGTGTTGTGTTTTCTTCAGTACTTTGTGTAGTAGTGTACTACATGTTTTGGGTACATTTTGGCATTGGAGGCTTCTTTTGCCTATCTTGAGGGGCTTGATTCCCAATATCTTGTACTTATTTATTGAAGTTATACATAATACCATGGGTCTATTATTTGTCTCATATGTAATGTGTTAACATTTACTATTGTTTCCATTATTAGGAGCTATATTCCTACTTTTCCCATTTGGGAATATTACAATTTTTACCCTAAATTCCCATTTTTACCCCATTCCCATTACCTAAAACCCCATTTAAACCCTAATTTTCACTCATCCTCTTCTTTCCCCTTCAAAACATTGAAAAACCCTTTTTTCATTGTTTTTGAATAAAATTAATACTATTTTGGGACCCACCCTTTGTTTTTAAATAAAACACTATTTTATTTTAAAGCAACCCGGCACCTTTATGTTTTGACCCCCCTGCTTTAAAAACCTTTGTCCCCACAACACTTGTCCCCACCTTAATAATAAGCTCCTCCGCTTATTATATAGCATAGGCCCTCCACCTTGTTTTAAGCACTCCCACTTAAATCTT
Source organism: Pinus albicaulis (assembly GCA_034641835.2). Lineage (NCBI taxonomy): Eukaryota > Viridiplantae > Streptophyta > Pinopsida > Pinales > Pinaceae > Pinus > Pinus albicaulis. The sequence goes on along the minus strand of JAXQQM020061581.1, from coordinate 102,765 downwards.
AACCCAAACTTCGTCTACCATGAACCCCTGCCACGTATGTTCCTGGGCCCCACTATCCAAATCTACTCATTGTTCCATCAATTCCCCAACCACCGTTGGATTACCTCCACCAGATCTAACAATCCACGATTGTTATCACACATCCAAACACATGGGGGTTAAAAACCTTTCACCATGTGATATCGGTGGTATTACCGCCTGTCCTCCCCTCCACGTGTCGCCCCCTCTATGGTATCACGTCCCTCTGCTCGAAACCACCTCACCACTCTCATCCTATGCGATAAACCACCCATCGCTCCCACACTATAAACTTAAAAATGCCTCCCGCCATAAAACTAACATTGTCGACCTGTTCAGACATGTCGACATTCCTGAATCTCTGTGAATAAGCCTCGATCCACCACCAAATCCCCTCCAAACATTCCAAAAGTCTCAAAAGTTCATAAGCCACATGCAGAAAACCAACAAGCCCCCATTTTCTGGACTTTGTCCACAAACACAGGTTTTAAGTAACAAATTTAGTTTAATGTACAGGTGATCAATATTTAAATGCATAATTTTCATTCTGAGTTCCATGAACTATTAAATCAAGTTCTCTGGGGTGACGATCCATAAACCTTATTCGTCAAAAAATACTAGGAACACACAGTTAATCCAAGGACAACAAGATTGCATCAGGGGATAGAATAAGGAAAACAAAAGGATGGTATGGTGGATGCACAGAGACAAAAGAAAAGTAAAAACACAGTTAAAAAACATGGTTGAAGATTTCACTGTGACAGTCAGAATTCAAAGGAATAAAAGATCAAACAAGGATTAAAAACAAAGAACAGTTAAAGAAGGATTAAAATAGATATTAGAGAGAAAAGGCATACTAAAGAAATTAAATATAAGAATCAGAGTTAAAGAAAAGATAAATCCATGTTTAAATCAAATCAAGGTTTAAATGACAAATCAGAATCAACTTAGCAAGGAAGACATATCTGAATGACAAGGAAAAACAATGATTACTTCTTCCAAAACACATTTTTCTACCTATAGCCTATTTCTACTAAAGGAAGCTACCTCACTTAATGTTCCAAATAGAGATATTTCTCAACTACTCAAAATTTATTGTAAACTTAATGAAAAGCCATAAAAGTAAAAAATATCCTAAAGTTATCTGAGCCGTGAATTAGGGAGTTATTATTACAGTGAGTCAGCCAATGATATTTTTCCTTGGGCCTTGCATGGTCTCAAAGGTCAACATTACATTTACTTTGTAATAAATACAAAACTGTCACCCTAGGTTAGGGCAACCTCCTCATTTTGCAGATAAATACTGCATGTATTGTTAATTTTTAGTGTTGGTTGGTTGCTTACTTGATTAGAGGATTGGCTCCTAGGCTATATTTGATCAGACTCTGAGATGCAAATATTATTACACTAGAGTAATGTAACTATCTTGGACATTAGTAATACAAGCACGTTCACAGGATTCTTGAGCTAGGTTAATCGTGATGTTATACTTATTTATCAATGTTTCCCTTATGTTTTCCATATTGTCCATCATTTCTGTGATAAAAGAACATAAATTTTAGATTAAGATATATTGTCTTGGCACCTTAATTCTATCTGCTTCTTTCACCTTAATTTTTTTCTTTTGCAAGGTCTGATTAGAGAATTCAGGGTCGTCCTGCTCTTTAGTTCCACCTAGCTTGTTGCCTTGAAATTTACTTAGTAGAGTAAGGCCAAAGAAGTCTATGGTTTTCCCTATCCTTTGGTTTTTCTTGAAATTTTATTTTTAAGGCCCTCTTTGAAGTTTACTTAGTAGAGACTGGAAAATAGTTCTATGGTTTTCCCTGTCCTTTGGTTTTTCTTAAATAGTTACCTAAAAGGATTTTCTTGTTGAAGTATAGTTAAAGGATTCTTAATTTTCCTTTAGTTTTACTGATTTCACAATTTTCTATCATTTCATGTTTCATCTAATCTAAAAGATACAGTTGATATAGTTAGCTTTCCCTATGAAAACCCTTGTATAGTTAATGAATAATTAAATCCTTTTATGACTCCACAACCCAATGGATTAATGCTTCTCACAGTCTATCTATTCAACTGAAACACTCAATCAATTAATCATACAGTCAATTAACCAATAAAAACAAAACAAAAAAGTCCTAAAACTTCCTAACTAGCCTAAAATAAAAAAACATAAGCATAAAGGCACATCATTTTCATCACAAACATAGAGAGAGCCCTCTTTGAGTCCAGGAAGACTAGGTCCTTGGACTCCAAAGCTATCTGATTTGGTTCCCTACAGAATTGTTCTTGCCAATATTGCAAATCACAGGGAGCCAACATAGTGGAGACCATACTGGGGAACTCAGTTATCAAAATAGTTTAATATTACCTCAAAAACTTAGAAAATCCCTTTCCAAACTTAGATGAATCAAGTGTTAGCCAAGACTGGTATCTGGTTGCTGATGGTGGAAAACAGCTAGCCTAAAGAAAGTTAAAAATCATCCACCTGGTGACTCCACTGGTTTTCAATAGGCTTGCTGACTCCACTGGGTTTCTACAGAATCCACTGGGAAAATTATTAAGAAATCCTGATATCATTAAACCTCAAAATAACTCATTCAAGAATACTTTGTAGATTAAGTATTTCTTTCATAGATTGGTTTATTTTTCAAAATTGTTATAAAATTTCAACCTCTCTGATTTTTGGGTCGAAAGTTCTGGCTTCTAGAAGAATCTGTAACAGATCTCATGCAGACCCAAACCCTCCTGAAATAGTTGACAATCGAGAGCACATCCTAAGGAAATACCCTAGATCTAAAAGTTCAACTGTTAGCAAACTAATTCACAAAGAAAGTTCCCTGCTTGAAAACCTTAAAGACTTGCAGAATATCCTCTCTCACTCACCCCTAGAACAAAGCTTGTCTAGGACTAGATCTCAGATTTGGATAACCCAGATGGTTTTAGACCCATCCACCTTACAACATAATCCTGCTGTACTAACCTCAACCCCATTCATATACCCACTATTCACCTTCCTCCATTTAAATATTTACCTCCTTTTGTCAACCCTCCACTTGTTAACCCTCCTTTGTTTCCCCAACCACAAATCATGGAAGCCTAGTATACCCCATTGGTGTGACCACAACCTCTATTTCCTATACCATAGGAAAACCAATCTAATATCCCACACTTCGATGGAACTCATCCTACAACTGCTCAATAACATGTAGATAAGATGAATGATGCTTTCGATTACTAATAAATAGAAGATGAGACCATCAAAATGAGAATGTTTGCCCAAAGTTTAGGAGGAAAAGCCAAGAAATGGTTCAAAAAATTAGCCCCTAATAGCATCCATGACCTCCTTGCTCTTCATCAAGCATTCATAAATAAGTGGGAAATAAAGAAAAATCCTCTTCAAATCTTGTCAGAATAAGAGAACCTCAAAAGGAATGCAGGAGAAAGTGTTGAAGATTACTGCACTAGGTTCAACAGTGTATATAATTCACTTCCTCCTTACATGAAGCCCCCACAGGGTTTAGCCCTAGTGAAATTTCTAGATGGTTTTGTTCCAGATATGGCCCTTCAATTAAGAGAAAGAGAACCCCTTACATTAGAAGACATGCAGAGGGGAGAAGAAAGTGTAGAGGCTAATATGATTGCCAAAAGGGCTAGAACGAGAATTGAAAAGAAGGTCACATACAAGGAAGAACCTGTGGCCTCTACATCTGATACCAAGATTGATAACCTAGTTATAACCATGGAAATGATGATGGAGAGAATAAAAATCAATGAGAGAGCTTCCCTTAGAGAAAACCAAACAACTCCTCAAAACAGAAACAAAACAAAAAACCAAAACCAAAACTTTAGGATAAATCCCCCTCAGATAAGACACATAGGTCCTAACCAACAAATCAGGCCTCCTTTCCAAGAAAACTATGTTGATGAGGATGAGGGGGTGATTGAAGAACCAGAGGAAAGTCATATCAATCTAATGGGAGTAAATAATGAGGATATTGTTTTCCTCATTGAGGAAGAACAAGGCATGTTTTCCCCAAATCAATTTGAATAAGAAATCCTAGAGTCCGAAGACTATAAACAAGGCTTCAAAAATGCCATAATGGAAGTACATAGACATTGTGACCTCAAATTAAAGAAAACCCAAGACTCTCCCAAGAGAAACAACCTAGAAATTTATGCTAGGAAGACCCCTAAAACTAATCCTAAAAAGATAGCAGAAACTGTAAACATAGTGGTTAAAAGTTCTGGTAAAAATAAAAACAAAAACAACCAACATAGTGGTGACAAAAGAAACACTAGTAATCTAGCTATTAGCCCTAAAAAAACTATATTAACTGAAACTCCAAATAAAAATCAGCAAGCTCAAATTGCTGTAAAAACAGTGTCAGATAAAACTGATTCAAATCTGTTGAAAACACAGACACCTTTCAGTATTGGGAATAAAATTTCCAACATAAAAATCTCCATACCTCTTACGGAATTAGTTACCCAAGATGTGTATATATCCTAAATTTTGAAAGCTTTAAACATAGGAGAAAATGTTGATTCTATATATTTAAATGATGACAGACCTGAACTTTTTTTTGGGCCTGAAGTAGAAGGAAAATTCCAAGAAGGAGGTGTTCCTCCATTTTATGTCAGTCTGAACATCCATGATAAAATCCTCCACAATGTCATGTTAGATTTAGGAGCTTCCCATAACCTCATGCCAAAGGTAGTAATGGAAAGACTAGGCCTTGAGATAACTATACCATACAAATATTTCTACTCTTTTTATTCTAGTAGAGTTAAATGTCTAGGCCTAATCAAAGATCAATGTGTTAATCTAGCACAAATACCAACCAAGAGCCTAGTAATGGATATTGTAGTGGCTGAAATTCCTCCTAAATATGGCATTCTCTTTTCACGCTCATGGGGAGCTAAACTTCAGGGCACCCTCCAAATGGACATGACCTATGCTACTATACCTATCTTTAGTCACCCAAGAGGACTATATAGGGAGATTCATATGAAATACATGGTTAGTAGTCAAGAAAAGCCTGATAAATCCCCTCTTTATTCTATCCACATAGACCTTGATTCATTTATCCTCTACAATGATGAAAACATTAATGAACAAGTAGTAGTTGATGAAAAATTAGTGGAAGAAGAAGAAAAGCCAGAACAGTCAGAACAGTTAGCCCAAATAGGGAATGAACAAAATAATGACAAACATAGTGGTAGTCATAATGACCAACATAATCATTTATCTGAAATTGAACCTCTTTGGAGCATGATATTTGATGGTTCTTGTGGTAAAAATGGCTCAGGAGTAGGTGTTTGGGTGCATAACACTGAGAATAACCATGCAGAGGGGCACTCATATAAGATGAACTTTCAATGTACAAATAATAGATCTGAGTATGAGGCACTCCTCCTAGGGCTACAATTACTCAAGAAACTAGGAGCCAAAAGGATTTATGTCCGTGGGGATTCTAAGCTAGTCATTAGGCAAATTAAGGGATAATATTCAGCTAAACATCCTATATTAAGGGCATTTATGAATGATGCCCTTGACCTATTAAAAAAATTCAAATAATATGATCTTACCTTTGTCCCAAGAAATCCAAACATCATTACCAACAGTCTGGCATTTACAGCTAGTACTTGTCAAAAACCTTATCATAACAAACAAATAAAAGTTAAATAAAGACCAGCAGTACTTGATAACATACAATATTTCCAAGTTTTTGAAGGAGATAAATAGATTGAAGATTTCCTGTAGTCTAGAAATTAGTTTGAAATTCCAAATTCAGATTCATATCATGAAGAATACTGCACTATTGAGGAACAAACTTGCAAAGAAGAGCCTCCTGATAAGGTTTATATAAATTTTTTAGAGGAATAATACCCACATGAGACAAAGTTGTGTACAAATGCAGAAAAAGAAGATTTTGAAGTGTTGCAGTCCAGAGATAATACTTTTCCAAATGGACTGGGTCTTCTAGAAGAACTTTTTAACTTTAATGATGTTGCTAAGAAGCCAAAGATGGAATCTACTAAAGCAGAGGTAGAAGAATGAAATATAGGCAGTGAGCTAGAACCCAAAATGATAAAATTGTCCAAGACACTACCATCTCCTATGAAACATAAATATATTGAGCTATTCAAAGAATTTAGTGATGTGTTTTCTTGGAGCTATAAAGATTTAAATTCATATGATACTGAGATAATCTAGCACAATATCCCTCTCAAAGAAAACCAGAAGCCCTTTAAACAAAGATTACGCAGAATAAATCTAGTAACACTGCCACTGGTTGAGAAAGAAATCAAGAAAAATTATGATGTTGGAATAATAGTCCCTCTCAAATACTTAGAATGGGTGTTAAATCTTGTATCTGTGAGGAAGCAGACAGGGGCAATTAGGTTGTGCCTAAACTTCAGAAATTTAAACAAAAAATCCCTAAAGGACAACTGCCCTTTACCAAAAATGGATCACATATTACAAAGGGTAGTAGGCTCCAAAATAATATCTCTGCTAGATGGCTTTTCAGGGTACAATCAGGTGTTGGTACACCCATATGATCAACACAAAACATATTTCACCATAGCCTGGGGCACCTTCATGTATGTTAAACTGCTTTTTGGGTTAATGAATGTTGGGGCCACTTTTCAAAGAGCCATGGACATTTCTTTTTATGAAGAAATAGGTTACTTCATTGTGATATATCTTGATGACATCACAGTCTACTCCAAAACTGATGAAGAACACCTAGCTCACCTAAGAAAGGTCATTGAAAATGTAGAAAGTATGATATGTTTTTAAATCCCAAGAAAACATTGTTTGGCCTTCAAGAAGGGGAACTTTTAGCCCACATCATATTTGAATAAGGGATCAAGATTGACCCAAAAAGGATTGAGGGAATATTGCAAATCAACCATCCAATAAGGTTCATATTGCAATCTTTCTTTGGAAAGATAAATTTCTTAAGAACGTTCATACCAAACCTTGCATAACTCCTAAGAAACACCACTAATATGTTGAAAAGAGAAATAGGAGTCAAATGGACCATAGAAGCAAATAAATATTTTGATTTGGTGAAGCAGGCTCTTACTCAAACACTGGTTCTAATCAGTCCCGACTTCACCAAAGATTTCGTCATTTTCTCCTTTTCATCGGAACACACAGTTGTTGTTGTCTTATTACAGAAAAATATAGAAGGACAGGAGCAACCCATAGCATTCTTCAACCAAGCATTAAAATATGCACCTCTAAAATATAATATCATGGAAAAGAAGGCTTTTGCCTTGGTCAAAGAACTAAAGGATTTCATAGTATCCATTATGCATTCACACATCATTGCATTTATGCCTCACACAGTGGTTAAAGACATCTTGACACAAGATCCTAATGGAAAAAGAGGTAAGTGGATTGCTATCATCTTAGAATATGATTTGAAAATCAGGCCCACCAAGCTAATCAAAGGGAAAGGAATGGCTAAACCCATGGTTGTAACAAATTTTCAAGCACTAGACATCAATATGATTAATGAATTGGATGAAAAAAAGGAGTTGGTGACTCCACCTATTGAGGAAGAATTTCTGAACTCACCCTGGTATGCTGATATATTATATGTGCTTTTTAATCTAAATGTTCCTCTTGGTTTGTCCAAAACAAAGGCCAGATTCTTGAAGTTAAAATTTGTGAATTTCTGCATTGTGGATAAAGCTTTATATTGGAAAAACTCTGGTGGTATATTGCTTAAATGTTTGCCTGAAGAAGATGCATATAGGATTATGCATGAGTTTCATGAAGGAGAATGTGGAGGCCACCTCTATTGGAAAACCACTGCCAATAAAATTCTTAGAGCTGGTTACTATTGGCCCACCCTCTTTCAAGACATCCATAAAATGGTAGTTTCCTATCATAAATGCCAAATATTTTAAGGTAAGAGAAAGCTTCTTCAATTGCCTTTATAAACTATCTCTATTGAAGCTCCTTTTTAGCAATGGGGTCTTGATTTCATTGGAGAAATCCACCTTGCCTCCTCTACCCAGCACAAATGGATCCTTACTGCAACTGACTATTTTACAAAGTGGATAGAATCCATTCCTTCCAGAACTGCCATAGACTCAGTAATTATCAAATTCCTTGAAGACCACATTTTATCTAGATTTAGTTGTCCTAAAAAATTCATTACTGACAATGTTGTTTCTTTTAGATCCAATAAAATGGTGGAATTTTTCCACAAATATCAGATTACATTGGAACATTCAAAAACTTATTACCCTTAAGGTAATGGGTTGGCTGAATCCTCAAAAAAAATTTTTTTGGAGGAAAACAAGAAATTATGGCACAAAAAATTAGTACATCCACTATGGGAAGACATATTAACAAACAAGAAGTCAATTGCTATGTCACCCTATCAGATAGTGTATGGAGTAGATGTAGTCTTCCCAACAATCTTGGGAGGGTGAGTGATGAAGGTCATTCAAGGAGTACAGTATGAAGAAAATGATATGTGAAGGAGAATAAACCAAATTGTCCACATGCAGCAAACCAGAGAAGAAGTGTACAATAGAAATCAACAAGTACAAGAAAATATTAAGAAGCTCCTTGACAAAAGGACCAAAGAAAATGATTTCATCATTGGAGACAAAGTGCTGAAGTGGGATTCAAGAAGAGAGGACAAAGGAAAGCATGGAAAATTTGACAACTTATGGAAAGATCCATACATCATCCATTCTGCAAGAGGTAACAATGCATTTTTTCTACAAGAAAAGGATGGAACAGAATTATTTAGAAGTCATGTCAATGGAAGGATGCTCAAGAATTACTTCAGTTGAACCTTTTTCTTAGTCTTAAAGTTTTATTCATTGTATATGACATTACTTAAACAAAATTTTCAGAAAAATTGTTACAAAAAGAAAGAAAGAAAGGAAGAAAAGGAGGTAGATGAAAAGAGAAAAGGTAAAGCCCCATACCAAAAAAATGAAATTTTTTGAAAGTGTACAAGTCCAAATTCCACTAATTTTGGAAAGGAAGTCTTGTTCAATCATACAGGCTAATCATGATTGAACAAATTTTGAATTTTTGTTGATAGGATAGAAAATGGAGATTTACCAAACTATTTAAACTTGGCTTATCACCAGGTTAGATAGGAAAATACATTGGTTCCAAAGTCTAAATATGAAACAACAAGAGAATAAATGGATAAATGACAAATTCCAAATCAAAGCCCTTAGTTCTAATTTTACTTTTTTTTTTTTAAATATTGTGTGCAGCTTGTACAAAATGCCACAATTCATGACAAACAGACTTCTTCATCTTGATTGAGTCATGTTCTAAATTTCATATTGATAATTAGTGAATTAAAATATGTCAAACTGTTTAATCTTGATAGATAAGTAGATTAGGTAGAGAATAAAAGAGCTCATCAGTCTAATCTGAGCCTTTGGAAGTTATAAGGGTAGAAAATAGATAGTTTTTTCTTTCAAAAGAAAAATGATGTCAAGGGTTTTCCAATCCAAATGCACCCAAATGAAGAAAAAATGCTAGAATAGAATGATGGGTAGGTAAAATTGATTTGCAGGAAACATGGTTTTCAATGTTTAAAAATCAAAGTTACAAAAAGATGTAGCAGATCAACATTGCAAATTGGAAAATCAGCTAGAGTGGATAAGGCACTGATATACAAAATCTAGAGATTTGAAATTTGAGGTTCTTGACACCTCCTAAAGGAGCTGCCCTCCCCAGCTGGAGCCACTGTTAGTCTCTTGTATTCACAGTATCACTAGGTTACTATGGATTTTCTACAATCTGTTGAAAATAGCATTCCTTGACTATCATCTATTTTTAGAAATCTCACTGCCTTCATTATCTTTATTTTTCCTAATTCACTATCTTTCATTTTTTCTCTCTCAAACACCCTCTCACTCAGAAATTCCATGGTTTTTACCATAAATTCCCATTTTTACCCCATTCCCATTACCTAAACCCCCATTTAAACCCTCCTTTTCACTCGTCCTCCTCTTTCCCCTTTAAAACAATGAAACAACCCTTTTTTCATTATTTTTGAATAAAATTAATATTGTTTCAAGACCCACCCTTTGTTTTCAAATAAAACTCTATTTTATTTTAAAACGACCCGACACCTTTATGTTTTGACCCCCCGCTTTAAAAAACCTTTGTCCCCGCACCATATAACACTTGTCCCCACCTTAATAATAAGTGCCTCCACTTACTATATAACCCAGGCCCTCCACTTTATATTAAGCGCTCCTGCTTAAATATTAACCCAAAATTCATCTATCATGAACCCCTGCAATGTATGTTCCCAGGCCCCACTATCCAAATCTAACCGCTATTCCATCAATCCCCTGACCATCGTTAGATCGCCTTTGCCAGATCCAACGGTCCATGATCGTTATCGCACATCCAAACGTGTGCGGGTTAAAAACCTTTGACCATGTGATATTGGTGGTATTACCACTTATCCTCCCCTCCACATGTCGCCCCCTCAATGGTATTGCATCCCTCCACCTGAAACCACCTCACCACTCTCATCCTGTGAGATAAACCGCCCATCTCTCCCGCGTTATAAACTTAAATCCACCTCCCGCCATAAACCTAACACCGTCGACCCATTGAGACATGTCGATAGCCCTGAATCTTTGTGAATAAGCCCCGATCCACCACGAAATCCCCTGCAAACACTCCAAAAAGCTTGAAAGTTCATAAACCACACGCAGAAAACCAACAAGCCCCCATTTTCCAGACTCTACCCACAAACGCAGGTTTTAATTAACAAATGGATTTTAATGTGCAGGTGATTAATATTTAAATGCATAATTTGGATTCCGAGGTACAAGAACTGTTAAATTGGGTTCTCTGGGTGATGATCCAGAAACCTTATTCGTCAAAAAATACCAGGAATGCACAGTTAATCCAAAGACAACAATATTTCATTAGGGGAAAGAATAAGGAAAATAAAAGGATGGTACAGTGGATGTACAGAGACAAAAGACAAGTAAAAATATAGTTAAAAAGCATGGTCGAAGAGTTCACCGTAACATTCAGAGGTCAAAAGAATAAAATATCAAACAAGGATTAAAGACAAAGCAGAGTTAAAGAAGGTTTAAAAGAGAGATCAAAGAGAAAAGAAAGAATAAATAAATTAAACAGAAGAATCAGAGTTAAAGAAAAGATAAATCTAGGTTTAAAGAAAATCAAGGTTTAAATGACAAATCAGAAGCAAATCAACAAATAAGACATATCCAAATGACAAGGAAAAACAAAAATTACTTCTTCCAAAACACATTTTTCCACCTATAGCCTATTTCTGCTAAAGGCAGCTACCTCACTTAATGTTCCAATCAAAGATATTTCTCAGCTACTCAAAAGTTATTGTAAAGTTAATGAAAAGCCATAAAATTCAAAAATATCCTAAATTTAGCTCAACAGTAAATTAGGGAGTTATTATTACAGTGAGTAAGTCAGTGATATTTTTCCTTGGGCCTTGCATGGTCTCAAAGGTCGAAATTACATTAACTCTGTAATACATACAAATCTATCACCCTAGGTTAGGGTAACCTCCTCATTTTGCAGATAAATATTGCATGTATTGTTCATTTTTAGTGTTGGTTCGTTGGTTTCTTGATTATAGGATTGGCTACTAGGCTGGATTTGATCAGAATCTAAGCTGCAAAGATTACTGCACTGGAGTAATGTAACTATCTTGGACATTAGTAGTACAATCACGTTCACAAGATTCTTGAGCTATGTTAATGGTAATGGTATCCTTCTTTATCAATGTTTCCCTTCTTTTTTCCATATTTTCCATCATTTCTATGATAAAAGAACATAAATTTTAGATTAAGATATGTTGTCTTGGCACCTTAATTATGTCTACTTATTTCATCTTAATGTTTTCTTCCGCAAGGTTGGATTAGATAATTCAGGGTCATCCTGGTCTTTAGTTCCACCTAGCTTGTTGCCTTGAAATTTACCTAGTAGATTAAAGCCAAAGAAGTCTATGGTTTGCCTTGTCCTTTGGTTTTTCTTGAAATGTTATTTTTAAGGCCCTCTTTGAAGTTTTCTTAGTAGAGTCTTGCCAAAGAAGTCTATGGTTTGCCCTGTCCTTTGGTTTTTCTTAAATTGTTGGTTCGAAGGTATTTTTAGAAGTTTGATTAAAGAATTCAGGGGTGTCCTGCTCTTTATTTTCACTGACTGTTATCTTGAATGTTTTCTTTGTCTGAAATTAATAGTTGGAGAATTCAGGGGTGTCCTACTCTCTAGGATTGCTAGATTGTTGTCTCAAGGTTTACCTAGTAGAGTCTAGCCAAAGAAGTCTATGGTTTTCCCTATCCTTTGGTTTTTCTTAAACAGTTACCTAAAAGGCTTTTCTTGTTGAAGTATAGTTAAAGGATTCTTAATTTCCCTTTACTTTTACTGATTTCACAATTTGTTGTCATTTCATATTTCGTCTAATCTAAAAGATCCACTTGATATAGTTAGATTTCCATATGAAAACCCTTGTAGAGTTGATGAAAAATTAAATCCTTTTATGACTCCATTATTGGAAATATTGTCATTGATGGCAAAGGAGCACAAAAGAGTAGCACCAAGATAAGGGAGAAGATCAGAATCAGATGGAATTATTGCAGAGAAAGAAAGTAAAGTGGCAAAGGCTACAAGAGGTGTTATTTTCTGGAGGATAAGACCAGACATTTGTGGGGACGAATGTTGGGGGAACAGATCGGAAGGTTCCGCTTGGGTTTACTGTAGTCGAGTTAACCAATGCAGTGTAAAAGGAGAAGGTTGTACCTGGAATGAATACTGGAACTATTAGGGCCTGAATCTGCCTCAGGCTGAGAAAGGCAGAATCTAGCGTAACATCAAACCATACTTAACTTGGTAGCTAGCCCTACTAGATCGGGAGAGGGCTCTCTCCTTGTCAATATTAGCAAAAAAATGATCAATGAGGCTTGAGATGAATTAATATGAAGACATATTTTAGGTTAAGTATGTGTGCAAAATATTTTGATTGAATTTAAGCATGTTTTGTTGGCTCAAATGGAAAAGCAAATTTGGGTCTGGGGAATGAGGCTCAGTCTTGCAGAGATCTCAATGGGGCAAGGTAGGCAATTATTTTGACACTTCAATTTAAATGAAATGGAGAGCTTAAGATAGGTGAGAAGTTTAAAAGGGCAAGAAACCTTCATGGATCCACTTCAAATAGCTGAAAACATAAATAACTAAACAAACCCTAGGTAGAGCACTGCAATTTCAATGAATTCTACCTTTAAACTTGTTTGTTTTAGTTAAGAAGAAATAAGAGAGTGAATGGCATACATATAACAAAAGTAAACTTACATTTACAGAGAGAAACACAATATCAAAGCAACATGCCACATGAATCCCATAGAGTGTTGCAAACCCTGGTCTATTCCTTTGCCAAACTGCAGAGATGAATGAACAATGATGCTCAAAGCATTCCCAAAAGTCGAACCTATGCTAATGACTGAAAAATCACAAGATATAGACAAAAAATAACTCATCCCAGCCTCTAGGGGTCTAGCTCACAAGTTTAGGATTTGTTCCAACAAAATCTAAACTGAGAACTAGAAAGTAGGTAGTGGAACAGCTTGCCTCTATAAACTAGGAAACTGATTCATTCAGTTGCAAATCACCTTTTGATGGATGAATCTACCTCTATGAGTGAAAATTCAACAAAATTACATCAATATCCATAAAATTACATTAAATTACATCAATAATTTGACATTTAGAATTAAGAAAGTCAAACTGTCAAAAACTAGGCGAAAAACAGAGTTTCTGGGTAAAAAATGAGCAAAATCCTCCAATGCATCGTGCCTGATTTCCCTATGCATCGCGCCAGTTTGCAGCTGATTTTGGAGGCCTTATCGGTCTCCAAATTTTCTCCAAGTGGGATTTTTGGAAAGGTTTGCCTGTCTACTTTCCAACACAAGTGGACTTTCTGAATTTGGCTTTCATTTTCCCCTCCAAAACTGATTTCTCCCAACACTGCTTCCTGTGTGTCAAAAAAGGGGCAGAAAGGTCATTTTTGGGGTGTTTTTGACCCTGGAAGCCCAAAAAATGTCAAAATTTCTTGGCCATAGGTAGGCATGCATATTTTTCCATGAAAAATCGAAAAATGTTGAGTTTTCATCAAAAGGAGTCCCCTATCAAAAGCGCGCGCCAGGTGGCGTAGCGCATAGAGCAGAAAAGTCTGTTTTTAAGGCCAAAAATTTCAAAATTGCAAAAAGTGTCCCAATTTTTTTGAAATTTGGGCTGATTTTCCTCCATTAAGTGGTGTGTTGGGCCAAGGAAGCCTCAACCAAGATCTGAAGTCTATCTTGCACTTTTTTCCTCCTTGATGCCTTCTTCAACTTAGCCTTCAAGTTCCTGATTCTTGCTTTGCACACCTTGTTTCTCGCCAAGTAGTGGTATGCCATGTTCCTCAACATATTTTTCTCATTTTTTGCCTTCTCTAGCATCCTTTCCGAAGTGCAATTTTGTTCTCTCAAGCCAAGATTCTCGGTCATATTCAATCTCTTGCTCATACCCATGATCAATGTCTCTTTCCATTGTCCTTTGGTTTTGAAAAATGTGGTTGTACATGGATGGTTTTGTGGATAATAGTGTGAAAATATGGTGGAGGAATGAAATGGGTAGAGTGTATGGAAGAGGGTGTAAAAATGTATGTGTGAACAGGGTTTAGGGATGGGAGTAAGGTTTGGGGATGTGAGTAGGATTTAGGGAGTGTAGGGTTTGGGAAATTATATGTGGAGAAGGGGATTAAGGGGAAAATGTATGAGGGGATTGGGATTAAGGGGATAGTGTATACAACCATTAGTGCAATGAAGAAAACTAGGGTTTCACCCTAGAAGCTAGGGTTTTAGGGTTTTGGGGATAGGGGAGTAGGATGAGTGGAAATGAGAGGGGGAATGGAAAATGAAACTAGTGAAATGTAGTGAAGGGGATGTGAAAGTGGTAGAGGGGAATAAGACAACAAAAAATGGCAATTTTGCAAACCCTAGGTAGATTTTCAATGAAACTGTGCAAGGAGCTAGGGTTTTATTTTCCACCTATTGAAACACCATAAACACTGATGGAAACTCATACATTGGCAATATGAAGATGTTAACTTAGTTATGGAATGAAGAATTTGAAATTTTGGAGCTCTTGGAGGAATATTTGAATGGATTTCAGGCTTTTTAGCCCAATGCACCATGCCATCTCAATGCGTCGCGCCAATTCATTTTTTACACTGCAGAGGACTGCCCAATGCATCGTGCCATCTCTATGTGCCGCGCCTTTTTGCAGGAGACTTTTTGAGACCTTCTCGATGTCCAAATTTGGTGAGGAATAGTGCATTGGAAATATTATTAAGTCTACTTTCCAACCCAACTATAATTTTTAAATTTGGAGTTCATTTTCCCTGTCAAAAATCAAATCTCCCAAAACTGATCAAAATGTGCAAAATGAGGTTGCCTCAAGGCAGAGTGCTGTTGCAGTCAATGTTTGAAGGTCTTCCTCAACTCCAAATTGAGCTCATGATAGCTCATTGGAAATATATTTGTGTCTATTTATCATTTGACTCATAAAAAGTAATTTGGCCAACCAATATAGGAGAAATATTGATCTTCCCAAGGTCACTTTAGAGGTGCATCAATTCTCCTAAGGAAACTGTATTTTTGACATTTCGCGAAAACCATGACACCTATGTAAAATGTGAAGGAGGTTTTTCTTCCTTGGACTATTTTGGACAGAAACCTCTCTCATTTGTCCCAAATTCATCTTTTATTTCTCAGAAACATCATTGGAGTAAAACCTATCCCGATGTGTGGAACAAGGGATTTGTCGAAATGAAGTGAAATGAAGGGGATAAGGGGCTTCTAAATTATTGAGAAAATTTTGAGAAGTAGGGAGGGATATGAGGAAGCAGGGGAAAGTGTAATTTCAAATATTGAGTGAGGGGAAGGGGTCCAAAAGGGAAAAACATAGGCCTAGCCTAGAAAATTGCCAAGTTGTAGCAAGAAACGAGGGTTTGTGTGAAAATGAGGAATTTGGGGGATCTCATTGATGGGAAATGTTTAATAAGGTACATTAAGGATAGGGGAAGGTGTATGAACATCAGGATACAAGTTTTTTTGATGATTTGACCATCGAAAATAAATTACCTCCAAAACCCTAGGAGAGGGAAATGAACCTTACCTAGGCACAACTGAAGCATGAACAAGGTGTAAAATGCCCCAGTGGAACTTGACATGATGATGAAAACCCTCTAAATGACAATACACTCAGCTGAATGGTGACATGGACCGAAATTTGGACAACTTTGAAAAGAGTGAAAACAAACCCTAGACCTAATACCTAGTGACCAAATTTTACTTGAAGACTCACTGAAATGACAAAATTTGACCTTGACACCTTAAAATCACTTTGTAAGAGCATGTTTGATCACTAGAGGAAGGCTACAAATACTGACACTAATAGGAACCATAATTGATGATGCGGAGGAACTACATTAAAAATTGGATGTGGAACCATGAGCCAATGGCGAAAACAGAACAGTGAAAGTGGTTTCGAAAACCACCAGAGGGTTTTCCCACTGCTTTTGGAGGATAAGTGGTTTTAAGTGAGATGGAAGCGATGCATTTAGGAGGGTGACGCGTGGCATACTGAAACCTCCTATTTCATGTAGGTTCAAAAACATTATCCATCGGGCTAGTTGGCACGCGATAACGCGATGACCATTGGATCATTCTAGGATCAACGGCAAAGACTCTGGGTTTAAACCTTAAACTGGACCCGATGATTTATGAATCTGATTTAATAATTTGAGTGCCTTTTGAGGTTCGGTGCTATGCATATTTTGAGGCCAATACATTTTGTTGACGTGTTTTGTTTTAAAGAAAAAGTATATAAAGAGCGGAATGATAAAAGGTGTGGGACCAGTGTCACAGAACAAGACAGCATATAAACAAACAAAAATCGACTAAGGAAGAGAAGTCTTTAAAAAATTCCAAGTGAGGTGATTGGATAGTCATGATTAGATCGCAAAAACAAAGGCAAGAAATGGATGGATATGATTCATTGTAAGATAAGAGGGGCAGAAATACAATTGAGTTACAAACAACAATGAGGACCGTATATCTAAACAAATCAACGGTGATGATCGCATTAGGAGAAATTAGATCGAAAATCGGAAGCAAGAGAAATGGATATTGTGACAACGATATTGTGATAGCCAATATTGCGATGCGATGTGAAGATGTAATGCGATGTGGTGATGCGAAGGGACACATGGTGACACAGCGCAATATCGCACATTGGCGATGCGAAGTTCATCTCATACTGTGAAGTGGCGATGCAATGCGATGCGATGCGATGGATGCGATGCAATGCGATCACATATCCCAATTGGGGTTGGAAGAGCTCTGCATAGCAAGAAACACATGGGAACGCCGAAGTGCGAAGTGCGATAAAGAGAGCGGACACGATGCAGATCGAAGTTGAAGCCTAAAAGTTTTCAAGTCCAGAAGTATGTGATTTTCCCTTTGTAAATCGCATCGAAGAGAAAAGGATACATATAGAAAAGAATAATGGAAATACCGAAATGAAATAAAAAGTGGACACGATATTGTTCAGAGGTAAATAGTAATGTATTTTATGTCCAGGCTTAATGTATTCTGCGTTGTTTGTGAAGAATATAGTGGAAATAGAGGTCGACTCGGGTAACAAAATAAAAGGTTGAACACGGCAAGGAAAGGCTCGCATAGTTAAAAGGACCCATTCCCATCTAGAATAGTGTGATGCATTTGCAGCTGTGAGTTAAGAAGGAAGGTGTAAACGTGAAGGAAGTACTCAGGAGTATAAGTGACCCAGCACAAAGAGAAGAGCATGGAACGATGTAGGTAAGATATGCAAGAGGCGAAGGTTGTGTACAACGTAAAGGCATGGGTCAAGTCAAAAGAAGATAGTTGTGCAGAACAATTAGAAATATAACAACAGGTAGAGAAGATAAAGGGACAACAGGCAGAGAAGACAAAATAAATGGAAAAGAAAGAGGCTGAAAGGGTTGAATTGAAATAGTGTTGTAGCTTCAAATGTAAATTCATTAAGTATTTTTATTGTATGTGATGCAAAGGAAAGTCTCCATAGGAATAGGAAAAACTCCGTGAGTGTTGTAATGATTATTTCTCATGTAATAACTTGAACTGAACAATGAGGAATCGAATGGGTGGAAGGCATAGGGTCAGGCTTGTTCACTTCATATTCCCTGTAGAATGCAATCAGTCAGGAGTTATCTGTATAAGAGATGTAATATCAGTGGAAAGAAAAAGATTTAGAGAACTGCAGAATGGATGAGAGAGGAAGAAGAATGTAAGAGAGCTACAGGAGGTTAGAGAGTGTAAGAAGGAGGAGAAGATAGAGAACTTTTGAAGATTCAAAGATCATATAAGGCAGATATGAAGGTTGGAGGACAACAGTGAAGAAGGAACATAATAGAGCTGATATCTAGGTAAATCAGCATGTGTTTTCATTGTAGTGTGAGGAAGTTGGTGCTTCCATATCAAGTTTTCGCTTGATAGATGTCCAGTTGTAGCTCGCTGAGATAGGAGCCTCCTGTAGGTTGTAGCCTGCAGAAAATAGATGGGAGTTGGAGCTTCTTTGCAATTTGTAGCTTGCAGAATTGAGGTAGTAGCTTCCTGTAGGTTGGAGCCTACAGAAAATAAGTGGTGAGAGGGATTTTGAGCTTGCCTTTGCATCACAACAATAGTAAGATGTGGTTTTCTCCCTTATGGGTTTCCACTTATATCTGTTGTCTATCTGCATGATGATTATGTGTTGATATTCTATATTTAATCTGCTTAATACCTGCTGCTCACTTATTAATATTTTTGTTCCATTATTTATTAAGTTGATCATGAAACAAAGATGTAAATAAGTGTAAAAGAAAGTCTTACAAGGCCATGACTGTATTAAACTGATTCACCCCCCTTCTCAGTTTAACCAAGGGTTCAACAATTGGTATCAAATCAGGTTCCTTCTGTATCATTTTAACAGCTGGAAGGAGATCCTAGGTCCCCAAGATGGCTAGTCTAGAAGGATGCTCAAAAAATAAAGCCCCTATGTTTACTGGTACAAATTATGCCTTCTGGAAAATAATAATGAGGATGTACATAATGTCTCTAGGAATAGAAGTTTGGGCTGTTGTGGATTTTGGATATTCCCCGAAGGATTCCGACACATAGAAAGAAGCCAAAAAATATTTTATAGCTAATGCAAAAGTCATGAATGCTCTCTTAAGTGGTCTGTGTGAGGCAAAATTTATCAAAGTAATGCACAACAAGACTGCCAAAGAAATATGGGATACATTAGAAAGTATCCATGAGGGAGATAAAAAGTGAAGATGGCCAAAATACAAGTCTATCAAGCCCAATTTGAAAATATAAAAATGAATGAAGAAGAATATGTTGCCAGCTTCTTCTTAAAGGTTGCAGAAATTGTGAATAATATGAAAGCTCTAGGAGAAACCATTAGAGATAGTGTAATTGTTCAAAAGATATTGAGATCTTTACCATCCTGTTTTAATCCCAAGGTTTCTGCCATAGAAGAAACAACTGATTGGGAAACATTGACCATGAAACAATTACTTGGAGACTTAACAGCCTATGAGATGAGACTTCCATAGAGGAAGTCAGTTGATTGCAACAAGATGATGAGCTTAGTGGAAATACGTTGCCTTCACTAAGTGGGCCCGCACGCTATTTTCTAGATAAGTTGCTTTCAATTCTGTTTTGTCATATTTCCTTACTTAGATTGCTTTCTGAAATCATAGCTTTTAGCATAATTTTTAGCTTTTAGATTACAGTAGGCAGCCCGGGTATTTGCACATAGTTTTATAATGACTAATGACATGGAATAAATATTTTCCTTCTGCTGATTTCTTTTTCTTAGTTTTTAATTCCAGCACTGTTTTATTCATTTCAGTTTTGAACATTTACTTTACTAGTTAGATTAGATATTAAGCTACTCATGTCATTTTCAGTTACCTCCGAAAGCCACAGCTGGACGGATGGTGAGGGATTGAATTATGAGTGTGTAGTTTGATATTAGTTTACTTTCTGCAAGTTAGATATATTAAATTGCTCATGTCATTCTCAGTTACCTCCGAAAGCCACAGCTGGACTGATGGTGAGGGATTGAAGTATGAGTGTGTAGTTTGATATTAGTTTACTTTCTGCAAGTTAGATATATTAAATTTTTCATGTCATTTTCAGTTACCTCCGAAAGCCACAGCTGGACTGATGGTGAGGGATTGAAGTATGAGTGTGTAGTTTGATATTAGTTTCTTTTTCTGCAAATTAGATATCAGATTGCTCAAGTTGTTTATGGTTACATCCGAAAGTCATAGCTGGACTAATGGTGAGGGATCAGAATATAAGTTGATGTAATTTGATTTATATTTACTTTGTTGAAATTCTTGGATTTCTTTAAGCATAGTTTCTTTTGTGTTTAGACAACAGCAAGGATAATTTGGTTTTCATGCTCAATAGTTCACTGTTTGATTTATTAGGCTAGCAGCACATTTTCATTTCCTTTCAAGTTTTGTCATTGTATGTTTCAAATTCCTTTTTAAGTTTGAAGTTTGGTAAATCATTATAAAGGACATCATTGCCTTGAATATTCATAACCATACTTGTCTTTTAGAATTTTCATCTCACATTAGGAAACCAACCAAGATCAATAAAAATCCAAAAACGACGAAAAGTAAGAGATAGGTTATCTTGCACATATAGTGCGCCACACTTCGTCATCTTACGAATCCCTGGTTGATAATTTATGTTAGCAATTTAGGACACACTAAATTGACCAAACAGAGACCAGTGAAGAGATAGGTGAAAGAGCAGTGTGACTATCAGTTGTGACTATACAGTTGCATGTTTGCAACATCCAATGATTGGAGGAGCCAATGAGGATTGCGCAGTACAAGCTAGGTGGTTCGAAGTTATTTATGAGACATTCTATAGCATTGATTACACAATAGAGGCTGGCTATCAGGTGGCAAAGATTGGAGCATGTGTTTTGCTAGATCTAGCTTGATTAGTGTGTAGCAATTGGAGGTTGTGCTAAGAGCTTGTGAGGAGCTTTGTACAATGATTGTTACATGATCTCTATGAAACATAATATACAGATAGTTGGGGTTTTCAGCTTTAAGCTTTCCCATGAAATACTGTGTTCATATGTGTGATTGTTTATGGTTTTAATGTGTGCATGCGATTGCTTTTATTTCCGCAATTAATGATCAATGGTAGAAGAGATTTTGTATTGTGCATGAAGTTAAAATAGTGTGTGATCAAGAGAATCTCAGTGGATATCATATTAGTTATTCAAATTTCTACATGGTATCAGAGCGATATTGATCATTGGAGCAATTGCAAAACATTGAAGCAGTTGAGTTTTGTGCTGGTGGAATTCGAATTTGCAGTAGTGTTTTCTTGGTGTTGAATCTGATATGTCTTTCAACGGATTGAAATTAGAGTATGCCCCTGAGGGCAGCTCAAATTATATTGCATGGAAGGAAATGATGGAGGCAGTGCTGGATGACAGTGGGTTGAAGGAGTTCATAAATGCAGAAATTCCAAAACCTGCTTCTAGCGATGCTGCCGCACTTGACGCATGGCAAAAGAAGACAACAAAGTGTCAAAGGATTATATTGGAAGGTGTGAAGGATCACATAGTATCCAGCCTTCATGGTAAGGCTTCTCCATTCTTGATGTGGAAATATTTGACAGATTTATTTCAAAGCAAGAGCGACCAAAGGAAGTTGGCGCTCAAGGATAAATTCAGAAACATAAAAATGGAGAAAGGCGACAGTATGCCCAAGTACCTCATGAAATTTTTCCAATGCAGGGATGAGCTAGGAAGTGTGGGGGTGACTGTTGATGATGAGGACTTGGTGGGCTTGGCTCTCCTTGGGCTTCCGTAGAGTTGGCATTCCTATCAAGACTATGTCAATGGTCGGGAGAAATTACCAGGATGGGAGCGACTTTGGTCGGATCTTGTGCAAGAAGAGATAAGGCGAAGTACCAGGGACGGATCTTCATCAAATAACTATGATGAAGAAAATTGCGCTTTTGCTACCAAAGCAATGAAGGGGAATAGCAAGAAGCATGCTTCTCAATCTGGTGCGAAAGGCAAGAAGTAAGACATGTCCAAGGTGAAGTTCTTTCACTGTCACCAACACGGACATTACGCCACTAGTTTTCCACAGAAGAAGAAAAATAAGCAAGCTGCTGGATCTGCAGCTGGAGAGGCCTTAGCCTCGTATTTTCAGCTCAATTTTTCACTGATCGCATGCTTGGTCTCAAGTGTGATGGCTTCAGTGTGGTTTCTTGACAGTGGTGCATCTTTTCACATGACAGGAGATCGATATTTGTTTACTGATCTGGATGAGAAAGATCTTGGAGTGCACATCGAGATGGGCGATGATGGTAGATATAGTGCGACCGGTATCGGTACCAATTCTTTTTAGAGGGAGTCTGGTAAAACCTTTTTATTGAAGGAAGTGATGCATGTTCCAGGATTGAAGAAGAATCTTATCTCTGTGACGATGTTAGAAGACAAGGGATATGATGTTGTCTTTAGCGAGGGAAAGGCTTTCCCGTGCATTAAGGCAACTGGTGAGACTTGGAGGATAGGGGTTCGAGTTAAGAACCTTTATCAATTGCAGGTAGATGGTTGTGCATAAATGGCAGGCAAGGCAGAAGGAGTGGTGAGTCGGGATGATGGCGAGTTGTGCCACCGGAGATTGGGCCATCTTCACCATGGAGCTTTAAATATACTGCAGCAAATTTCTACTGGGCTTCCTAAGGGTACTCTTGCACAGTCAGATCAGTGCAAGCGATGTACCTTGGAAAAATTTGTGAAATCCACCTTTCATGAGAAGGATAGTTGTTCCACGACGATCCTTGAGAGAATTCACACAGACATGTGTGGACCTTTCTCAGTAGCTTCGACAGCAAAGCACAAGTACTATGTAATATTTGTTGATTATTTTTCTCGTAAGTGCTAGATATTATTCATGTAGAAGAAGAGCGAGACATACTCAAAGTTTTGTGAGTTCAAGGCACTAGTTGAAAATGAATCGGGGAAGTAGGTGAAGGCTCTTAGGAGTGACAATGGTAGTGAATTCATCTCTGGCAAGTTCAAGGATTTTTTTAGCGCAGAAGGAATTCAAAGAGAGCTCATAGCACCTCATAACCCACAGCAGAATGGGGTTGCTGAGCGGAAGAAGAGAACGATCGTGGGTGCTACACAGGAGATGTTACATGATCAGGGCCTTCCCATACACTTGTGGGCTGAGGCATGCAATACTGCAGTATATTTGCAGAACCGTTGTCCTCACAAGATACTTGGCATGAGTACACTCGAGGAGGCGTTTTCTGGTAAGAGGCCTGATATTTCCCATTTGAGGATTTTTGGTTCACCTGTTTACATTCTCGTGATGAAGGATGCCAGGAAGAAGCTGGAGCCGACTACAGAGGTTGGGATATTTGTGGGGCACACTGATACACCCCACAACTATCATGTGTATTTTCCAGACAGTCACAAGACTGTTGTGTGACGGGATATCAAATTTCATGAGGAGAAAGCCATGAAGTGTTTTCTTGAGAGGGAGCCACACTTGCATGCATATGAGGAGCTATCAGTTCCTAAGAATGAGTCTCTGGATGTGGATCAGCCAAAAGAGAAGGTTCATGGAGTGGAAGAGACCACTCATGCAGCGCCAACCATCAGAGGGTGGAAGCGCACTATAGAAGCTGAGCGACTAGCTCAAGATGTAGAGAAGGTTGTAGGAGCACCTACATCACAGCGCAGACAGAGACAGTCACCTGACCGGTATACTGGATACATGGATCTTATGAGCAAGTGTATTGTGACAGAGCCATCCTCTTTCGAGGAAGCTGTGGAGGACCCCGCATGGGTAGATGCCATGGTGGAAGAGTATGATTCGATTGTCAGAAACAGTGCATGGGAGATTGTCCCAAGGCCAGAAGGGAAATCAATGGTGGGTTCGAGATGGATCTACAAAGTGAAGCAGGCAGCTGACGGGAGTGTGGAGAAGTACAAGGCAAGATTTGTTGCCCGAGGCTTCTCACAGATCGAGGGGATCAATTATGAGGAAACATTTGCTCCCGTCGCAAGGTATTCTTCCATACAGACGATTATTTCTCTCTCAATGCAGATGGGGTGGCACATTCATCAGATGGATGTGAAGACTGCGTTCCTCAACAGGGTGATTGAGGAGGAGGTGTACATAGAGTAGCCTTAAGGTTTCGAGATCTTCAACAGCGAGTCACATGTGTGCAGGCTCAATAGAGCGCTGTATGGGTTGAAACAAGCACCTCATGCTTGGTACACATGGATAGATAGCTATTTCACTAGACTTGGATTCTCCAAGAGTGAGGCAGATCCGAACTTATACCAGATTGCGGTGGAGGGTAAGTTGCTGATCATTGTACTTTATATAGATTATTTTATTTTTACAGGTGATGAGATGTTGATACTCTCATGCAAGGATGATCTTGCAAAAGAGTTTGAGATGAAAGACTTGGGCCTCGTTCATTATTTCCTGGGATTGGAAATTTGGCAGCGCAGTGATGGACTATTTGTTTCTCAAGGAAAGTATGCCCGGGAGATACTAGAGAAGTTCAACATGCATGGCTGCAAGCCTATTGATACTCCTCTTCCTGGTGGATGGAAGAAGGAGGATGCTACTTCGGCAGAGGTAGTGGATGCAACTGTTTATTGATAGTTGGTGGGGTCGCTTATGTATCTGGTCAATACACGACCCGAAATATGCTATGTTGTTAACCAGCTTTCACAAGCTATGGTTAAGCCTACCAAGCTCTACTGGAAGGCAGGTAAGCATGTATTGAGATATCTCAGAGGCACATTGGGATATGGATTATGGTACAGACAGTCAGATAAGGTGAAGCTATGTGGGTTCACGGATGCAGATTGGGCAGGGAGCCCAACGGACAGAAAGAGCACATCTAGAGAGATTTTCAGTATCGGGTCGACAGCAGTTTCTTGGTACAGCAAGAAGCAGAGATCCATGGAAGTCAATTCAGTAGAGGCTTAGCATATGGCAGCGATTTTGGCTGCATGCGAGGCTATATGGATGAGGAAGATCCTAGTCAGGTTGTTCGGTTCACACTTAGATCCTACTGTGATTTATTTTCATAATCAGAGTTGTATCAAACTCTCGGTTAATCCAATATTTCATGATAGATCTAAACAAATTGACATCTAGTATCATCATATCAGATATTGTGTGCAGCGGAAGATCATGTTACTTTCATATATTCCCACAGAGGATTAGGATGCTGATATCTTGACGAAGGCGCTCACCAGGAGAAAATTCGAATACCACAGAGGCAGGATAGGGGTGGTAGATAATCCTTATCTTGTTGAAAGGGAGTGTTGAGATTGCAACAAAATGATGAGCTTAGTGGAAAGAAGTCGACTTCACTAAGTGGGCCCGCAGGCTATTTTTGGCGCAAATTCTATTTTTAGACATATGGATCATGTTCTATGAGTTGCAGGATGCTATTTGTGGATGTTTGGTCAAGTCAGGAAAAATAGATGGACTTATATTTTTAGACATATTGGGTGGAATCTATTTTTAGATTGCTAGTCTAAAAATAGATATGTCAAATAATATTAGCTCTTAATAATATTTGGACTGTAAACATTATCTTATTCTCTTGGAGCACTTCAGTTAAGTGCACAGATGTGGCACAGAAGCTGACAGAAGGAATTATGCTATTCCTGAGGGTTAAGTGGAGCTATTGCATGGATACTTCAGTTAGAACTCATGTGACAGAGTTTGGTGGAGTTGATTGAGGAGTTAATGGAAATGTGTTCAGTTTAACTAATCTAAACATAGTTGATCTAGTTGTATTTAGTCTAACTGATTAATAAACTAGTGATGAGTGGTGTGAATTAATTATTAATTAAATTCACTAATTTTAAACTCATTAATCAACTAAAGAATACATCAGTTAACTTCAGTGCATGGACAGTTTCAGTGGAGACCAGTGAAGAGATAGGTGAAATAGCAGTGTGACTATCAGTTGTGACTATACAGTTGCATGTTTGCAACATCGAGTGATTGGAGGAGCCAATGAGGATTGCGCAGTACAAGCCAAGTGGTTTGAAGTTATTTATGAGCCATTCTACAGCATTGATTACGCAATAGAGGCTGGCTATTAGGTGGCAGAGATTGGAGCATGTGTTTTGCTAGATCTAGCTTGATTAGTGTGTAGAAATTGGAGGTTGTGCTGAGAGCTTATGAAGAGCTTTGTACAATGATTATTACATGATATCTATGACATATAATATATAGATAGTTGGGGTTTTCAGCTTTAAGCTTTCCCATGAAATATTGTGTTCATATGTGTGATTGTTTATGGTTTTAATGTGCGCATGCGATTGTTTTTATTTCCACAATTAATGATCAATGGTAGAAGAGATTCTGTATTGTGCATGAAGTTAAAATAGTGTGTGATCAGCAGAATCTCATTGGATAATATATTAGTTATTAAAATTTCTACAAAATTTGAGGGAGGCAGCCTTTAAGGTTGAGAAGAGAAAAGAAGAAAAGGAAGATACATGCTCCCGCTCTGATGAAGAAGAGGCCAAATTTGTTAGAACATTGGATGCAGGCTCAGGTAAGTATAAAGGTAAGCTTCCATTTAAATGCTTTGACTATGGAAGATTTGGGCACTATGCATCAAAGTGTCCTTACATGAAAACAAAGAATCGGACTCAAGGGACAGATAAAACAAAAACAAATAACTGGCAGAAAGGGAAGAGATTCAATAGAAAATCACTTTATTCTTAGCAAGATAGCAGTGCATCTAAAAACTCATATGAATCCTCAAATGAAGAAGGAAGCTCTGAATTTGTGTTGATGGCCAAGGAAGAGTCTGAAGGATTCCTTCTAGAAGATGAGGAAGAAGGTGAGGTAGATCATGAGGGGGAGCTAAGAAGTGCCCTAGAGGAAATAGACAGACTTAAACTCAAGTGAGGAAAACATAAAGACATTCTTCTCAAATGTGTAAAAGAGGTACGAAATTCAGAAGACCTCATTCAATTGAAAGTAGAACTTGAAGAAGCTAAGAAGGTGGAAGACACGTTACTAAAGAAAATTAAGGATAAAATTCAGAAGCAAGAAAAATTGGAAGGAGAAGTAGTATGCCTAAGAAAGAAATTAGAACACACCCAAAGGGAATTGACAATGAACACTCATCTAATGACAAGCACTGAACAATTGATTAAAATACTAAATTCTCAAAGATCTCCTCTCATAAAGACTAGGATAGGTTACGAAGGAGAAACCAGCAAATCCAAGGTAGAGGATAACCAAAATATCATTTTTGTGAAAGTTGTAAAAGAAAAAATTAACTCTCTGCAATATGAGATTATTGCAGCTAGAAGACTGATAGAAGAAAGGAGAAAGGGGTGTAAGTAGCTTGGATATGAGATTGTATCCATGGAGACCTCGGAGAAGGCAAACATTAAAAGGAATGATGAAGCAGCTCAAAAAGGAACCACAGAAGAAGAAGCCAGCAAGAACTTGATGTGTGATGAAACAAACAGAAACAAGCAGCAACATCAAGAGACAAAGAATGAGAGGAAGAAGCGAGCAGTTGCAAAAAGTTCAATTGTTCCTGAAGATCAATTGAAAAAGTTCGGAAGATCTCAAAGGAGATTCTTTCCTCCTATGAGAAATGTCACTTTTTTTTCCTGTCACAAACTGGGACATATTGCAACATACTATCAGACAAAAATAATTGATTTCAACCAGCAAAGGATGCAGAAAATGAAAATACTACCTCAAGCAACCAAATGGAGAAGACAACCCTTGAACAGATAAACTAATCGTTTCCATGGGTATTGTTTTTGTTGTAAGGGGTTAGACCATAAAGCCATGCAGTGGAGAACGTATGGACAAAAACTAATGTTTAAAACCCCAAGGACATTTATGAACAATGGAAAGTTCACTCGTACACATAATCCATTTAAAAATATAATCAAATGCTTTGTATGTCATCAAATCAGACACATGTCTTCCAAATGTCCTCTCAAAGAATGTGGTCCATCTTCTCAGAAAAGGTGCCAAACAAATAGCTGCCTATAGTGAAAAAAGAAGTTGAATAAGTGTGACTTGGCTCTAATAGCTCAAGATTAGAAAAGCCAATGGTATATGGACAGTGGATGATCAAAGAATATGACTGGAGATCGAAGAAATTTTGTAACCTTTGATGAAAAGAAATCTGGAAATGTAACATTCGGAAATGATAAAGCAGGGAAAATCAAAGGAAAAGGCTCAGTCAGTGTGAATAATGGAAGAGGAGAGGCTCAAGATGTACTATTTGTGGATGGGCTGAAAGCCAATCTGCTAAGTGTCATTCAAATGTGTGATAAAGGCTTTGAGGTCCTTTTTAGAGCCCAAGATTGTGAATTAAGATCGAGAACCATAAGAAAGACCTTGATCAAAGGTGTTAGAATAGAAAGAAATGTCTATATATTGGAAGAAGAGAATGAAGCATGCCACATAAGCAAACTTGATGAATCATGGTTATGGCATAGAAGATTGGGACACTTAAACTTTGACCACATCATCAGTTTGAGCAAGAAGAAAGCGGTCAGAAATATGCCTATAATAAAGAAGCCTCCAAATACTATATGTAAATCCTGCCAATTAGGAAAACAGACCCGCACATCTTTCAAGACCAAAGATGAACTATCTACAAGTAGTCCACTTTAGCTTGTACACATGGACCTGTGTGGACCTTCAATAACTAATGCACCAGGTGGAGAATATTATTTCATGCTAATAATAGATGATTTTACCAGATTGACGTGGGTGGCATTTCTCAAATATAAATCTGAAGCAATTGAGAAATTCAAGATATTCAAGGCATTGGTAGAAAATCAAACAGGATGCAAGCTGAAATGCATCAGATCAGACAGAGGAGGTGAATTCACAGACTATGATTTTGCAGATCTATGCAATGAACATGGGATAAAACAACAGTTTACGATTACAGGTACACCTCAACAGAATGGAGTGGCAGAAAGACAAAACAGGTTAGTACAATAAATTTCCAGAGCCATGATGCAATAAAGTAACATTCCCCAAACCTATTAGGTAGAAGAAGTACACATAGTTGTTCAAATTCTCAACAAATCTCATTTAAGACCAAATTGTGATAAGACTCCTTACAAACTATGGCATGGTAAACCAACATCAATCAAGCACTTTAGAGTCTTTGGATGCAAGTGTTTCATAAAAAATAATGATGAAAAACTGGGAAAGTTTTATGCAAGAGCTGATGAAGGAATATTTTTAGGATATGCATCCAAGAGTAAGGGTTACATGTGTTACAACAAAAGACTACACAAAATTGTGGAAAGCACTGATGTAAGAGTTGACGAAGATATACCAAATAGAATAAGAAACACAAGTTGCGCCAATCCTCCAGATGATCGTGAGGCTGAGAACCAAGATAATGATGAACATAGTAAGACAACAGAAGATATTGAATTAAACTCAAAAGGTCCTTCAATATACACTCAAAATAACCATCCATAAGATCAAATCATTGGGGAAAAGAGTGTGGGAGTCCAGACAAGAAGACAACTTGCTGAATAGAAAAAAGAAGTATACCTAGCCATGCTATCTCAAATAGAGCCAAAGAAGTTCGAAGAAGCCAAAAAAGACAAAAACTGGGAAATGCTATGAATGAAGAACTAGACCAAATTGAGAAGAACAATACCTAGGAATCAATTCCAAGACCCAATGGGAAGAATGTCATTGGCACAAAATGGATATTCAAGAATAATATGAATGAACAAGGGAAGGTAATCAGAAATAAAGCCAGACTTGTATGCAAGGGATATTCTCAAATTGAAGGACTTGATTATGATGAAACCTTTGCCCCTGTAGCCAGAATGGAAGCAATCAGAATTTTTTTGGCCTTTTCATGCTATCATGATTTCAGGGTATATCAAATGGATGTAAAGTCCGCCTTCCTGAATGGATATCTAGAGGAAGAAGTCTACATGGAACAACCTGAAGGGTTCTCATTAACATATAAACATGACTATGTGTGTAGATTAAAGAAAGCCTTATATGGTCTAAAACAAGCTCCTCGTGCATGGTATTCAAGGCTGGACAAATACTTGTAAAAACAAGGGTTCAAGAAAGGAGGAGTAGACAACAATTTGTACATAAAGGCTAATGAAAATGAACTCTTAATTGTAGTAGTGTATGTAGATGAAATCATGTTTGGTAGCAACAAAGATGAGTTATCAAAAGGATTTGCTGAATAAATGAAATCAGAGTTTGAGATGTCAATGTTTGGAGAGCTTACCTTCTATTTAGGACTTCAAATTCAACAAAAGAACACAGGAATATTCATTTCACAAGAAAAATACTGAAGAGAAATGTTGAAAAGGTTATAAATGGAAGACTACAAATTTGTTTCAAATCCCATGATCACTTGATGCAAACTATGTGCTACTGATGGATGAACAGATGTAGATCAAAAACTTTACAGATCCATGATAGGAAGTCTGCTATACCTAACTGCTTCTAGACCAGACATTATTTTGGCAGTAGGACTTGTGGCAAGATATCAAGAAGCACAAAAAAAAAATCATTTACTTGTAATCAAGAGAATATTTAGATATCTACAAGGAACTTCACATTATGGCCTATGGTATCCAAAATGAAAAAGCTTCACATTGACAGCATACACAGATGCAGATTGGGCCAGCTTTGTGGATGACAGGAAAAGCACAATTGGAGGTGCATTTTATTTGGGAAAAATTCTAGTGGCATGGCTAAGCAAGAAGCAAACTTCTATCTCTCTATCTATAGCAGAAGAAGAATACATAGCAGCAGCTGCATGTTGCACACAAGTAATGTGGATTAAACAAACTCTCCAAGACATGAACGTAAGCATTGATGAACCCATTTCTATCAAATGTGACAATACAAGTGCAATAAGTATATAAAAAAATCATGTACTTCATTCAAAAACAAAGCACATCCCAATAAAGTACCACTTCCTTAGAGAACAAGTAGCACAGAAATTAGTGAAGTTGGAATATGTACCAACTAAGGAACAAACAACAGAAATATTCACAAAACCTCTTTCTAAATAACCATTCGAATATCTAAGAGACAAGCTAGGGGTAGTGTCTGCAGATGTTACTCTCTAACATGATAAAAAAAAAAGCGGGGGGGGGGGGGCTGCATATAAGAAATAGGATCAATGCAGAAGGAAAGTGATAGTCAATATCAGAAAAGAAAGCATCATTCCAGGGGGAGAGCAATCAATAAATTGTCATAAAAGAGCTATAAAAATGTAGCAGTGCATGGAATAGGTGCTCAAGATCAGAGGAAATGAAAAGATAGAAACTACATTGGGAAATGTACAACCCTTTGTCATTGATGTCAAAGGGGGAGGAAAAGCAAGAAAAAGAAGAAATGGTCTTCTGAAAAGCAAGTAGAGGAAGTCCTGGAGGAAGCATTGGAGTATCTCCATCAATGCCAAAGGGGGAGACTGTTGGAAATATTTTCGTTGATGGAAAAGGAGCACAGAGCAGCACCAAGATAAGGGAGCAGATCAAAACCAGATGGAATTATTGTAGAGAAATAAAGTGAAGTGGCAGAGGCTACAAGAGGTGTTATTTGTTTGAGGATAAGACCAGACATTTGTGGGGATGAATGGTGGTGGAACAAATCAGAAGGTTCCTCTTGGGTTTATTGTAGTCAAGTTAACAGATGTAGTGTAAAAGGAGAAGGTTGTACCTGGAATGAAGACCGGAACCATAATTGATGATGAGGAGGAACTACATTAAAAATTGGAAGTGGAACCATGATCCAATGGCCAAAACAGAATAGTGAAAGTGGTTTCAAAAACCACCAGAGGGTTTTCACACCGCTTTTGGAGGATAAGTGGTTTTAAGTGAGATGGACGCGATACAGTTAGGAGGGTGACGTGTGGCATACTGAAACCACCTATTTCACATAGGTTCAAAAACATTATCCATCGGGCTAGTTGGCACGTGATAATGCGATGACCGTTGGATCATTCTAGGATCAACAACAGAGACTTGGGATTTAAAACTTAAACCGGACCCAATGATTTATGAATCTGATTTAATAATTTAAGTGCCTTTTGAGGTCTGGTGATATGCATATTGTGGGGCCAATAAATTTTGTTGACGTGTTTTTTTTTAAAGCAAATAGTATATAAAGAGCAGAATGATAAAAGGTGTGGGACGAGTGTCACAGAATGGGACAACGTATAAACAAACAAAAATTGACTAAGGTAGAGAATTCTTTGAAGAATTCCAAGTGAGGTGATTGGACAGTCATGATTAGAGATGGAAACAACAAAGGAAAGAAATGGATGGATATGATTCATCGTAAGATAAGCGCGGCAGAAATACAATTTAATTGCAAACAACAACAAGGACCGTAGATCTGGACAGATCAACGGTGATGATTGCATCGACGGAAATTAGATCGCAAATTGAAAGCAAGAGCAATCGATGCTGTGATAGTGATATTGCGATAGCCGATATTGTGATGCAATGTGAAGATGTGATGTGATGTGGCGATGCGAAGGGACACATGGTGACACAACGCAATATCGCACATCGGCGATGCGAACTTCATTGCATACCACAGAGTGGCGATGCGATCGATGGATGAGATGCGATGCGATCACATATCGCAATCGAGGATGGAAGAGCTATGCATAGCAAGAAACACATGGGAACGCCAAAGTGCAAAGTACGATAAAGAGAGAGGATGTGATGCAGATTGAAGCTAAAGCCTAAAAATTTTCAAGTCCAGAAGTATGTGATTTTCCCTTTGTAAATCACATCGAAGAGCAAAGGATCCATATAGCAAAGTACGATGGAAATACCGAAATGTGATAAAAAGTGGATGCGATATTGTTCATAGGTAAATAGTAATGTATTTCATATCTAGGCTTAATGTATTCTGCGTTGTTTGTGAAGAAAATAGTGGAAACAAAGGTCGACTCGGGTAACAAAATAAAAGGTTGAACACGGAAAGGAAAGGCTCTTGTAGTTAAAAGGACCCGTTCCCATGCAGAACAGTGTGATTCAGTTGTGGCTGTGAGTTAAGAAGGAAGGTCTAAATGTGAAGGAAGTACTTGGGAGTATAAGTGACCCAACACAAAGAGAAGAGCATGGAAAGATGCAGGTAAGATATGCAAGAGGCAGAGGCTGTGTAAAACGTAAAGTCATGGGTCAACTTAGAAAAAGACGGTTGTGCAGAATAGTTATAAATATAACAACAGGTAGAGAAGATAAAGGGACTACAGGTAGAGAAGAAAAAATAAACAGAAAAGTAAGATGTTGAAAGGGTTGAATTGAAATAGTGTTGTAACTGAAAATGTAAATTCATTAATTATTTTTATTGTATGTGATGTAAAGGCAAGTCTCCATAGGCATAGGAAAAACTCCATGTGTTGTAATGATTATTTCTCACGTAATAACTTGAATTGAAGAATGAGGAATCGAATGGGTGGAAGGCATAGGGTCAGGCCTGTTCACTTCAGATTCCCTATAGAATGCAATCAGTTAGGAGTTATCTGTATAAGAGATGTAATATTAGTGGGAAAAAAAAATTATAGAACTGCAGAATGGATGAGAGAGGAAGAAGAATGTAAGAGAGCTGTAGGAGATTAGAGAGTGTAAGAAGAAGGAGGAGAAGATAGAGAATATGTGAAGATTCAAAGATGATATAAGGCAGATATGAAGGCTGGAGGACAGCAGTGAAGAAGGAACATAACAGAGCTGATATCCAGGTAAATCAGCATGTGTTTTCATTGTAGTGTGAGGAATTTGGTGCTTCCATATCAAGTTGTAGCTTGATAGATGTCCAGTTGTAGCTAGCTGAGGTAGGAGCCTCTTGTAGGTTGTAACCTGTGGAAAATAGATGGGAGTTGGAGCTTCCTTGCAAGTTGTAGCTTGCAGAATTGAGGTAGTAGCCTCCTGTAGGTTGGAGCCTACAAAAAATCAGTGGTGAGAGGGAGTTGGAGCTTGCCTTTGGATCACAACAATAATAATATGTGGTTTTCTCACTTATGGTTTCCACTTATATCTGTTGTCTATGTGCATGATGATTATGTGTTGATATTCTATATTTAATCTGCTTAATACCTGCTACTCACTTATTAAGATTTTTGTTCCATTGTTTATTAATTTGATCACGAAACAAAGATGTAAATAAGTGTAAAAGAAATTTTTACAAGACCATGACAATATTAAACTGATTCACCCACCCTCTCAGTTTAACCAAGGGTTCAACATCCATAGCCCATGTATTAATGCTTATCACAGTATATATATTCAACTAAAACACTCAATCAATTAATCCTACAATCAATTAACCAATCAAAACAAAATAAACAAGTCCTAGAACTTCATAACTAGCCTAAAATTAGAAAACATAAGCATAAAGACACATCATTTTCATCACAAACATAGAGAGATCCCTCTCTAAGTCCATGAAGGCTAGGTCCTTGGACTCCAAAGCAGTCTGATGTGGTTCCCTGTAGAATTGTTCTTTCCAATATTGCAAATCACAGGGAGCCAACACGTTCCCTACCCCATTTTCTGATGATATCCTTGAAAATGTCAGAGGACAATAGGCTTATTCATTTGCAAATGATTTCTCATGATATCATCAGGTCAGAATTGCACCAGAGGATAGGAGTAAGACAAAATTTGCAACAGAATGGGGATCATTTCAGTATATAGTCATGCCATTTGGATTGAAGAATGCACTTGTTATCTTCTCGCTAGTAATAGTCGTTGCATACAAGGAATATGTCCACAGGTTCCTAGAAGTATAATTTGATGATTGGACTGTCTATAGGTGTTTGAAAAATCATGTATCAAGTCTACACCTCATGCTCGATACTTGTAGGAAGTATCAGATCTCACTTAATTTGAGGAAGTGCATATTTTGTGTGCCATTGGGGATATTTTTGAGTCATATTGTCTGCCAGCAGGGGTTGATGGTAGATCCCATGAATATCACAGTGATTTTTAATCTGGAAGTTCTTATGAATTTCAAACAATTGCACTTAATTTTGGGGCATATTGGATATTATTGGAAGTTCATTTAGGGTTATTCGCTGATCACTACACCCATGGAGAAACTTCTCAATAAGGATGCATCATTATATTGAGATGAAGAATGTAAAAATATATTTTAATTACTAAAGGATAAGATGGTCATTGTGCCCATACTAGTCTTTCTAGATTGGTCGAAGGTATTCCATGTGCATGTTGATGCCTCCTTCATCGCGCTCAGAGCTATCTTAACGCAACCAGGATCTAGGGAGATAGATCACCCTATTGCATTTTCGAGTAGAAATTTATCAAGTGTGGAGCGTAATTATTCAACCATGGAGAGAGAAGGATTGGTGATAGTTTATGCACTGCAAAAATTATGCCACTATCTATTAGGGGGACACTTCGAGATGTTTACTAACAACTCTTCTTTGAAGTACCTGGTCAATAAGCATGTGTTGGGGGGGAAGACCTACAGGTGGTTGATGGAGTTTCAAGAGTATGATTTTGAAGTTATTGTGTGTAATATTCCCAATTAACCGAAGCTAATGGGAATATCCAATTTAAATCAATATTTTGTTTCATGAATAAAACTGTAAAGGAGGATCAATAAAAATCCTAATCAGCAAAATAAATCAATGCCACATGTGAACATGGACAAATATGGGCTATTTACATAAGAACACTTAGGTGTGAAAGAGACTGGAGCATTTGACCAAGTCAACCAGGACCAAATCAACATCGTTGTCTAGATAGAATGAATCTCCTAGAGGTACAACACAGTTTTAGTTGGAGGCTTCTCATGTGAAAATAGCTGAATCATTGAGATGGTTTAGGGTTTGACGAGACTTTCATCCTATAAGAGGAAGAGGAGGACAGCAGAAGAGGGTTGTTGATTGTGTATATTTATGAGTATATTGTTTGTTTATACATATACCATTCTCTGTTGTTTAGCTAAGAATAGTGCTGCTTAGGACTTGGGTGTTCCTATGCAGGTGCCTCTTCCATTGAGGATTTCTTGGAAGGGTCTTGCTGATCTCATTCACTATCAGGCATTTATCCAAGCTCATCTTCCAACTACAACGCAGATCCTGTTGAGGGTTTGGTTGTCCTTGCAAGCTGCAACAAGTAGAGGCTATATTTGCTTAGATCTAGGCCATTTCAGGGCCTCTTTTCACTGGGAAAGTATTATATCCCGTGGGCAAAAGAGTTATGAACTTTTGGAGTTGATACTTCATATCTTGGCATTAGGCCAACCCATTATTTCTAGCTATGGCGCAATTTCCCTTCCAATATTGTGTTATTTTCAAGGAGAAAATTGCAGGGTGTTTTGACCCACTTTTTGAGGAGAGATCTCTGGTGCTGGGCTTTGCCCTTCACTTTGGTGATCCATGGATTAGATTGTTGATCCATTTTCTATACAGATATGATATGATCATATTGTAAACATCTTCAGAAATTTCTGAATAATACTACAGATCTGCTACTTTAATCTCAGATCTACTCTTTGTATTGCATGATTTGATCAAAACCCTAAGGGGATCTTGTAAAGGAGCATTTCTAATGTACAAATCTGAAATGGATCTAATATTTTGTACAAAAATATGCTCTAGATCTGAAGTGTAATATATAACTGTTGCAGCTATTATAATAATGTTGTTAAGCTATTTTGCAGTCAATACATGTGTTGCAACCCTCTTTCTTGAGGAGTTTCTTCTATTTTATCTTCTACATTTTGTTGTATACTATAAAGGATTCATCATGGATCTGATTTGTTTCTGTTTATATAAAAGCTAATCTCCATCATTAATCTCCTACTCATGCTCTCAAAATTGTGTTATTTTTGAAGCAGTTTGTTGCACATAGCTACAACCCCTCTCTTTGGGTGTTTTTCAGCTAGACTATGTGGTGGGAGGTCTGTTTACCTCACCTAGCTTGATTTGTTTTTTCTCTCATGACCCTATATCCACTGATCTAAGGGATCTAGGAGCTGAAAACTCATTTCAGTCCACAGATTTCCAAGGAGTGCGTTATTTCAACAAACTTTGCTGTGTATTCCCATTTTGGGATATTAAAGTGGTAGCAAAGATCCTTTCTTGGCACAACTCGTGCTTTCATTGAAGAGCCAAAGCCAAAATTAACTCAGAACAAGTTGAGCCTCTTACTAAGAGGGAGAAGATGTATCAAAATAGAATCCATAAGAAATTGATTACACCAATTATGATCAAGACAAGGGTAAAGCCCCTAAAATTGGAAGTGATAAAGAAGGAGAAGAGTTTGCAAGACCTCTTTTGGTAGCCATGCAAGATCTTGCTAGAGAGATCAAAGAGCTGAGACTAGACAGGCTCAAGGAGTCTCCTGGGAGGTTTCATCCCGGTGATAGCTTTGGCATGTCTCACCACTAGAATGATCAACTAGTGAACTAGCCAAAATCTCCACAACGTTCTACTATGCCTACTTTCTTATCTGTGGAGAATGAAGGGCTTCATGAAAAAGCATCCCTTGAAGACTATTTTGAAGAGTATGAGTCCCAAAATCAAAGATTCAAGGACCACCTGAGTTTTCAAGAGTTTTTTCACCTCAAGGACAAAAGAAGACCAAGGCATCAGTATAGAGATGGTGGATTCACTCAGAATCATGATTGACATCACTCTATGGGAATATTCCTTTTACCCAAGTTTGATGGGTCATCCATTAGTTCTGCCAAGGCATGGAAAGAAAATCTGGATATCTATTTTCAGTTGAAAAAATTCCCTGAAATAGAAGCCATCACGATTGCAGTGCTACACTTTGAAGGTGAAGCACACAATTGGTGGTTCCATAGGTTGTCTACATTGGGCCATGCCAATGTGACTTTCTATTCTGAATTTACCAGAAGACTGGTGGAGAGGTTCGACAGAAAGGATCCGGAAGCACCTTTAATGAGCCTTGCAAATTTGAAGCAGTCAGGAAATGCAGAATCCTATATCTTTGAGTTTCTAAGATTATCTGTTATGGTTCCTTATCTATCTACAACAAGGAGGGTGTACATGTTCATCGATGGCTTGGATGAACCTTTGCATGGGTTGGTTAAATCTACCAAGCCCACTACACTGCATGATGCCATTGAGAGGGCTAGAGACCTTCAAAATGCCTTGCCAAAAGTGAAGGCAACATTTCAGAACAAGCCCTCTCACCTTTCTAAAGGGAAGGAAGAGAAAGTTGCTCCTTCCAAGGAGAGCTCATTCAAGAAGCCTCTTGATATTGAAGTCCGGAGGGAGCTAAGGAAGAAGAGGCTATGTTTCACTTGCCAAGAATCATGGGCACCTAGACATAGACGTGCTGCTGGGAAAGAACACTACATATAAGTCTCCTCAGATGTTGAGGAGAAAGAAGAAGATGATGAACCAAGGAGAGGTCACAACGTTGACATTCTGAGGGAGATCCATCACCATTGGGAGATGGGAGTGGAGATTTTTCTCCTATTGGAGGAACTCTTGCATCCTTGAGGGGAGTACCTAAGTACTTGACCCTAAGATTTCATGGTTCAATCATGAATTAGAGGGCATCTATTCTTATTGACAGTGGGGCCACCCACAACTTTATTTATGCTCATCTTGTGAAAATAAGGGCCATTCCCACTGATACCTTTGAGGGATATTTTGTTCTAGTCCTAGGAGATAGAACAGTGCAATGTAGGCATTATGTCCCATCACTTTCAGTCACCATATGATCCTACAGTTTGGTGGATCACTTCTTTATAGTTGACATACCAGACACCAATGTTATTTTGGGTGTTAAATGGCTGATTACATTGGGGAAAGTCACCACTGATTGGGAAGCTTTGCAGATGGAATGGGTGGACAAGAAGAGTCATACACCTCAAATGATTAGAGGCATGCATTCCTACCCCTCACCTAACACTTCCACACAAACAATAGAGATGGATTTGCATAGTGGAAGCAAGGACCTTACTGTCCCTTCTCTCATGTTCATGAGATTATTGCGAGGGACACTCTCAACTAGTGGAAAACCACCAAGGGGGCCACCAGATTTAGTTTTAGTAGGAGATATCTCACTACTTGATGCTCCAAAATCAGATCCAGGGGGGAAGGGAGCATTAGGAGTCACAGCCATAGCGCTGGAAGGCTTGAGCAAGCACCAGAAAGAGGGAGATTTTCCTCTCTCGTCTTCCTCACCATCCTTCATTTCTGATTCCACGCTATTGGAGGAGGAAAAGGGAAGGTATGTCCTTACTACTTGTACCTTTGGCATAAGAAATTTCAAAGAAGAGATCAGAAACATGGCAGGAAATCCTATTGATGCATCATCAACACTGTCCTTGTTGAGGAGTGTAGATATATACTGGAAATCCCAGCTGTTGGTGGATTATTCCAAAGATCTCTACACTTGTATGATACTTGATGACTAGGTGCATGAAGAGGGCTATCTAATCCATGAGGGAGTCATATATCACATGATAGGATATTTTTTCCTAAAGCCTCCAAGCTCAAGGAGAGGATGCTACAAAGGGCCCTTAAGGAGTTTTGTTTCAGCCCTACCTATTCTATGAAGATCTACAACACTATCATGAGGTGTTTTGAATCGGAAGGCTTTGGAGGAGAGCTATATCAACATTTTATAAAATGAAAAAGCTATGTGGAGTTGGGGCAGCCAAAGGAATCTATGCAAGAGTCATTTCAGTTATTCCTTCTTTCTCTTGGAAAGGGAGAAAAATTTGTGCATAATTCCATGTATAGAAGAAACACTGATGGTGAAAAATATGACCATCTAATGCAAGCTTCATTTTCTGATTTGATGTATTCTTTCACCATGTTGTTGCAGGCCATGGCTCCCAAGAGGAGTGTTGTATCATATAAATCTCATGACAACTTTTGGGCCACTGCGATTTCTGAACTTGCCCACTCCCCTGCTATGCAAAGGGGGATTCCTTTTCATGATGGGTGCTTCCCAAAGGCACCAAACATATCTCACAAATTCAACTATGGTGAGATAAATTGTGTAGAAATTAAGTGGTGGGGAAACCACTTACCATACCTTGATCTGATGCAGGTGAAGCGCACAAAGTTCCTTCTCAAGTTAAAATACTCCAGAACACTTGGAATACAAAGATATCCATGAGGATACAAATATTATATTATAAAAGATATGAGATAGATGATTGAATTTTACAAGTGAGGCCTTCTTATATGCCTACGAAGGTGCCTCTTCATAAAAGGTCATGTCTTATCAGACATGACCTTTCAGCCTAATTAATAATTAACTAATTTATCATTTATTTACATTATTTATTCATTACATTGCCTTCCCCTCAAAAAGCTTTGTCCTCAAAGCTTGTCGATGAAAGGCCTCGATTTATTTTCAAAAATTCTCTGGTTTGTTCTTGGCCTTTTTTTTTTATTATGGCCAAAGGCCTAGTGGCTAAAATGGAGAAACTCCAAGATTGATAGCGAAACGCTTTAGTCACGATGGCAACAAGGTTGACAATTTTTATGGTCAAAGACTTGGATCAAGGAGCGTAACTCTGTGCAGCTATGAGCAGCTAGAAGATCGAACTCCTCTGATACCAAATGAAGAAAACAAAGTTCCTTCTTAGGTTAAAATACTCCAGAACACTTGGAATACAAAGATATCCATGAGGATACAAATTTTATATTATAAAAGATATCATATAGATGATTGAATGTTACAAGTGAGGCCTGCTTATATACCTACGTAGGTGCCTCTTCATGAAAGCTCATGTCTTATCAGACATGACCTTTCAGCCTAATTACTAATTAACTAATTTATCATTTATTTACATTATTTATTCATTATAGCAGCTAGGAGATACATTGCGCTGGCACCCTATGTGGGACTTTTACCCACCTCCTCATGCTCAAATTAATGTTTGTATGTATGTAATTATGCTTCCATATTTGGATGATATAGTTGTACTTTTCATGGGATTGTATGGAGAGAGGATGGGCAGTTTGTATGTACCACATGGGATGGAAAATCTCTACACACCTTATGCTACATTCTTTAGAGAGAGTATTGGTCCAACCATGTTTGTTTCTGTTGAGTTCTTGAATCCTTGTGGGATGGATTGTGTACATTTCATGACAATTTTGGAGGAAGATTTCATAGAGGCTTGGATTGGTGAACACTTAGCTCGTGATGAAATCTTGATTTTTTGATGGTGTCACCAATGAAGGAGGAGAAGTGTTGCAACACTCACCCTATCAGTTGCTTGAGGACAAGCAACATTTTGGAGGGGAGGACTGTAATATTCCCAATTAGCCCAAGCTAATAGGAATATAAAATTTTGTCTCAATATTTTGTTTCATGAATAAAACTGTAAAGGAGGATCAATAAAAATCCTAATCAACAAAAGAAATCAATGCCACATGTGAACATGGACAAATCTGGGATATTTACATAAGCACACTTAGGTGTGAAAGAGACTGGAGCATTTGACCAAGTCAACTAGGACCAAATCAACAACGTTTTCTAGATACAGTGAATCTCCTAGAGGTACAATGTAGTTTTAGTTGGAGGCTTCTCATGTGAATGCAACTAAATCATTGAGATGGTTTAGGGTTTGATAACAGTTTCATCCTATAAGAGGAAGAGGAGGAGCGTAGAAGAGGGTTGTTGATTGTGTATATTTCTAATTATATTGTCTGTTTAGACATATACCATTCTCTACTGTTTAGTTGAGAATAGTGCTGCTTAACACTTGGGTGTTCCTATGTAGGGATCCCACCTCTTCCATTGAGGATTTCTTGGAAGGGTCTTGTTGATATCATCCACTATTAGAAATTTTTCCAAGCTCATCTTCCAACTACAACATAGATCCTATTGAGGGTTCGGTTGTCCTTGCAAGCTGCAACAAGTGGAGGCTAGATTTGCTCAGATCTAGGCCATTTCAGGGCCTCTTTTCACTAGGAAAGTCTTCTATCCCATGGGAAAGAGATTTTTGAAACTTTGGAGCTGATATTTCACATCTTGGCATCAGGCCAACCCAGTATTTCCAGCTACAACACAGTTTTCCTTCCAAGACTGCGTTATTTTCAAGGAGGAAATTGCAGGGTGTTTTGACCCACTTTTTGAGGAGAGATCTCCGGTGCTAGGCTTTGCTCTTAACTTTGGTGATCCATGGATTAGATTGTTGATCCATGTTCTGTACAGATATGATCTGATCATATTGTAAACATCTTCAGAAATTTCTGAATAGTACTGCAGATCTTCTACTTTAATTTCAGATCTACTCTTTGTATTGCATGTTTTGATCAAAACCCCAAGGGGATCTTGTAAAGGAGCCTTTCTAGTGTATATATCTGAAATGGATTTGATATTTTGTACACATATCTGCTCTAGATCTAAAGTGCAATATAAAACTACGGAAACTCTTATAATAATGCTGTTAAGCTATTTTGCAGTCAATACATGTGTTGCAACCCTCTTTCTTGAGGAGTTTCTTCTATTTTGTCTTCTACATTCTGTTGTATACTGTAAAGGCTTCATCATGGATCTGATTTGCTGTTGTTTATATAAAATATGATCTCCATAATTAATATCCTTCTCATTCTCTCAAAACTGCATTATTTTTGAAGCAGTTTATTGCAAATAGTTGCAGCCCCTCTCTTTGGGTGTTTTTCAGCTAGACTAGGTGGTGGGAGGTCTGTTTACCTCACCTAGTTTGATTTGTTTTTGCTCTAATTTTGGATCTAGACCCTAGATCCACTGATTTAAGGGATATAAGAGCTACAAACTCATTTCAGTGCACAAATTTCCAAGGAGTGCGTTATTTCAGCAGGATTTTCTGCATATTCCCATTTTGGGATATTAAATTGTGAATCTTGGGAGAATGAATGCTGGGCCAGACCATCTATCATGGATTGAGAATGGAGAAGAGATGGCTATTTTGGAGGATAATTTACCAGATGAAAAATTATTTGCGATAAAGTTGGTTGATGATAATTTCTCTGATATCATTCATTTCTTGACTACTAGACATGCGCCTGAGAAGTATACATGGCAACAGAAGAAAGAGATGGGGGCGCTTGAAACTAAATTTAATATATTTGTAGGTCAGTTGTACAAGGTTGGTGCAGATGAAGTTTTGAGAATATATATATTGGAATTTGAGAGACGAGACATCTTAGATGAAGCTCATCGAGGGGTTGTTGGAGGTCACTACGCAAGGAAAGAAACTTCATAGAATATTTTGCGAGTTGGTTTATGGTGGCCCACGCTACAAAATGATGCATATGTATGTTTCTGTGCATGCAATGTGTGCCAAAGGAAATGGAAGCCATCGTGTAGAGATGAGATGTCATTGCATCCATAGATGGAATTGCAAGCTTTTGATAAACGGGCTATAGACTTTGTTGGACCTATTGACCCTCTAGGGAAGAAGAGAGGTATGCGTTACATAATCATTGCAACAGATTATGTGACTAGATGGGTTGAATCTAAGTCAGTGAAGGATTGTAGTGCAGACACAATTTCATACTTCATCTTTGAAAACATATTAACTCGGTTTGTATGCCCTAATATTTTGATGAGTGATCGAGGTACACACTTTTTGAATGAAACCATTGAATCTCTAACAAAATAATTCTAGATTCATCATCAGAATAACACTCCATATCACCCATAGGCGAATAGTATAGTATAAGCTTTCAATAATATATTGGAGGCTGCGGTCACTAGTATTTGCAATGCTAATAGGAATGATTAGGATTTGCTCATACCTTAAGTGATTTGGGCATATAAAACTACATGCAAGAATCTGATGGGAAAGACACCATTCATGATGGTATATAGGCAAGAAGATATGATGCCAATTGATACAAGTGGCTCCAGAGACCCTCACAAGACAAAGAGGGCTTATGAAAAATTGAAAATCAAAGTGACAAGAAGGTGGAAAAATCAGCTTCAGATTGAAGAGCTCGTCGTCCTTATCACAATGGTGTGAATGACACATCAATCCGAGCTTGTATAAGAAATTTAGAGAAATTTGAAGTTTTGTCAAGGCAAGGGAAGTGGGGCCCACAAAATGCTACATGGCATCCCAATAAGCATGTGGGAACCACATGGCATCTCCTCAGTTGCTAACACATGGTACTCCTCCATTGGTACTCAACCTACATAAAAAACAAAACAAATATAACCATAAAAAAAAAATCATTTAAAAACACATATAAAACACAAATAAAACAAAAAAATTGTATGTTAAATGGTTATTATGGTTTTTTGTAAATAAACCAACCATATTAAACCATTTCCATAGCAAAATGGTTGTT
The DNA here is from genome assembly GCA_034641835.2 of Pinus albicaulis. Taxonomy (NCBI): domain Eukaryota; kingdom Viridiplantae; phylum Streptophyta; class Pinopsida; order Pinales; family Pinaceae; genus Pinus; species Pinus albicaulis. The sequence continues at coordinate 58,236 of JAXQQM020061581.1, read as the reverse complement.
ATAACATAATGAAACGAGCCTAGATTATATGTTTTGTTTTAAAACCAACTTATATATATATATATATATGTGTGTGTGTGTGTGTGTGTGTGTATATATATATATATATGTATGTATATGTATATATATGTGTATACACACACACACACACACACACACACACACACACACACACACATATATATATATATATATACACATACATACATACATACATATATATATATATATATATATATATATATATATATATATATATATATATATATATTAAGTTACCATATGTTATAACATATACCCATTACCACCACAACAACATAACCATAAATATATGTATAATGGAACTTAGAGCGGGGTAGGTTCAGGTCGGGCCGCATGGAGCAGACCCACCCACCCACCTTTGGCTAATTTAGTGTGTTTAAAAATGAGGAGGGTTGGGATTGATCCCCAGACCTTCGTTTAGCAAACAAAACAACTCTGCTAGCACACCATAATGGATCCCGTTGTGAATTTTTCCTAGAAATTGTTATTTAAACTCATATTGCACAATGCACCAGGAGGAGACTTGAGGAACATCATGCATATTGAGGCATGGAACCATAAGCCAGGATGCAGGGGCAGTGGAACCCTGACTAAGCATCATTTTCAAGAGGGCCAAATTTTTGCCAGTGTCCAAATTGGACAAATTTTGTATGGATTTTATACCTCTCGGCAACATGAATCTGATGCGGTGTCAATTTCTGCAATATAAGTCTTTATTTTATGGCCATTTTCCATAATGGAATGACAGTGACAGATTTCAGCATGTGGACAGTCAATTTCTTGCCATTCGATGCCACGTTTTCAAAGGTGCATTCAGATCTAGCGATTGAGTAGCCTATTCTTCAGCCAAAATTAGAGTTGAGGTATATGAAGTGTTGTTAACATGAACTACATTTATTATTGCTGGGATATGCTTTATCTCAAGTCAATTCCTGCTTGATGTATAATGAAGAATATTTATATTTACTTTTTGTTGTCGATTCCTACCAGATGTATGGTGTGGAATATTTATTTGTTGTTGTCGATACCTGCTTGATGTATGATGTGGAATATTTATTTTTATTTGATGTGGTGTGTACTTATCATGGATGGTGATTTATGTTGTGAGATCCCTTTGTTTCCTTGATGGCGGGATACTCTTTGTCATCATATGTGAAGTTGTCATGCTGATAGGAGGTTTGTATGAGTGAGAGTTCCCTCCAGCAGAACGTCTCATGGAGAGACTTTTCCACTCATGTTTAGGGCCCATTTCTTTGTTTGACAAGTAAAAATCATCCATGTACATCATTACCGATTATGACACTGAATGAAGTGGCAAACATCATCGAGACACTGAGGCCCGAAGACGTAGTCCAAACTTGACGAACTCTGTTATTAAACGTCTTGTGTTTTTTTGTGTGATTTTTGACATGTGTTCCTCTTGATTATATCTTCATGTGTTCATTAATTCTTTTGATAAGTTTTAATTCAAACACATTAGTCAAATAAAAAGGTATTGGTTAAAAGGGCAGTAGAAATTTACCCAGATCAAAGTGGTATTAAAGCGGTCTTCTTGCTGATGTGAACCACAAGCGAGAACCCTTGAATGTGCAACAATGGAGGATGTAAAAGACATGTACGAGGCCATGCTCAGGATGTCATAAAGGGTGGACATGTTGTATGAAAATTATGAGAAACAAGAAGCAGATAATTCTGAGTTGAAAACAATTCTACAAGAGGAGAAGGAGGATAGGCAGTGATTGCGACTTCAATTGCAAGGCACAACAGAGGCATTGGAAGAATTGAAGCACAATGACCAAAGTATTTAAAAATATCATGATGCATTAAAGACACTTCTACAAGAAGAGAATGAATAGAAGCATCGAATGCAGCTTCAATTGCAAGCCATGATGGAGACATTGGAAGAATTGAAGCACAACAATCAAAGTCTTAAGACAGATCATGATGCATTAAAGACACTTCTACGAGAAGAGAAGGAGGAGAAACAACAATTAGAGCTTCATCTACAAGCCACAACAGAGGCCTTGGAGGAGGTGAAGTGCAACAAAGGCTCATAGAAGCCTTGTTCACCTATTTTCAAATCGACATCTAAAGTAAAAACTTGTGATCATTCTTCAGTTTCATTTTCACATGTTATTATTTCTGTTGGAAATGTGGAGATCCGCATTATAGGAACTAGCATGAGACTCTTACCAAGATGGATTACAAAGGAGGAGGACTTGGAATTCATGGCCAAGGCATGACTCAACCATTGGAGGTTGTGAAAAGACCTTGATACACAGGTTTGGGATACATCGAAGGATAATTCTCAAAGGTGTTAGAAGCTCCCACGACATTAATGAAACTGTCGAGGAAAAAGAATGATGTGAACACTTCCCCTGATCTTATGAAAAGACATATTGTAGAGAGATGGCTGAGGCAAGCTATCATCTCCATAATGACATCAGAGGAAAACATGTATTGTTGAACTCACCAAGGAAAAGGATTGATGGGAACACTTCACCATCATCCCATGGAAGTGCATGTTTCAGTGAAAGAGTTGAGGCAAGCTCTCATCACCATAATTGCACCAGAGACCACCAGGAAAGGTATAACAAGTCTCGATATTCTTGAGTCCATTTTTATTATAAGAATATTTTTAATCATGAAAATAAATCATGGCATAAGAAAAATTGTTGTTTTTGTTTTTTACATACATTGTTGAGTGTTGGAAAATAATTTCAACACAAAGGAGGATGAGGCGTGAAAACCCTTATCCACAACAGGGCAAGAAATTAGTTAAGAAGTTCTGGAGGAAGAAGAAATTTTTCACCAATTGCAACTAAAATGGTTATCAAAGAGCCACATGTTCGAGGCTCCATCTAGAGCAGCACCTTAAGGATGAAGCGTCGGTGCATGAACCAATTGAAACAATTGTTCGACAAGCAAGTGCGCCACAAGGAGATGATACATTCGCTTTGATAAGTAAGATATGTTTTTTCTAGGTGTGGTAGTGTGTCATGGACTTGTTTTGTAATTCATGTGTTGCATTTTTAATTGTAAAAGTGATGATGTGTTTTTCCATCACCTGTGATGCAACAATGATGTCTTTGGCCTTGTAATGATAGCTGGGGTATTATTGGTTCCATGTTGATGTGAGCTTGACCAGCGAATATGTGTTATAAACTCGTGGCAAGTATGGTAATTCTTGGGTCATAGTTGTTCATATTTGAGCATGTAATTTACAAGAATTATACTCAGGTTTGCAGAGAATGCAGGTGTCGGTTCATCACTTATTTCTTTGAAGAACAAAGGTGAAGGAGAGGGAAGGGTGACCTTTTTCAAGACACTTGTGATGCATACACTGTACACAACAATTGCAGATTATTTTCAATGCCTTTGGAGGACCAAAAGCTCCTCAATGGGGAGGAATGATCCTAGTGGTTCCAAAGACCCTCATAGGACAAAGAGGGCTTATGAAATCTCAAAAATCAAAGTGACAGGAAGGTGGAAAACTCAGCCTCAAATTGAAGATATCGTCGCCCTGATCGTAACGATGTGAAAAACACATCAATCTGAGCTCGTATAAGAAATTTAGAACAATTTTAAGTTTTATCAAGGTAAGGGAAGTGGGGCCCACAAAATGCCACATTGTGTCCCAATAAGCACGTGGGACCCACATGGTAGTACCTCAATTGTAGACACATGGTGCTCCTCCATTGTTCCTCAACCTACATAAAAGACAAAACAAATATAACCATAAAAAAACCAATAATTTAAAAACACATATAAAACAAAAAATATATATGTTAAATGGTTATTATGGTTTATTGTTAATAAACCAACCATATTAGACAATTAACATCACAAAATGGTTGTTATAACATAATGCAACGAGCCTAGATTATATGTTTTGTTTTAAAACCAACTTAATGTGTGTGTGTGTGTGTATTATGTTACCATATGTTATAACATATACCCGTTACCACCGCAATGACATAAACAAAAATATATGTATATCATCACTTGGAGTGGGGTTGGGTTGAGTCGGGTCGCCTGCCCACCTTTGGCTAATTTAGTGTGTTCCAAAATGAGGAGGGTCGAGATTGATCCCCTGACCTTTGCTTAGCAAACAAAACTCCACCAACGCACCACAACGGACCTCGTTGTGAAGTCTGCCCAACAATTTTTATTTAAACTCATATTGCATAGTGTGCCCGGAGGAGACTTGAGGAGTGGCATGCAGATCGAGGCGTGGAACCATGAGCCAAGATGCAGGGGCAATGGAAGCATCATTTTTAGGAGGGCCAAATTTTTCCCAGTGTTCAAATTGGACAAATTTTATATGGATTTTATACCTCTCGGTGACGCGAATATGATGGTGGTGTCATTTTATGCAACATAAGTCTCAGTTTTTTGGCAATTTTCTAGAATGGAATGATGGTGTCGGATTTCAGTGTGTGGATAGTCAATTTCTTGCCATTCGACACCATGTTTTTGATGGTGCATTCAGATCCAGTGATTGAGCAACCTATTCTTCAGCCAACATCAGATTTGAGGTTTATGAAGTGTTGTTGCCATGTACTTCATCGACTATTTCCAGGAGATGCTTTATGTCATGTCGATTCTTGCTTGATGTATGATGCAGAATATATATGTTTATTTATTGTTGTTGATTCCTTCTTGATGTATGATGTGGAATATTTATGTATATTTGATGTGGTATGTAATTATCATGGATGGTAATTTATGTTGTGAGATCCCTTTGTTTCCTTGATGGCAAGATACTATTTGTAACCATGTGTGAAGTTTTCATGCTAATAGGAGGTATGTATGAGTGAGAATTCCCTGCAGCGCAACGTCCTGTGGAGAGACTTTGCCACTCACATTGAGGGCCTATTTCCTTGTTTGACAAGTAAACATCATCCATGTACATCATCACCAGTTACAACAATGAATGAAACAACCAACACCATCGAGACATCGAGGCCCAGAGACGTAGTCCACACTGGACGAACTCCATTATTAAACATCTTTTGTTTTGCTGTGTGATCGTTGACATGCATTCCTCTTGATTATATATGCATGTGTTCATTAATTTTTTTTATAAATTTTAATTCTAACACATCATTTAAATCAAAAGGTCTTGGTTAAAAGGGTAGCATAAATTTACCCAGATCACCAATGGAGTACATTGTTCCAAGTTTGTGCATTGCAGCATTCACAAATATGGCAAAGCAGGATATTATGGAGGAATATTTGTCACAGTTGGTTTCGGTTGAAGAGGATCTCTTTATTTCAAATTTCCATCAGCAAGTGCACAAGGCACGTGAAAATTTATGGCATGATAGGCATGTCAGACAGAAGGTCTTTAAGGAGGAATATTCGGTCTTGTTGTATGTCAGAAATTTTGCATGCCACCCAGGGAATTTCAAGATGCATTGGCTCAGAACATATATTTTTAACGAGATCATTGAAGGAGGTGTGGTGTTCCTGGCCACATTGAGCAGAGAAAATCTTCTTGGGTTTGTCAACAGAAGCCAATTGAAGTTGTACAGGGATAACCCTCTCCCTGTGCACACGAAATGACTATATGGTCGGAGTATTGGATCTTCGTAGATGAGATGGAAGATGCACAGATAGGTGCGACATGCATGTAGTAGCTGTGCATGGAGGTTGATTGGGTCACAAAATTGCAAGAATATAGTCATTGTAATAGTAAATCTAGACAAGACAAGATTCTTACCGTTTGGAGGAACTCCTAAATTGCATTTAATGAGGAGATTATGCCATATTTGGAGTCGTTTTGTCATTTATGGAGCTACATTAATACACAAGGGACTGTTTAGGATGCGCCAAATCTATAAATATGACTGAAGGGGTTGCATTAGTTACCTATTCCTTCTATGTGATTGTTGTGCATTGAGCTCTCTAATTTCTACCCTTTGTCTGCAGTCTCTTTCTGGTCTTGATCCGGTGTTTGAGGAGGAGTTGAATTGTAGAGTGTTACGCTACGTAATCCCGCCCAACATGAAAACTACCATACATGGAGAGGAACTAGCTATGCAGGCTTCTGAGACCCCTGCACCAACTGCTGTAAGGTAAAATGGTTGGGTGGTGGTTAATGAATATCCCTCTTAGGGCTTTTCAGTGCCCGAGGCAGACTGTACGATTAGATGTAAAGTTCCAAAAGTACTGCATACATTTTCATACTAATATATAATTTACAAAGCAATATTTAGAATGATTACCTCTTTGTAGATAGTAGATCCTATGGAGAGCGCCAAGTATTGGGGTAGAAGTCCTTCCTCACTGGCTCCAAATCCAGATCTTGCAACCAGTCAAAGAACTCGTGTAATATTCACAACAGTATAGATTTATAACAATTAAACCAGTACAGAATTGACATTAAACTATGTAGATTTAAGCCATTCATCATGTTACATAGAGAAACGAACAAAAATTTTTACACTAAGACATCAAATGGAAAAAACAGATACAGTTCTATTGATTTATAAAAAGGAGGATTACAACTATTGGTTGTACCAAGCCCTCCTCTGTTGATCATAAGATCATGTCCAAGTTGAAAAAATGCTCAAAAATATAAGTGCTCAGAAATGGTTGCAATTTGAACGATTGGAAAGGCCTCGTTGCTGCGATTCTAGCGCCGTGAACGAGACTCAAAACCAATGTCGTATGTGAAAGTTATGAAGGTTTGAAGTATCCAGTAAAATCCATTAAAAGATTGTTTGACCTCAGTTTGACTTTATGAAATTTTTTGAAAATATATATATATATATATATATATATATATATATATATATATATATATATATATATATATATCTGTTTGGTAAATTTTTGCATTAAGGTTTGTTGGCCTATCAGTGGGCACCATGTGGCCTGCCCGGAGGCCGCTACGTGGCCCTAGGCTGAATGTGTTTTTGGGTGGAAAAATTATTTGGTACTCTACAGGAGTCGAACTCGAGCCTTCCGCCCACAAATGAACCAACCTGACCAGTTGGGCTTCACATTTTTCTTAACAGTTATTGAAGTCGGGTTGGATTTATGTTTTCAATTTGAAACAGGCAGAAGGAAAAGGGGCTAGCCCCTTAAGGCTAGCCCGTAAGCATGTAATCGTAAGCATGTGACCAATGGACTAAGCCACAGTAGAAAAGGATTTAGGGGCTAGCCCCAATAGCACATGACCTTGACGCTTGAACCATGGTCTTAAGGCCATAACCTCCACGGTTGTAAACGGTTATGAAACCATTGCCACATGTGCCCAAAGCATGATGTAACATTTAATAGCAGCAGTTAAGGGCGGTGTTAATGGCAGGTTTAAAGCACATGTGACCACCCGTCCTCAAACATTTAATGCAACTACTAATGGTCTCGATAGATTTGGCACATTTTTCCATTTTTGGTGGTGTATGCCATGTTTAGTGCACTTAATTGGAGTTCCTCCAGTTTTGGAGGAGGATTTTGGGGGACATTGGGAATTTTTTTTTTTTTCCATTTACAAGAAAAAAAGATGAAATTTTAGTCAATTTTGGGTCTCTTCGACCTTCTGGAGAGTTTGGAATAGGTTTCAGAGCGAAAATAGGTGTTTTACAACAACGTTTTCTTCATGGAAGAGGAAAGAGCCATTAGGGCCATCAGGGAGATGGAGTTGTATTGGGTTGTACTTCACTATTTAAGGTGAAACAAAATCCATTTTTAGCTTATTTATGTCCTCTGAAGTCAAATTCACAGCTTTTTTTGCCTGTTCAGGCATATTTTTCACTATGTAACCATTTTGAGAAAATTAATAGAGCAAGGACATGCCATTAGGGACCCTTGGATCGGCAGATGTAGCCTAGGAGGGGTGAACTGACTCATCATTCTTCTGTATTATGATATGGTGAAGTTTACTTGCTTTGTATTTCTACTGTGATATATTAGACAGTAAATTTAAATAACAAATCCTCACACATAAAACTCATAAATATTACCAAAACTACTTTGTTTAACCTGCCAGTCACAGAGAAAACTTTTCACACTAAATTAAATGGAAATGGATACTTTACATAACAATACAAATTGTTTCATTTTCAGATCAAATGGTATCAGAGCTAGAGTTTTACTCTGCATTTGTTCTTGTGCAAAGATATAGTTGACTTTTTGCAAGTTTTGATGCTTACTAGGCTTAAACTCAAGAGAGGGGAAGGACACTTGGTTAGAAAAAAAAGTAATCCTTAACCAAGAAGGGCCAGAGAGCCACCTCCAAGATCCATAGAAGAAGCCTCAAGCATGTCTTCAAGAGAAGGAGAATTTCTTGAATACATTGATCCTAAAGAAGAAGAACGGGTGTTCCAAAAGGCTTTCTTGGACATGACAGAGATGGTGAGGATGCTCTACCAAGAAAGGAATGACAGGCTTGTAGGAGAAGGGTCTAGACACCAAAAATAAGGAGAGGGTTCTTTAGGAGGAAAGAAAAGTGATAACAAGTCAAAGAAAGGACATGGAGGTAATGGTGATCCACCATCCCCATCTTCATCCTCTTCCTCTACATCGTCATCCTCTAATTTGGTGAATCAATCTCACAAGTCTAAAACCACTGGTAAAAGTCCATTTTTAAAGCTTGATGTTAAATTTGAGTTTCCTATGTTTAATGGTGAGGTCAATGTAGAGAAACTTGACAATTGGATAAGACAGTTTGAGGTTTACTTGAAGATACAGAACCTTCATGACGACGACACCAAGATACAGTTAGCCTCTTTGAGAATGGATGGAGCAGCATTGATATGGTGGGAAGCCAAGACCAAGGATGAAATTAAAAAAAATGGTAAGATCACTTTATCATGGGCTGAATTTATTACTACAATTAAAAATAAATTTTATCCATTAGCTCATTTACAAAAGGCTATCATGAATTGGAAAAACTTCAGACAACTTAAGGGAAAAAATGTACAATACTACACCCAAGAGTTTAGGAGAAGAGTACTCTTATTAGGGGTAGAATTACAAATTCAAGATAATTTTCTGAAATATATAGGTGGTTTGCACAGCTACCTTAGGCATACTATCCTTATGTTCAACCCTACTAGTGTAGATGAAGTTTGTGTACAAGCTACGCATTTAGAGGCTAGAGGGAAAAACACTTTTGATGAGGGTAGAAACAAGCCTTTTAAGGGGAAAAACAAAGATAAAACCTCTAAGGGAAAAGGAAAAAAGAATGCATCTGTCAAACAAGAGGGTGAGAAAGTGATATGTAAACACTGTTCAAGAGAATGCCATGAAGAGAAAAACTGTTGGAAATTTAATCCTGAAAAAAGAACTCAGTTTAACAAAAATAATGGTAAGAAGGAAATTGCAGCTACTACAACTACACCACAAGACTTAGGTGATGATTCAGGTGATGAAACCAAAATTGCAGCCATGGGTTTGAAGAGTGTGAAGGAAAGGAAATTGAAACTAAGCCAAGCACTATTACTTCAAACTGTGATGTACAAGCTCCAAATGAGGAAGAAAGAATTGAATTGTTCCATGTGAGGGTAGTCTCAAAACATACAAAAATTGACACATTGTTTGACAGTGGGTCACAAGAAAATATCATATCAGAAGACTTGGTCAAAAAACTTAAACTTGAGACCATTCCACATCCAAAGCCATATCCACTTGGGTGGATATGCAATTATGCAAACTTACAAGTCTCAAGAAAGTGCATATTGCGTTTTGTAATTACTTCACACTTTATTGACACTGTTGAATTTGATGTAGTGTCGCTTGATATATCAGGAATTGTTTTGGGAAGTATTTACTTATTTGACAGGAAAGAAATCTTCCATCGCCGTGAAAATAAGTATCATCTTTTCAAATATGGCGAGGAGTGTATTGTCAGAGCACATCGCAAAAAGACAAATATCGCGATGGTAAATGCGGGACAGGTAAAAAGGCTAGTGAATTCTAGTAAGAGTTTTTTACTTCTTATGGTTAAACCTAAGGTTGATGTGAATCATAAGTCATTTGAAAATTGTGATTCCAATTTAAAATCAGATTTATATGATGTAGTTAATGCACATCATGAGATGTTTTGGGAACCAACAGGTTTTCCTCCTAAAGGGGAGATTCAGCATGAAATACAGTTGCAACAAGATTGTCCTCTTCCTAACATAGGCATGTACCGCATGTTTTTCATGGAGAATGTTGAAATAAAGAGGAAAATTAAGGACTTGTTGGAAAAAGGTTTCATAAGACCAAGCACTTCTCCATGTGGGTCACCGATAGTGTTGATTCCAAAGAAAGATGGAACTTGGCGCATGTGTGTGGACTTCAGGGCATTGAACAAAATAATGGTAAAGAATCGTTACCCGCTCCCAAGGATAGATGATTTGTTAGATCAGCTGAAAGATGCTAAATATTTAACTAAGTTATACTTACGTAGTGGTTATCATCAAGTTATAATTGTAGAAAGTGACATTTGGAAGACAACATTTAAAACCAAATAGGGACTCTTTGAGTGGCTTGTCATGCCATTTGGTTTATGCAATGCACTTGAAAATTTCATGCGGGTAATGGATGATGTATTACATCCTTTTATTGATGATTTCATTATTTTCTACTTATATGAAATCTTAATTTTCAGCAAGACTAGAGAAGAGCATGTCATGCATGTTGAGAAAGTACTTGATGTTTTGAACAAAATTCAGTTATTTCTTAAAATGTCAAAGTGTGAATTTGGAAAGACTTCTCTGATATATTTGGGACACATAGTAGGAGGAGGTTCTTTGAGAATTGATACTTCTAAGGTAGAAGCCATTGTGAATTGGCCTACTCCCAAATCCATTACAGAGGTAAGAATTTGTTTGGGTGCAGCTCAGTATTGGAGGAAGTTTATTTCTAACTTCTCTGCCATAGCAGCTCCTATGAATGCAGTGACAAGTGTGAACCATGCTTTCCAAAGGGGAGGTAGGCATCAGAAAGCTTTCAAGTCTTTGAAAGAGAAGATAAGTTCAGCTCCAGTTCTTGCATTACTGGACTGGAGACAACCATTCAAGATTCAGACCGATTCTAGTGATTACGCTATGGGTGCAGTTCTCTTACAACATAGTAAGCCTAACACATTTCATTTTGAGACATTTAATGGTGTTGTTGTGAATTATCCTAGATATGATAAGGAGTTGTATGTGTTGGTAAAAAGAATCAAAAAGTGGAAACACTATTTGATGGGCAAATAAATAGTTGTTCATGCTAACCATCAACCTTTATAGTACTTGCAATTGCAAAGTAAATTACAGCAGTCACGACATTTCAGATGGATGGGTTTCCTACAAAAATTTCACTTGGTAATAAGGTACAAGAAAGTTATTTTCAATAATTTTGTTGATATGCTTTCAAGGCCTATTATTATTGGTACTAATTTACTTAAGAATGATTCTATTGTACATGAGAGCTACATAGAACAGTATGCATTAGATGTTGATATTAAGGATGTGTATGCTAACTTGAGTGAAGGGAATCATGTCAAGGAGAATGATTATCACTTGCATAATAATTTGATGTTTCATATGGGCAAGTTATTTATACACAAGGGGAGAGACTATGTGTCGTGATAGAAGCTCATTCTTCTATTATTGCTGGACATTTCTGGGTAAGCAAAACGGTGGCACATTTATAGAGGTATTGTTATTGGCCTCGCATGGTAGAAAGTGTTTCACATTTCATTAGAGGTTGTTCATTATGTGCTACAAGCAAGCCTAGAAATAGGAAGCTTGGTTTATATATTCCATTTCTGATACCTTCTAGACCATGGGGAAGTGTTTCTATGGATTTTGTGGGAGGTCTACCATTGTCTAGAAAGCAACATGATTATCTTTATGTAGTAGTTGATAGATTTAGAAAGATGTGTATTCTTATGCCATGTAAGAAATCTATAACTGCTGAACAAACTGATGATTTATATTTTCAACATGTATGGGTTCATTATGGCTTGCCTGCTTCTATTGTTAGTGATAGGGATTCCAAATTTGTTGGAAATTTTTGGTCCAATTTATGGAAGATGATGGAAACCAAGTTGAAGAAGAGTACTTCTTTCCATCCACAAACATATGGCCAAACAGAGGTAGTGAATAGAACCATTGTAAATCTCTTGAGAGGTTATTGTAGCGAGCATCCCAAGCTTTGGGATGAGTACTTGCATTACATTCAGCATGCTTACAACCAGGCCAAGCACTCTTCTACAAATACTTCACCTTTTGAAGATTGTTTTGGGTATTTGCCTAAGTCACCTTTAGATTTCATTCTTGAGAAGGATGTTTCCATTGATGGGCATAGTGACATTAACAAAGGTCACATTTTCATTGAAATAATTCATCTCATACATCAACAGGTTCAAGAACAGCTTGAAAAAAGTCAAGGAAAGTACAAGGAGAGGCATGACAAACACAGAGTTGATCATAAGTTTCAAGAAGGAGATGAGGTATGGCTGCATATTATTAAGGAAATAATGCAAGGAGAAGGTAAAAAGTTGAAGCCTATTCATTATGGTCCATTCTATATTCTTAAACAAGTTGGAAATAATGCTTTTCAACTAGAATTGCCTTCATATATGCAAATGTATTCCATTGTGAATGTGGAAAATTTACGTTTGTATGAACCTCCTTTAATTGTTGATCATGAAAGTGACATTCAGATGCCATCCATAGATGATTTCTCGATAGAATTTTTGGATGAGCTGAAGGAGGATGCTATCCTTGATAGTAGGACACACACTTTGAGGAGGGGAAGTGTCGATTATCTTCAGATTGGTCTTAAAGGTAGCAAACCGAGTAAGGAAAAATGGATGGAGGTGGAAAAGGTGAGGGATCTGTAGCTTCATCTTCTGAAAAGTTAATTGAAGGCTTTTGGGGTCCAAAAGCTTCCCAATGGGGATGTGTGATTAGGAGATCATGTCCAAGTTGAAAAAATGCTCAAAAATGGAAGTGCTAAATTTTTTTTGCAATCTGAATGACTGAAAATTCCTTGTCGATGTGATTCTGGTGCCATGAACGAGACTCAAATTCGATGTCGTATGTGAAAGTTATGAAGTTTTTAAGTCTTCAGTAAACTCCATTAAAAGACTATTTGACCTCAGTTTGACTTTATGAAAAATTTTGAAATATATATATATATATATATATATATATATATATATATATATATATATATATATATATATGTGTGTGTTTGGGAAATTTTTGCATTAAAGTTTGTTGGCCTATCAATGGGTGCCACATGGCCTGCCTAGAGGCCGCCACATGGCCCCATGCCGAATGTGTTTTTGGGTGGAAAAATTATTTGGTACTCTACAGGAGTCAAACCCGGGCCTTCCACCCATAAATGAACTGACTCGACCAGTCGGGCTTCACATGTTTCTTAATAGTTATTGAAGTCGGGTTGGATTTATGTTTTGAATTTGAAATAGGCAGAAGGAAAAGGGGCTAGCCCGTAAGCATGTAACCATAAGCATGTGACCAGTGGAATAAGACATGGAGGAAAAGGGTTTAGGGGCTAGCCCCAATAGCATGTCACCTCGGCGCTTGAACCATGGCCTTAAGGCCATAACCTCCATGGTTGCAAACGGTTATGAAATCGTTGCCACATGTGCCCAAAGCATGATGTAACATTTAATACGAGGGGTTAAGGGCGGTGTTAACGACGTGTTTAAAGCACATGTGACCGCCCTTCCTCAAAAATTTAATGTAACTGCTAACGGTCCTGACATATTTGGCATGTTTTTCCATTTTCAGCGGTGTATGCCATGTTTAACGCAGTTAACTTGAGTTCCTCTAGTCTTGGAGGAGGATTTTGGGGGACACTCGGCAAAAATTTGTTTTTTTCATAACTTTTTCAATTTTCGACCAAAAAAGATGAAATTTTAGTCAATTTTGGGTCTCTTCAACCTTCTGGAGAGTTTGGAATAGGTTTCAGAGCAAAAGGAAGTGTTTTATAGAAAAAAAAATTTCAGGGAAGAGGAAAGAGCCATTAGGGCCATCAGGGAGATGGAGCTATATTGGGTTGTACTTCACTTTTTAAGGTGAAACAAAAGCCATTTTTAGCTTATTTCTATCTTCTAAAGTCAAATTCACAGCTTTTTTTGCCTTTTTAGGCATATTTTTCACTGTGTAACCATTTTGAGCAAATTAATAGAGCAAGGACATGCCATTGGGGAGCCTTGGACCGACAGATATAACCCAGGATGGGTGAAATGCCTCATCATTTTGTTGTGTTATGATATTGTGAAGTTTAATTGCTATGTATTTTTGCTATGATATATTAAATAGTAAATTTAAATAACAAATCCTCACACATAAAACTCAGAAATATTACCAAAACTACTTTTTTTAACTTGCCAGTCATGGAGAACACTTTGCACACTAATTTAAATGGAAATGGATAATTTGCATAATAGTAAAAATAGTTTCATTTTTAGATCATCTGTCTCCCAATTCCTCCCTCTCTTTCTCTATCTCTGAGTGTGATGATGCTTGAGCCAAGGATTCTCAATGAATCTCGCCTATCTTCAAGCCTCACACTTCAACAATGAAATTCTGCTCCACATGTAATCAAACCTTTGACCTTAGACCAAGAGCACAAACATCCAATTTATAGTAAATGGAGAGGACAAACCTTTCCAATCCTTTCAGCCAATTCAAATTAGGCAAGATCTATATTTTCCCTATATTTTCTTTGCTTTTTCCTTCCATAGGAGTTTAGTTTTGTTTGGAAATGTCTAATAAAAGGTTTGTGCCATAAGTTTATTATTTTTGAACTGACTCTTTTTGAGAAAAATATGGAAATGCCAGTCATTTTCCGCGAGATATTTCACTTTTCACATTCAAGCATGGATAGTGTTGCCCCTTAGGCAAGACAGAGCATTACCCTAGGCACTAACACTCCCTTTGTATGTCTAGGTTGCATTATAACTCGGCCTAGATGTCTCTGGGGGTGCGTTACCTTAGAAAAATGGGCATTTCCTGGGTCATTTTCTTCCTTGCACGTTACCTTCTCCTCTGAGCTGATGAGGAGGTAATTTTCCCTGTAACAGATGCCCCCTAAAGTGTGAGGTGATGCGAAGATGATGGCCGAAATAATTTATAATAAATGTAGTAGAATGAGAGGAGTTTGGAAGACTAAGGAGAACCTGAAACAACAACAACATATGTCAGAAATATAAGTATTTGTCCTGAGTTAGGAATTGCCATGCTCAGTAGCTGTATCAAAATGCTTTCTCTAAAAAAGAGATATGACCAGTGTGTCCACCGGTAAGCACAATGTGGAAGCATCTGTCATGATAGGATCGATCTAATAAGATATCTTCAAAAACAATATCACAACTTGGGAGAGGAAACACAGCTGAATGATGTAAGCCTCAACCTAAGGTCTTTGGCTGCCACTTCACTAAACTGCATATTTTTTCACATGTGAATGAAGGAGTTGTAGTCAAACATGTGGGAAATCATCTAATACCAGTCAATAATGAAAAATTTTAATAGATGTGAGGGTGGCCACTGATAATGATGCTGGTCCCCAAGATGCACAGTGCAATCTAGTGAGTGTGAATAAAAGGAGTTGATGTTGAACTCCCGTAGAATCATTCAATCGGGAGCCAATAATGAGAACCCCCAATCAAACACAAGGTAACCTACCCCTGATGTCTGCAAGCACTTGGGTACTTATTTGTTTATGTATCAACTTGCTATATAAGATGTTGAAGTTGATAGGAAGAGATCTGTCAAAAGGTAGGCATTGAGGCGTCCTACATCAGTCGACACAAAACAGGAAAAGATGATTTTGTTTTGGAGATAGTTAAGAGCAAATGGGAGTAAATGACGACAAATAATTTCTGGTATATGATGGTGTGGCTAATACAGGAAGCAGTAGATAGCAAGATCCTCTTGAACAATAGAAGGCATAGTAATAGGGTACAAATTAGCTTAGCTTAATGAACACCAAAGACTGTCAAGATTCACCAATGGAGGGGCATTGGTATACGAAGGCTAAACTCATAGAAGGTAGGGTTCAGCTAGTGGCGAGTGAATTTTCTGGGAAGTGCCATGTTCACGATTTTGTGCTATCAAATTGACCTTTAGAGTATAACAGAATAAGTATCCACTTTGTCCAATTTTTTCCCCATCTGATTAAGTTTAATGAGTCCAGATGGGTAAACTTGGTGATCTTTTAATATTTAGAGAGTCTGAAGAACATCGTAAAAGACAACTCCAGGGGGTACCTTTGTCATGTTTGATAACTGGCCGTGACGAAGGGAGAATAGTAAGCCCGACACAATTCATTTTCCATAAGTTAGTCCATTGAATCAGGATAAAGTGATAAACCTATGTTCAATGGACGTCTACCTCATTTTGTTATGAGTACAAGGAGATGGAGTAAAATCAATATTCTTTGTGAAACTTTAACGAGTTCGACGAAGAAAAACTCGATGTTCTCTGTGAAATTTTAACGAGTCCAATAAAGAAAAACTCGATTACTTTTTCAGTTTTTTAATGAGCTAGAAAAAGATGGAAAAGAATGGCTTATATTTCTTCATCATAGTAGTTTAACGAGCCCGATGAAGGTAAATCAGGGTTTTTTTAGTTTTACAAGCTATAAAAAAATTCCTAGAAAGAAAGGTCACCACCGGGTCGAACATGGTCAAATCTTCACATGAACACTATCAACTCATCAGAGCATCTATGACGTTTAAAAACCAATAGTTGCGATAAAATATAGTAGGAATTTACCAATTTTAGCAGACTAGTTGAGTGATTCATACCTCTAGAATGTGTATAAGAAGGCAACATACCTTCATTTTCATTGTTTTGAGTGTTGTGATAGAGCTCTGGAGTGAAAAAAGAAGTGAAACATCTGCTGTCGATTGTGGACAATCCAGGCAATGGTTTTTGATTTCCTGAGATTTGGGTAAGAGATTGAGCCTTCATCTATCTTTCCATTGTCATTTTAGTTGTTTTTACTAGCTGAAAATTGGGTTTTTAGCAGGCCCTAAAAATTTTAAGCGGCTAATGCGAGTGCCCAGTATCAGGGCCGCATTAAATGCGCTACCTATTAAGGGAAAACACGTTAGCACACTCTGATTTGCACTAGGGCCCACATTTGCCGGAAAAATCATTTTTTAAACTTGTTTTGTTCAATCCCAAAGTGTTTCTACCAAAAAAAAATCCATTGGAAACATGTCTTGTGTAGGTGTGAAGCAATTTACCATGAGTATTTGGCGTGAAAGAGAGCATGAATGGGAAGAACGCGAAATGGTCACTGATGCTGCTACTTTTCTAGTTCTCCACAGATGCAGATTACTAAAGTATGCTTGTTTAGAGTTGATGACAGGGCAAGAAGACATTCTGATATGGATCATCCAGCAGTGGGATGATTGGCGGCATGTCTTTCGCATTGGGGGTAACGAACTCTCTATCTTATAATATGACATATACTACTTAACTGGCCTGTCATGCAAAGGACCGAGATCCAATTTGACAGGTTCCAGAGATGATCCCTGCACTACTCCAGATTTGATCCAAACTCACTACATAAACAACACTGCGCCGGTAAGAAACTGGGTGCCCATAGATCAAGTGGTATCAAGACCGATGAGGTCTCTCTTGTGGATGATAGTTTTCTTGGCAGGAGCCAAGATTCAACACATGGCCACCAAGGCACAGGTATTGTTGGCGTTGGATTGCATTCAGCCTCAGGTTTTCGACTGGTGCGAAGGTGTTGTCTGTAGGGTTTGAGAAGAACTGATAGCATGTAGGACCTGGACCCAGTGAGAGTTTGGGTATGGCACACTGATTGTTTCCTTCATACTAGAGCATGTGCTCGCATTGAAGCCATGGATGATCACAGATGCAATGAGACCATGAGAGCCAAGACTGGCTTGTTGGTCGGCTTTGATGCTACAGACTGGAGAGGGTCCAATTTTTCATTATTTTGATGATGCATGCTTCAAGTGGCTAGATGGCCAGATCCTAATGGTTGAAGGTTATCCTTATGCAGGGATGAACTATACAAGAGATTTAGAATTGATACTTCCACCAGGAAGTCTATAATATTCCTAAATTAGCACACAGCTAATTGGAATATTAAATTTTGATTTTTCTCTTAGATAGAGGAATAAGAGGGTATGGAGACCCATAAATCTCCTTAGTAGGAACAAAAGACACTCCTAGTGTGAAGGGAGGTCACCTAAAAGGTGGATTGAAGACCCTTAGCTGTGAAAAATAGTTGGAGCTGAAGACTAGGTCAACTTTGACCAAATCAAACAACGTTGTTATGGAGGAGTGGCATTCATGGTGGGACAGCACAGTTTTGGAGGGAGATTGATTGCATGGAGGTAGTGACTTAATTGAGTGGGGCCAAGGGTGAGGAATCTCATAAATTATATAAGGAAAAGGATGGCCGCCATATGAGGTTATGTTTTGGATTATTATTTTATATATGGTCTGTTTAGACTCGTTTCTCTCTTAAGTTGGTTAGATAAGATTGCAGTGTTGTTTATCACAGGGTGTTCCCACACAGGAATCCCACCTATTTCCTTGAGAGGCCTCTTGGAGGAGTATTGTGTTACATTTCCACACTCAAGCTTAAGGCCAACCTATAGCTTTCTTCATCAGCGCAATTTCTGCTTAGAGTTGTGCTGTGTTGCAGGATGCAACAGTGGAGAATTATATTGGGTTACTTCAGAGCTAGTTTTGCAATGGAGGAAGATTTCCATCCATTGGAAGGCCTTTAAAGAAGCCCCCCTGGGATTTATTGACATATTTGGCATCATGAAAAGGACTATTTATCCCCTACAACGTATTTTCAGTCCAGATCTATGTTATTTTAGGGAGGAGTTGCAGGGGTGATTGCAGTGGTTGTTTTGGGAGTTGATTTATTTAGTGGAGGAGCCATTCTTTCATCCAGAGGATCTATTGGAGAAGAGTTGTAGGTTTCTATATCAGCTTCAGTCATATATTATCATTTCTATTGTTGCATCATACCTTCATCCCTAGGGCTACAACTTACATTGGCACATTGTGTGCATTTTCCGTAAACCCTCTTGGGTTGTCTTGGAAAGCCGATCTAGTGCCCAAATTTTCATTTTTAGTATCTATTGGGACCTATATCAATAATTTTGTATCACTGTATGATCTCCAACTATAGTAATGCTTAATATGACTGCGATGTATCATCTCTCTGGCATTTTGTATTGTAGCAGCAACTCATATTTGGGAGTGATTGTTTATGGGAGGTTTGTTCCCTCATTTCATATGATTTATGCCTCAATCTTTGTATTTATTTTTTGTTCTTATACATAATTTTACGGCTCTATATTGGTCTCCATTGTTTATGTGTTGATTTACACTTTTATTTCCAATTTTTTATTCATATATTGTTGCTTCCCCATTTGGGAATATTATAGTGGTATCGGGGCATAATCTTGACTCAGCCTATGGATCTCAGCCATATGCTATCAAGAGAAAGAGATCAGAATGATGGAAATAATGAGTTTTATCTCATTTCTCTTCAAATCTAAAAGGGACCTCACTAAGGAGGTCAAGAAAAGAAAAGTGTAGGAAAAAAATGAAACCACAATAGGGTTTCATGATGAGGAAGGTGCACGTACTTCCTATCAGCAAAAAGAAGAACTGGTATTGCATAGAGCTCCAAAGAAAAGCACTATGCCAATTTATTTTGAAGAAGAATACAATAGGCATGGAGATGGAGGACACTTAGATCATGAGATTCTAAGTGAGTATCTTTCATCATATAAGTCTCAACCTAGAGCTTTCAAGGAGAATCTAACTCTCCCACAGTTCATTCAGATCAAAGAAGACTGTGATGATTTATATTTTCTCTGATTGATAAGGTCATCCAAATGTAAAAGAAACTTGGGGAATGAAGTTGGATGCATTTTTCACTATATACATTAGTAGAAGAGAAGTTGTTGAGCATTTAGACTACCATGAGTTAGACGAAAAGCAAACATTTGGTGGTTCATCCATTTGAATCATGTAAAAGTGAATGCATATGTAGATTTTACTCAAAGGTTGATCAAGAAGTTTGACAAGAATAAATCAAAGGAGAATAAACTTCCACCACCACTTGCTACATGAGCACTTGCACCCTTAAAAAGTGGTCTGATCTCTTGACATTTAGAGTCCCATGCACCATTCTGGAGATGCATGAGGAGGAGGAGACTTGTACCAGCGCTGATGCAACCATAGAGGAGCAGCCATCATCATTAGTAGTTGGGGAATTCATCACACCAGAGGAAGGAACCCTTGTAGTAGTACAAGATGTTCCCAAGCTTTACCAAGGCCAATATATGATTCCACTGCATTATTTCCTTGCACATCTGTGGAGGATTGTGGGAATGCTCCACCATTTATAAACCTAGGGTTAAAGCACATTTCCTAATTTAGAGCGGCCAGTTATCATTCTTGTTGAGCGACCTTGAGTTTTTGAAGAGCCCATAAATAGTCATCTATTTATTCATTGTTGAGATGCACATAACTCTTGGGATTGGATTGGGTGTAGATTTTTGGAGGATAGGATGAGTATTGTCTTTAAATCCAATGCGAACTATGTTCATCATTGAGCATGGTATTGTTGGGTCTCAATCTAGTCTCCTAAACTGAGCTCATTTAATTGTCAACCAGGATTTGTAAACTGCTGAAGTGAAGTGTACCATATGTACCTAGGTGCTTGTTTCCTAATGCGTTGTGTGTAGTGTTTTGTGATGTTTTTGGTCTTTTGGTGTTGATTTATGATGTTTTTGGTCTTTTGGTGTTTTATGTTCACAATGAACTAATGGAAAGAAGTTGATGGTCAAAAACAGAGTTAAGCCTAATGTATGGAATGGTAAATGCAATTGAAAACAATGAAGCAGATTCTGAACTATGACTGAATAGAAACAAAAGCTTGATAATGACTTCTTAGGCATATGACACAAACTAAACTTGAGAAATGATCATTAAATATGCAAATCTTCTAACTAAACAATTAAACACTAATGATGCAATACTCTATCCTAAGCTCTTTTATTCTATGATTAATTCCTAGTTCTATTCTGCAATTTAATTGAATGTCACAAAACTTATACTCAAAGAGTTATTGGTTTCTTTTCAAAGTAGTTCTTTTGAGGAAGAGCTCTGTTTATAAAATGTTGAGGAATTTGCAGAGATACTTCAGACCTTATAGTGATGTTATCTTCTGTTCCTATGGTTATGGATCACTTTGTAGTTTTCAAAACAAAAAGATATTTGTAAATAATGAAGGCTGTCTTGTGAATCCTAACAACTAAAGTAACTTATTGTGCAAAGGATGACAGTGTGACTATGAGATGCAAGTGCAATGAGTTAATTTAAGCATGAACCTAAGATGCTTCTAAACTAGAACAATGTTAAGCTATAAGTCATCATCAAACTTGAAATGAAGTAACTGATCATGAATTAAATGCAAATGAAACTCCGGAGTTGTTCTAACTATACTAACATGCATTAATCTATGAAGTTACACAATCTGTTTGTTCATCATTAGTGATATTTTGGAAGAGTTCCTTCTTGTGGAAGAGGTAGAACAATTCTGACTGTGTACTTGTATGCAATTGAAAACAAATGAACTGAAAGCAAATGAAAAACTAAGTTATCACACCCATACCCTACTCGTCATTATGATATCTTGGGCAAGCGTTTAAGAGTGAGATCAGAGTTGATACTTAGTAAAAACACACAATTAAATCATTCATTATCACAGTCATATCTTGAACTTCTTAAGGATGTATTGGAAGAATTTCTTCTTGTGGAAGAGTGATGAGAACAAGTGTAACTGTGATAGTGGATAGCAAAAAATACAACTAAATCCTATATTACCATAGCTATTCTTCATTCATTGTTATGATCTTTTGGAAGAATGTCTTCTTGTGGAAGAACTGGAATGAATATAACTACAGTATCTAGTTAAAAACAAATACAAATTCAACTCCTATCCTACAATACCATAGTCATTAAACATTCATCATTTTGGTCTGTTGGAAGAGTGTCTTCTTGTGGAAGAGCTGGAACGAATATGACTACACTAGCTAGTTAAAACAAATACAAATTTAACTCCTATCCTACAATACCATAGTCATTAAACATTCATCATTTTAGTCTGTTGGAAGAGTGTCTTCTTGTGGAAGAGCTAGAATGAATACGACTACAGTAGATAAAACAAAAAAACTATCAATTCAAATGCAAAACGTAAAGACAGCTAAGAAAAACTTATCTAGTTTACGCAAAAGAAATCCGTACAAGAGGCAGGGGCCCTCTACCACTTGACGGCATTCAACTCCAAATTAAATCACGCCTTCAAGATAACTTTGTCTGCTCCATTAACGATGCAATAGTTTGAACATAATGCTCTGTATCTTCAAAGACGTAACACAGAGTTTACACAAAATCTAGCAGCAAATCTAACACAAAATCTCTCTAAATAAGCTCTCGGTCTACTCAAGAGTTTATAAAGTAAATGCAAGTAACAATAATTACAACAATTTAGGAATAATGTCTTTCCTTATCCGAATCATCTTAGGAGTCTTTGAGGTGGCTACGTGAAGGAGAAAAGACACCTGGACTGAGACAGTCCTAGTAGGAGTCTTCCTTCACAAATGTGTTCCCACGTGCATAACCGTACCCAGAATTCATTTCCTCTTCCATGATGAGCAACACACCATGTAGGCACGACGTGGATCATGCCCATATGCGTTTTTCCTCAAGAGGCCACCCGGAACATACTCAAACATAAAGGTAGCTGCAGAATCGCCGGTTAGCTACGGAATGCCTGCATTCTGCAGCTAGTTCCGGTCAAAATGCTTAAAAATGGCAACAATCACAAAATTCAACAAGTCAGTCATGTAAACCATTCTAGAAGTAATTTTAACTATTTTTATTGATCAATTGGGTTTAAAATAGAAATGGACAAGGAAGAATGAGATAAAATGAGGTGAAGGAAAGCACAAATTTGAGGCTCAACATACCCCCACTGCTGTCTCTTTGCATGTCCTCATGCAAATTATCCTATGAATTCAGAGGCTTCTGCAAGGACATCTAATCCCCTTCTTCTCCTTTTTCTGGTAGCTAGAGGTCTTCTGGGTTTCCTGATAACAAGTTTGAACCTGAGATTGGTGAGTGCCCTGACTAGCTTTTTGTTCCTTGTCTTCAATTTCTCATTGGTCCTCTCCACTTTTTCTATATGCAGGGATAAGGTTGAGTTCATATCAGTTTTGAGTTTGATTTGATCTTTGAGAATTTCATTTTCATTTTTGATGTGTCTATTCAACAATTCCAACTCATACCTATCCCTCCTTAATATATCAATTTCAGACAGTGGAGGACTGGGGGTTCTTTCTCTGCTTTCTGAAGTTGTCCTCTCTAAGGTTTCCACATAATCATAGATTTCCTGTTGAGCAGGATCAATCTCAGGGGTGCCTTCATAAAAATCTTCTTCATCATCCTCTTCAATGGATGTTTCTTCATCCTCAATATTGATTACCCCTGTTTGTTTGATTGATGTTTTCTTCAATTTTCCCTTTAATCTGTGGCTTCTCCTAAGCCGAGAGGATCCCTCTCCTTTCTCTGTGGTAGATTCCTTTATTATCTTTTCTTCCTTAAGTTTCCTCCTGATTTGAGTCAACTTCTCCAAAATGACTTCTTCACTGCTTTCTTGAACTGGTTTGTCAATTTTATCTTTTGAAGTCCTCCATTTCCTACTTCTCTTTGTGGGCTGTGGTTCAGGTGATGGTTCTTTTGCTTCTTCAAAATTATTTCTTATTAAGAAATCATCCCATGTATCATTTGTTTTAGATAGATGATGCTCAATCAAAATTTTGACCAACCCATGATGATACAGGGTTGTCTCTAAAAACTGAACTCTTCTCTGAACACATGAAGCCATTTTCTTCAGACTTTGATACAAGAAATATGGTAGATTCAAATCTTCTCCTAGAAAATGCAACATTAGTCTAATGTGATAGACATAAAATATCCCATATCTACCCTCACATGTAACAAATTTTTGTAAAAGAAGTAGTATATTTCTCCATTTGCTTTTCAATGCTGTACTGGGAATTCCTTTCTTGAACACACTAACATCCATATTTGGTGATTTCAAAATTTGTTTCCAGGAGTCATTGTGGAATTCCCTATTTTTAAACCATCTCTCCCCAGTTCTGGATAATCCTGTAGCCTCTGCTATAAAAACTTCAGTAACAGTAAACTTGACATCCCCTATTTCAACTTCGGTTCCTTGGAATGATCTGGAAAATGTTTTGGTGACTTCCTTATGGAAGCCATTAAATTTTTCCAAAAATTGAAGCCATCCTATTTGTTGTAACATTTCCTTGCATTGTGGGTAACCTTCTAAATATTTTGAACCCACAGGTTCAGTCCTTACAATTAAACCCATGATTTTTTTCAATATCAAATTAACACTCTTCTACCCACAAAACAATGACTTTCACTTTCGTACTGAAATGGCTTCAAGCTCTAAATGAAAATGGCTTCAATTTTGGAATGACATACCTCTGATTTATAATAACAAATGCCTTTAAAACCTCGAACTGATATGCTTCTGTTGACAATTGAATGTCGGAGTGCTATGCCTTTGTTTGATGATGAAAGCAATTTCAAATTTCGAGTTGAAAATGTCTTTGATTGAAAATGGCAGATGGCTTCAAATTTCTTTTCGTGCAATACCTCTGGCTCTTAGTAGCAAAAGACTTCAAATTCAACGCTGCAACATCTCTGTCTCTGGTAACATAGACTTCAACTCAACATTACAACGTCTCTGTCTCCAGTAGCAAAAATCTTCAAATTCCAACGCTCTATCTCTGTTTCTGGTAGCAAATGGTATGCTTCAAACTTCAATCACTGCAACACCTCTATCTTTGGTAGCAAAAGACTTCAATTTTAGCACCTCTGTCTTTTGGTAACAACAGACTTTAAACTCTACACGGCCACAATTCTGTGTTGATAGTGGAAATGCTCCAAACTTCGTCCACAGTGATATGCTATCTGTTCACGGTATTAAGTGGCTTTGAGTCCTCACACTGTTATACTTCCAAATTTACCTCTTCTGCTCTGTTTCTGATGATAATAATATCTCTGGCTTCGGAATGGAATATCGGCTACGGAATGAAGTTATGGCAAATGATCACGGAATAGAGTAGTGGAGTGAGGTGGAGGGCTTGTATTAATGATTGAGGAGACGGCGGAGGATTTACGATGGCAGGGAAAATCATCATCATTAAATAACTTGGTTAAGAGTCGTGGGAAATTCAAATGCTTTGGCCGTTTCACCGCTTAAATGCTATCGAATATGAAATTTGAAATGGAAGATTTTAATACAAGGTCTGTAGAGGGTTTGTTTGGTGTTTGATCAATAAAACAATTAAAACAACCTTTCGAATAATCCACAACTAAACTATGCTAAACTTTTATGAAATGCCATCGTAATTTAAATTTGTTACCTCTGCCCTTTATTTGATCTTTTTGTAGCCTTTGTTGTCTCTGCTTATCTTTGGAGGAATCTTCATAATTTTCTTGATGCTTTTGATTCATGAATTCACTGGATCACTTTGTTGTAATTCTGATGTCTGCTGGTTGATGCCTTCAGGGTTTATAGCTGCGGAAAGACTGTCGGGCTGCAGAAAGGCTGATTAGTTGCAGAATGTCCACTGAGCTGCAGAATGTTCCTGTAGAATACTTTAATCATGAAAATGGAATGTTTTTGGAGTATGGATGAAATGTTATATGGTATGAATGAAAATGGATGATGAATTATGATATGTATGAAGTGGTTAATGGAATGAGATGGATTCAGTTCATGAAATGGAATGAAGGAACATAAGGGTTGTACTGCAGTTCATGACATATTTTATTCACTTATAGAAAGACATCAAATTCTGTGTTTTGACATGAAAATGAGATGAATGGAAGATGGAGTGAGATGAATGAGATGTGGAATGGAATGAAATATGAATGATGAATGAGATGGAGTATGGATGAATAAGTGAATGGAGTGAGATGAAATGAATCATAAGCACTATGGAACTGTACTTATGATTTTTATAACAGCTGCTTATAAAAAAAAAAAATGGGAAAAGTTAGAGTGTCAGAGAGACTCTGATTTTCACCCTATCTTTTCTGTATAAACATGCCAATCAATGATTGGTTTTCATGTTTATACCTTTATTTTTTTTTTATTTTTTTTATTTTTTCAAAAGAGAAATGCTTCAGAAAATTTAATCAAGTTGATGAAGAAGAGAGACTCTTCTTCATTAACTTCACATCATTGTCTTCTTGGAACTTCTTGACAAACTCTTCTCTTGAGAGTGGCTTGTGGTATAGCTTCAGTCTATGACCATTCACAAGAAAAGTGACCTCTTCTTCATCTATAGTTCTGATTTTTACCGCCCCATTATCAAAAATTCGAACAATTTCATATGGCCCAAGCCAATGTGTCTGAAATTTCCCTTGAAAATCCTTGAATTTTGAATCAAACAAGAGAGCCCAATCACCCTCTTTAAATTTCTTCTCCTTGATGTACTTGTCATGCCATCTAGCCCTTTGCTGTTGGACTAGACTTGTTTTCTGAACTGCATCTTGTCTGATCTCATCCAATTCATTAATTTGCTCCAGTCTATGCTTTTGTGTCTCCGTTAGATCAAGTCCTAGCTGAACCGCCATCTTGAATGTTTGAATTTGGAACTCTATAGGAAACAAAACTTGCTTCCCATAAACAAGCTCATAAGGAGTATGGCCTGTTGTGTTTCTCCATGTAGTTCTATAGGCCCACAAGGCTTCAAGAAGCCTATCTACCCAATCTCTTCTATGTAGATGAACAGTCTTTGTTAGGATCCCTTCAATGACTTTATTAGTGGATTCCACTTGACTATTTGCTTGTGGATGATAAGGAGTAGATGTTCTATGTCTGATTTTGTACTTCTCCATCATTTGCTCCACTAGCCTTGATGTAAATTGAGCTCCTTGATCTGTAACAATTTCCCTTGGGACACCAAAACGAGTGAAAATATCCTCAAAAAGAAAAGTAATTATAGATGATTCATTAGCAACAAGTAATGGTTTAGCTTCTACCCACTTAGTAACATAATCAGTGCAAACTAATATATATTTCTTTTGTTTTGATGGAGGACTAATAGGTCCTACAAAATCCAAAGCCCATTTTTCAAAAGGTTCAATGTGTACCTGAGGTTGTAATGGCATCTCACCTGAAGGAGAAGGTTTCCCTACCCTTTGGCAACTGTCACACCTTTTTACATATTCCCTTGCATCTTTGAACAAGGATGGCCAATAATATCCTAAGTTAAGGATCTTATAAGCTGTCCTCTTATCTGCAAAGTGTCCGCCACAAGGTTCATCATGACATGCCTTGAGAATTTCAGGCATCTCATCTTCACGAACACACCTTCTAATGATCAAATTTGAACCTGTCTTGTACAACTCATTAGCGACCCATGAATATCTTGCACTATCATTAATGATTTTTCTTTTATCCCTTGCATTCATAATTAAAGGAAATTTTCCTGAAACTAAATAATTGGCAATATCAGCAAACCATGGAGTTTGAGTAGAGATTGCAAAAAGATATTCATCAGGAAATTGATCTTCAACCGCAGTGTCATCTTTGATATTTTGAATTCTAGACAGGAAATCAGCCACAGTGTTTTGTTTTCCAGGCCTATCTAGAATAGTAATGTTGAATTCTTGCAATAATAACAACCATCTTATAACTCCGCCATTAGTAATTGATTTATTCATTAAATATCTAATTGCAGAATGATCAGTGTGAACAAAATTTTCATAGCCTGTTATATAGTGTCTAAATTTGTTAATGGCATGAACAACAACTAAAAACTCTTTTTCAGTTACAGTATAGTTTAACTCTGCGGGAGTCAAATTTTTACTGATATAATAGATGGCATAGGGAATTAAATCTTTCTGTCCCAATACTGCTCCTAGAGCTGTATCGGAAGCATCTGTCGAGATATGAAAAAGTAACTTCCAGTTAGGTCCCCTTAATATAGGTGCTTCAGAAATTTTGGTTTTCAGGGTTTCAAAAGCTAACTGGCAATCAGAAGTCCACTTGAATTCACAATCTTTGGTGAGTAATTTGAAGAGAGGAGATGCTATTTTGGTGAAGTTTTCTATAAATCTCCGATAATACCCTGTAAATCCTAGAAAACTTCTAACATCTTTTTGACAATTTGGAATGGATAGGTTAGAAATAACTTCAACTTTCGCCTCATCTACTCTAATCCCATCCCCTGAAATTTGGTGCCCTAAAACAATACCTTCAGTGAACATCATAAAACATTTTTCATGACTAAGAGAAAGGTTTGCTTCTTGACATCTTTTTAAGACCTTTTCCAAGTTTTCTAAAGCCTCTTCAAATGTATCCCCATAAACCGTAAAATCATCCATGTACACCTCTACACAGTCATGTATCAGATCAGAAAAAATTCCTAATACTGCCCTTTGGAATGTTGCAGGTGCATTGCACAATCCAAATGGCAATACTCGGTAGGCATAAGTACCCCAAGGACAAGTAAATGTGGTTTTATCTTGGTCTTCAAGTGCTACTTGGATTTGATTGTAACCACTAAACCCATCTAGGAATGAAAAGTACTTTTTACCTGCTAGTGTATCTAATACTTGATCTATGAAAGGTAAGGGAAAATGGTCTTTAAGAGTAGCTTTATTCAGTTCTCGGTAGTCAACACACACCCTCCATTTTCCATTTTTCTTAGGCACAATCACCAAAGGAGAAACCCATTGACTATCTGAAATAGGATAGATGAAATTAACATTTAATAATTTTTGCAGTTCTTCCTTGACAATTTCCCTAAGATTTGGATTCATCCGTCTTTGAGGCCGTCTGATTGGTTTGCAATTTGCCTCTATATATATGTGATGAGTACAAGTCTTGGGACTTATCCCTTTCATGTCAGTGTATTCCCATGCATATGCAGAAGAATGTATCTGTAATACTTTGACTAACTCTTCTTGTTGAGATTTTTCTAGGTTTTTATTTATGTTCAAGGTTTTGCCTGGAAAAATTTCACTTGTAGAGCTGCCAAATTTGTCCATTGAATGAAGAGACATCTGTCTAGATGACAAGAACTCAATATTGGATCTCTCTTGAAATGATTCTTGTTTGTGTTCTGGAGAAGATTCAAAATTTTCTAGAGTATTCAGAATTTGATTATCTTCACTAATTTCTGAAATTGTGAAGAGTGGTTGCAAATATTCTTCATCCTCTATCCATCGAGTGTCATCTAGATCTGTAATTGTCCTAGCTGGAGGATATAAAGTGAATTTCTTTGTTGAACTTCCATCAGAAATATACATATCACCGGACCTACAACTAATAAAAGCATCACCTGTAGCCAACCAAGGTCTTCCTAGTATAACAGGATGGCCTCCTAGATTATTCTTGGGTGTCAGGATCATGAAATCCACAGGGTACTCCCAAGAGTCTAGGGACACCGGAATGTCTTCTATTACCCCATCTGGTCTGATCACAGATCTATCTGCTAATTGTAATAGTGTGGGTGTAAAGAGAAGATTAGGAAGTTTCAGTTTGTCCATGATTTGTCTACTCATGATATTTATTGCTGCTCCTAAGTCAATGAGTGTGTTTTGAATTTCAATTCCATTGATGTGAATTTTGACAACTAAATTTCCTGGGTCAAGGTACTTTGGAATGGTAATCTTACCCATCATAATGTCTGCTATTTGTCCTACCAGTTGAATTTTCTTGGTTTCTCTTATTCTTTTTCTTGTTGTCTTCATACTCAACTCCTTTATTGTTTTGGCTAAAATTGGGATTTCCTCGATGGCTTGCAATAATGGAATTTTAATGCAAACATTTCTCAATTCATCCAAGAAATCATAATTAGGCACCATTATTTGTTTTTCTACACCTTTATCAATTTGTAGTCTCTCCGGAAAGGGAGGTATAGAAGTAGATGTGGATGGTTTCTCTAATACTGGAGTTGGATTTATTGAATCTTTTTGTTTCAGTTTTTCAATGTTTTGGCCTTGAAAGGATGTTCCTTCCTCAAGACTTTTATTAACCCGTAGGGAGTCTTCCTCAGAATTATCTTGTTCCTGTATGATCACAGAAGGTTTTCTCTTCTCAAGTATCCTTCCAGACCTAAGTTGAACATCACTAAGGTCTAGAGGAGTAATTAGATAAGTTGGAAATTGTTGTCCTTCTATCATGTATGTATTCTGAGGGTTCTTATTATTGGGGTTTGGTATGGGCTGAGCTGGCAATTGATTGGATTTTTGAGGAAATGGTAATGGAAGTGGTTGATTTTGATGAGGTTGGTTCTGATGATGTTGTTGAGG
The DNA here is from genome assembly GCA_034641835.2 of Pinus albicaulis. Lineage (NCBI taxonomy): Eukaryota > Viridiplantae > Streptophyta > Pinopsida > Pinales > Pinaceae > Pinus > Pinus albicaulis. The sequence goes on along the minus strand of JAXQQM020061581.1, from coordinate 27,787 downwards.
ATTTTGTTGAAAATTTTGTTGAAGATTTTGAGGAAAATTTTGTTGAGGATTTTGAGGATAAAAATGTGGATATGGTGGATAGGATGGTGGATACTGATAATATGGAGAGTATCTTCCATAGGGACCTTGTGATCCTTGTGCCAAAGCTTGAGATTGATTTTGAAATTGGGGCCAAGGTTGCTGCCAAGAATTCCAAGGTGGAGGTTGATTATACATTTGATCATGGAATCCTTGTGTCTGAGATCCCTGCCAAGGTCTTCTAGATACAAAGTTAATAGATTCTGTGGAGTCTGTAGAAGTTTCTTCTTGAAAAACAACCTTGAGACCAGGAAGAGAAGGACAACTCTTGGTCTCATGTTTCTCAGAACAAATAGCACAGGTTTCTACAACTTTTACATCTAGAGGACATTCTCTCAAGGCATGTTTCTTCCTACATTTGGGACAAAAGATTGCCAAGGCATCAGATTCAGCCTTTTGCTTGTTTTGTATCTTGAGGGTGTCTATTTGTTCACTAAGACTCCCTAAGATGTCGGATTTAAAATCATCAAGCATGTGTCCTATTTCTGATCTACTTACTGTCCCAGAAGCAGATTTACTTGCCCTTGCAAGAGCAGGATCTCTTGGACCTTTGACAGTTTTAGATTTCCCTCTTGAAAGGTTGATACATAACTCAGATATTTCAGGTAATGTGAGTTGTGATATATCTCCTTTTCCCATCATGTTAAGGATATCCAACCATTCATCCCTAATGGTTTTCAACAAAAGAGCTTTTAAAGTGTCTTGATCTAGGTTTTCCATTTGTGCCCTTTTTATGTTGTATTTAAATCTTTCCAACAAATCTTCTAAGTTTTCATCTTCTTTTTGTAACATCTTGAACACTTTTTCCTTATGATTAACCGGCATACAATAATCCAAGTATCTCTCTAGAAATGCTTGTTTCATGTCTTCCCATGTTCTAATAGAACTACTGTTTAAACTCATAAACCACTTCAATGCTGCTCCTTTTAGAGTCGAAGGAAACAATTTCAATTTTTGAGCATCTTGAAGATAGTCATAAGTCCTACACAACACTTCAAATTCGAATAAGAAAGTTTCAGGATCCTCAGTTTTAAGTCCATAGAAGTTCGGAAGGACAGAAGGTGAAATTTTTTTCATGGTTGTATTGGTTTCTTCATCAAGTATAGGGAACCCAAAAGAGCTTCCTATTCTACCTCTTCCTCCTTCTGCACCTCTACCTCCTTCTCCTCTTCCTCCTTCTCCTCTTCCTCTACCTCTACCTCCTCCAAATAATGTGTGTTCTCTATTAACAACTCCTCCTCCTCCTTCTTCTGCCATGGTTGACTCTCCTGTGGAAGTAGAAAGGTTTGTGTCCCTGACAGGAGTTTTTAGATCTTCTTCTATGGCAGGTTCAGTGGATGAAATGGAAGGTTTCTCTAATGGAATAGGTGACCTTAGATCTTCTAGAAGTCCAGGATCAGTAAAGGATGGAAGATGGGTTTGAGTTGAAGGTGTACTAGCTCTAGGTCTAGATGAAACAAGTGGTGTTCTAGAAATCAAACTTCTGCCTCTGCTGCTTATAAATCTTCCCCTTGAATCTCTTTCCCTACGCATAAAATTTTTTTTGGATGCTAAGAAACAAAGGTTACCTAGTTTTCACTTCCCCAGCAACGACGCCAAAATGTTGTGTCTCAATCTAGTCTCCTAAACTGAGCTCATTTAATTGTCAACCAGGATTTGTAAACTGCTGAAGTGAAGTGTACCATATGTACCTAGGTGCTTGTTTCCTAATGCGTTGTGTGTAGTGTTTTGTGATGTTTTTGGTATTTTATGTTGATTTATGATGTTTTTGGTCTTTTGGTGTTTTATGTTCACAATGAAACTGCCTAGAAAACTAATGGAAAGAAGTTGATGGTCAAAAATAGAGTTAAGCCTAATGTATGGAATGGTAAATGCAATTGAAAACAATGAAGCAGAATCTGAACTATGACTGAATGAAAGCAAAAGCTTGATAATGACTTTTTAGGCAGATGACACAAACTAAACTTGAGAAATGATCATTAAATATGCAAATCCTCTAACTAAACAATTAAACACTAATGATGCAATAATCTGTCCTAAGCTCTTTTATTATATGATTAATTCCTAGTTCTATTCTGCAATTTAATTGAATGTCACAGAACTTATACTCAAGAAGTTATTGGATTCCAGTTCAAAGTAGTTCTTTTGAGGAAGAGCTCTGTTTATAAAATGATGAGAAATTTGCAGAGATACTTCAGACCTTATAGTGATGTTATCTTATGTTCCTATGGTTATGGATCACTTGTAGTTTTCAGAACAAAAAGATGTTTGTGAATAATGAAGGTTGTCTTGTGAATCCTAACAACTAAAGTAATCTATTGTGCAAAGGATGACAGTGTGACTATGAGATGCAAGTGCAATGAGTTAATTTAAGCATGAACCTAAGATGCTTCTAAACTAGAACAATGTTAAGCTATAAGTCATCATCAAACTTGAAATGAAGGAACTGATCATGAATTAAATGAAAATGAAACTCCGGAGTTGTTCTAACTATACTAACATGCATTAATCTATGAAGTTACACAATCTGTTTGTTCATCATTAGTGATATTTTGGAAGAGTTCCTTCTTGTGGAAGAGGTAGAACAATTCTAACTGTGTACTTGTATGCAATTGAAAACAAATGAACTGAAAGCAAATGAAAAACTAAGTTATCACACCCATACCCTACTCGACATTATGATATCTTGGGCAAGCGTTTAAGAGTGAGATTAGAGTTGATACTTAGTACAAACAAACAACTAAATCTTTCATTATCACAGTCATGTCTTGAACTTCTTAAGGATGTATTGGAAGAATTTATTCTTGTGGAAGAGTGATTAGAACAAGTGTAACTGTGATAGTGAATAGCAAAAACTACAACGAATTCCTACAGTACTATAGTCATTCATCACTCATTGTTATGATCTGTTGGAAGAATGTCTTCTTGTGGAAGAACTGGAATGAATATAACTACAGTACAAATACAAATTCAACTCCTATCCTACAATACCATAGTCATTAATCATTCATCATTTTGGTCTGTTGGAAGAGTGTCTTCTTGTGGAAGAGTTGGAACGAATATGACTATAGTAGCTAGTTAAACAAATACAAATTTAACTCCTATCCTACAATACCATAGTCATTAAACATTCATCATTTTAGTATGCTGGAAGAGTGTCTTCTTGTGAAAGAGCTAGAATGAATACGACTACAGTAGATAAAACAAAACAACTATCAATTCAAATGCAAAACATAAAGACAGCTAGGAAAAACTTATCTAGTTTACGCAAAAGAAATCCGTGCAAGAGGCAGGGGCCCTCTACCACTTGACGACATTCAACTCCAAATTAAATCACGCCTTCAAAATAACTTTGTCTGCTCCATTAACGATGCAAAAGTTTGAACATGACACTCTGCGTTTTTAGGAATGTATCACAGAGTTTGAACAAAATCTAGCAGCAAATCTAACATAAAATCTCTAACTAAGCTCTCGGTCTACTCAAGAGTTTATAAAGTAAATGCAAGTAAAAATAATTACAACAATTTAGGAATAATGTCTTTCCTTATCCGAATCATCTTAGGAGTCTTTGAGGTGGCTACGTGAAGAAGAAAAGACACCTGGACTGAGACAGTCCTAGTAGGAGTCTTCCTTCACAAATGTGTTCCCACGTGCATAACCGTACCCAGAATTCATTTCCTCTTCCATGATGAGCAACAAACCATGTAGGCACGACGTGGATCATGCCCATATGTGTTTTTCCTCAAGAGGCCACCTGGAACATACTCAAACATAAAGGTAGCTGCAGAATCGCCGGTTAGCTACGGAATGTCTGCATTCTGCAGCTAGTTCCGGTCAAAATGCTTTACAATGGCAACAATCACAAAATTCAACAAGTCAGTCATGTAAACCATTCTAGAAGTAATTTTAACTATTTTTATTGATCAATTGGGTTTAAAATAGAAATGGACAAGGGAGAATGAGGTAAAAAATGCAGGAAGGAAAGCACAAATTTGAGGCTCAATAAGTATGTGAGACAAAGAACTAAGAACATGTACCATCATGGTGATCAATAGCGTTGTCATTGAATAGTATCAAGGGAGTCAGTTGGACGAACCATTATCGGAGGTTTCCAATGACCTTTCTACATGTACAGCAGAGGATAGGCAGATGGTTGATGGAGAGCATCTTTTGAGGGATGACATCTTCCATCATTATGATGGACACTTCTCGACGAGCACTTCTTGGAGATTTCTAGGAGATTGCATTTCAACATCCCATGAAATGCAAATATAGAAATCTGATTTGGGAGAATGGTATTCTCCATTGGAGGAGTAACAAAGTGAGGTGGTAGGAGACACCTACATTTGGATTAATGGGTGTGGATGCAGAACATGAGGTTGGTGAGCCACTTGCATATCTATGACACAAAGAACGATGCTAATGCTGGTTACTTTGAAAGAGTTTGGCCATCACGTGACATGTCCTTTTCCAAAAGGTAGGTATGTCATGGCAGCAAACCTTTACAGTTGTATGGGGTATTATACAATTCAATCATCATGATGTCATTCCATTACTTGTATGATGATGGTGTGGGGAGGCAACAAGAGTTGTTGTTGCTTTGGAAACTCTTGGGAGAGTATGGGTTGATTTTCTCCCATACTTTGCATGATGTTGCAGGAGTAGGTGATGGCACTATCATGGTGCAAAGGGGCTACTCCTTAGCCTTGGAGGATCAGGAGGCACTTCCACTTTGGAAGGAATCTCACATATATAGCAACATTATGGTAGATGAATTTGACAATTGGCATGTCAAAGAAGGGAGCTATGAGATGACATGAGCCTTATTACAAAGGCCAACAACGTTGTCACTTGGGATCTTGGATTTGTTGTTGGAGTGTCCCCAGGATCACTTCACATATGATGCACTTGATGGACAAGTAGGATATGAGAGTGATGGAGTAGTGGATGGAGACATCTATTACCATGATATGACCTTCTTGATTTGGATTTCCAAGCATAAGAAGAAGGTTTTGCTATCGTGGAGAAAGAGATCAAAATGATGGAAAGAATGAGTTTTTTCTCATCTCTTTTCAGACCTAAGAGGGACCTCACCAAGGAGTTCAAGGAAAGAAATATGGAGAAAATCAATGAAACCACACTACGGTTTCAAGATGAGGAAGGTCCATGTACTTCCAATCAGCAAAAAGAAGAAATGGTATTGCATATAGCTTGAAAGAAACATGCTATTCCCTTTTATTTTGAAGACAAGAGGCATGGAGATGGAGGACACTTATATCATGAGATTCTAAGTGAGTATCTTGTAGAATATATGTCTCAACCTAGAGCTTTCAAGGAGAATCTAAGTTTCCCAAAGTTCATTCAACTCAAAGAAGAAAAAATACCTTGCAGCAATAGATTTCTATTGCCTACATTTGATGGGTCATCCACATGTAAAAAAAGAGTCAGAAGAAGTGGATGCATTTTTCCTCATATACAGATGAGAGAAGTTGTTGAGACCAATGCTACACCTTGAGGTTGAAGCAAAAATTTGGTGGTTCAGCCATTTGAGTCATGCAAAAAGTGATTGCATATGCATATTTTTTTACTCAAAGGTTGATCAAGAAATTTGACAAGAAGAAATTAGAGGAGAAGAGGCCTTCACCACCACTTGCTGCAGGAGCACTTGCATCAGGAGAAGGAACACTTGCACCTTTACAAAGTGGTCTTGATCTCTTGACATTTAGAGTCCTATGCACTATTCTGGAGATGCATGAGGAGGAGGAGACTTGTACCAATGATGATGCAACCATAGAGGAGCAGCCATCATCATTAGTAGTTGGGAAAGCCATCACACTAGAGGAAGGAACCCTTGTAGCAGTACAAGATGTTCCCAAGCTTTACCAAGGTATGCATATGATTCTGCTTTCTATTATTTCAGCACATCATGTGGAGGATTGTGGGAATATACCATTGCATGACCTAGGGTTAAAGCACATTGCTAATTTGGAGTAGCAGATTATCACTGAGCTGAGCAGCCTTGATTTTTTCGAAGAGGAAATAAATAGTCATCTTGTTTATTCATTGTCCTAAAAAATCCAATGCAGAACTATATGTTCATCATTGAGCATGAGTATGAGACAGCAGATGTACCATCATGGAGATTAGTAGCGTTGTCATTGAATAGCATTGATGAGTTACGGGCCGAACCATTATTGGAGCATTCCAATGACCTTTCTACATGTATAGCAGAGGATAGGTAGATGGTTGATGGAGGAAACCTTATTATGGATGACATCTCTTATTATTGTGATGGACACTTCTTGATGAGCACTTCATTTGGAGATCTTCGGGAGAATGCATTTCAACATCCCATGAAATGCAAAGATATAAATCTGATTTGGGAGGATAGTATTCTCCATTGGAGGAGTAATAAAGTGGAGTGTGGTAGGAGACACCTACATTTGGATTAATGGGTGTGGATGGTGAACATGAGGTTGGTGAGCCACTTGCATATCTATGACACAGGGCAGTAGAACGCATGCTGCATTGGCTACTTTTGAGAGAGTTTGGCCATCATGTGACATGTCCTTTGCCAAAAGGTATGTTATGGCAGCAAAATATTTAGTTGTATGGGGCATTATACAATTCAATCATCATGATGTTTCTCCATGACTTGTATGATGATGGTGTGAGGAGGCAACAAGAGTTGATGTTGCTTTGGAAACTCTTGGGAGAGTATGGGTTGATTTTCTCCCATACTTTGCATGATGTTGCAGGAGTCGGTGATGGCACCATCATGGTGTAAAGGGGCTACTCCATAGCCTTGGAGGATTAAGAGGTACTTCCACCAGGGAAGTAATTTCCCATATACAGTAGCATTATGGTAGATGACTTTGACATTTGACATGTCAAAGAATGGAGCTATGAGATGACAGAAGCCTTATTACAAAGGCCAACAACATTGTCACTTGGGAACTTGGGTTTGTTGATGGAGTGTTCCCAGGATCACTTCACATATGATGCACTTGATGGACAAGTAGGAGATGAGAGCAATGGAGTAGTGGATGGAGATATCTATTACCATGATATGATATTCTTGATTTGGATCTCCAAGCATAAGGAGAAGGTTTTGCATGCAACACATAGTTCATTCCTTTTCATGGAGATATTTCATACCACTATGGGGGGCTCATTCATGGATCTTATTATCATCCTACTCTCGGTACATGGTAAGATTTGTGTTTTTGCACACATTGATTATCTAACACAATATTTGCATTATTTTTCCATTTCTATTCAGTGCATTTCTCCACAAGAGGGCAAGCCTCGATTTGGGCTTCATGGTCATTTTGGGACCAACATCATTCATGGGGATAGCCATCTCTTGTATGTCTTTGGGCAAGTGTTGTGATATTATTTTTATGCTCAGTTGATAAACCATGCCATTCACTATTTACTAGTGGAGGAGATGACATGCACAACTAGCAACTTGTTGGGTGACAACTTGCCATATTATGTTTTGAAACAACAATTAGAAAATTTGCATTGTAACTACTTGGGAGTTGTTGGTACCTTCCAACACTATATAAAAACTTCAGTACCTCTCTCATTTGGATTCCATATGATAATAATTTCATATTCACTTTATATGGGATGATCTGGGCAAGAACCAAAGAGTGGGTCTTTGAGGATCCAATTGCCTTTTTTCTTCATTAAGGCAACATTATTGCAACCCAAATTCAGTAGCAGCTCTACACTTATCATAAGTGGAGAGAGAGACACCATGGGGTAGGCTATTTGGTCTTTCAAGTTTAGCAATGCATCCCACCTTCTTTGCAGGAGCCTAAGGTGGAGGAGATCTTTCAGAAGTTGCCATGTTGGAGGGTGACTCATTTTGTATGGATGATAGCTTGGGGATGGAGGCTGCACATAGGAATGATAGTTCCCAATATATTTCAGATTCCATGCCTGAAGAAGGCCTATAGACCACATATAGTTTCTTCAATGGATATTCCAATTGTTCATGATGAGAGGCTTTTGGATTTTTCACCAAAGGCATACTTATACACTTGGGAGGAGCAACATGGAGACTTATTGATGAGACAACATCTTGTTCACTATAGGAACTTATCATATGAGCATGCTACAGGAGGAAGAGGAGATGCTCTTCAGTTCTATCCTTATAGTTTCTTGAGGACAAGCAACATTTGGGAGGGGAGGACTGTAATATTCCTAAATTAGCACACAGCTAATTGAAATATTAAATTTTGATTTTGCTTTTAGATAGAGGAATAAGAGGGTATGGAGACCCATAAATATCATTATTAGGAATAAAAGACACTCCTAGTGTGAAGGTAGGTCACCTAAAAGATGGATTGAAGACCCTTATGTGTGAAAAAGGGCTGGAGCATGAAGACTGGGTCAACTTTGACCAAATCAAACAACGTTGTTATGGAGGAGTGGCATTCATGGTAGGAGAGCTCAGTTTTGGAGGGAGATTGATTGCATGGAGGTAGTGACCTAATTGAGTGGGTCCAAGGGTGAGCAAGCTCATAAATTATATAAGGAAGAGGATGGTAGCCATATGAGGTTATGTTTTGGATTATTATTTTGTATATGGTCTATTTAAACTTGTTGCTCTCTTCAGCTATTTAGCTAAGATTGTAGTGTTGTTTAGCACAGGGTGTTACCGAGAGGGAATCCCACCTCTTTGTTTGAGATTCCTCTTGGAGGAGTATTGAGTTACATTTACACACTCAAAATTAAGGCCAAGCTACAGCTTTCTTCATCAACGCAGTTTTTGCTTAGGGTTGTGTTGTGTTGCAGGATGCAGCAGTCGATAATTATATTGGGTGACTTCAGAGCTATTTTTGCAATGGAGGAAGGTTTCCATCCATTGGAAGGCCTGTAAAGAAGCTCCTTGGGATTTATTGACATATTTGGCATCAGGCCAAGGAATATTTATCCCCTACAACATAGTTTCAATCTAGATCTACATTATTTTAGGGAGTTGCAGGGGTGGTTGCAGTGGTTGTTTTGGGTGGTGATTTATTTAGTAGAGGAGCCATTCTTTCATCCGAAGGATCTATTGGAGAAGATTTGTAGGTTTCTATATCAGCTTTATCCATATATTCTCATTTATATTGTTGTAGCATACCTTCATCCCTAGGGTTGCAACTTACATTGGCACATTGTGTGCATTTTCTTGAAACCCTCTTGGGTTGTCTTGGAAAGTTGATCTACTGACCAAATCTGCATGTTTAGTATATATTGGGGCCTATATTAGTATTTTTGTATCATTGTATGATCTCTAGTTGTAGTTATTCTTAATATTACTATGCTTTAGCATCTCTCCGGCTTTTTGTATTGTAGCAACAACTCATATTTGGTAGTGATTGTTTATGGGAGGCTTATTCCATCATTTCATATGATTTATGCCTCACTATTTTGTATTGATTTGTTGTTCTTATACATAATGTTATGGATCCATATTGGTCTCCACTGTTGATGTTTTGATTTACATTGCTATTTCTAGTTTTTTGTTTATATATTATGTTTTCCCCATTTGGGAATATTACACATGTTGGGATCATGTCCAACAACACACTCAGTGGGGTCCAGATGGTAAGAAGAAAAACTTATCAATATTTAAGTATTTTTATCTTTTGAATGTTTATGCAACTTTTTTGTTTAATGGATGAATTTTTTTTTTTTACATGAAGCTTTATTGCTTGACACAGATGTGGCACCTGTCCATCTAGCTGGAGCCCCTTGCTATGCAAGGTGAGGAATGCAACTACCTAAGGCTGGTGCAGCGATAGAGGCTGCAACAACCGCCGAAGAGGGTGATGACGCACGCAGTTTGCACAAGCTTGCTAGGAAACTCGAGGAATTAAGCATGGGCATGCCACTTCTTCCTATGAGGGAGATCCCGGTTCACCTACAACAACATGCAATGGATGTGCCAGATAGGTTCTTGGTGCCTCTTAGGAGGTTAGCCAGAGTAGTTATCTGCTACCATGAGTAGTAGGCTTAGGAGGAATAGTGGATAGATGTATAAATGTTAAAACGAGGCTTAGAAGAACCAATGTTTTGTAAAACACAAAGTTTTGGGAAGTTTTTTTATTTAAATTGACTAGACACAACATATATATATCTATATATATATATATATATATATATATATATTTTGGCAATTTTGATCTTGTGTTTTTAATTTTTATGTATTGTTTATGATGCAAAAAATATACACTCATGTATGAATATTTCTATAATAAATTCGACAAATGAAAATCTAACACATAATTTGCCAATGAATTAGCTAATGTATTAGATTCTCCAGGAATGTGCTCAAACGTGATGATTTGAAATTAACGTTCTAGAAGTCATACCCTGAAGTAATAATGCAATAAGACTTGATGACAAACGTGATAACAATTGTTTAAATCCATAATGACGAGCTGGGAATCTAACCTGACCACTATATTGGAGATTCCACGAGATTCAACTTCCGTGCAGAGTTGTATCACCGACATGTACTCAGCAATATTGTTGGTGGCATTGCCCAAGAAGATTCCCCCGGAACCAAGTAGTTCTGACTCAGGTGTGTAGAGGACCCAAGTAGCTAATGCAATTCTCTAAGTATGATGACTGACACCATCTGCATATCCAATGTATGGTAAGGGTGATGAAGAAATATGTGTAAAAGAAGAGAGTGTTCATGAGAAAAACACTCAAAAACCCAAAAATATCTAGACACACCAAAAAAAAAAAAAAAAACTGATATACACAAAATTAAAAAGCATATTCCCAGTGGAACACTAGGGAAAATACTTCCTCAGATAGAGCCCGTTGTGGGGCTCAGTGAGTGGAATTCCATTACAGTCCTTAATTTTGCAAGCTCCTTTTGAAAGGACTTTCGTGACGACGTAAGGACCAAGCCATAATGGTTGAAGTGTTCCTTCCCCCAAGAGGTTGTGTCTATGATCGTATAATAGAATGAGATCACATTCTTGGAAAGAAAGAGGCCTAACAGATTTGTCGTATTGAGCCTTTACTCGGCGCTTGTGAGCTTAAACTGCCATTGTGGCATCTCAACGAGTTTCGTCCAATTGATCGAGCGAGAGCAAGTGCTCTTCTTCGACAATGGTGTCGGGTAGGAGTTTAATAGTGAGCTTGAGTGATGGAATCTCACACTTGATTGGAAGTACTACTTCCAGGCCAAATGCTAGTTGGAATGGCATGAAGCCTGTATTAGTTTTACTGATGTTTGGTATGCCCACAATGTAGAGTATAGCTTCAGATGCCATGTCGTTTTATGGTTGCTGACTAACCAACGAATCATGGTTTTGAGGACACCATTTACGGCTTCAACTTGACCATTTGCTTGCGGATAGTAGGAAGAAGACTGATCTTGTCAAAAACTTGGTATGTAATTTAACTCCGTCATCATATGGTTCTGAAAATGTGAACCGTGATCTATGAAGATTGAGATGGGTACACAAAATGACAGATGACCTGGTTGAACAGGAAAAGAGTGGCAGTTTCTCCATCAGCCTTAAAAGTGGGAATGGCTTCTTCCCATTTTGTGAATTAGTCGACTGCAACTAAGATGTATTTGTGGCCATCAACAAAATTGGGATTTCTTGTAACGAAGTCTATTCCTCATTTAGCGAAAGGACCAATGGAGATAACCGGATGAAGAGGGGCAGGATGGGCACACATTTTCTTCACAAAAATATGACACTGATAGCACTTCTGGGCTGCTACTATGCATTCTTTAAAAAAAATGGGGCAATAGTATCCTGCACGCAATATTTTCTAGGCAGTAGCGATGCCATAAAGATGATTGTCGCATGCCCCCACATGACAATCATTTAAAACGTGTTTTGTCTCATTAAGAGTGATACAATTTCAAAGAATAATATCGACACCACAAATATATAAACTATAATTTAGCATGAGGTAGTGTTTCTCTTGGTGACGAATACAACGACGGTCATCTGACATGAGAGTTGGGTGGAATCTGTAATATTCCCAAATGGGGAAGCAACAATATTTGAACACAATAATGGAAATAGCAGTGAAAAAATTAATACACCATGATATGAGACAAATGTATAGCCATATTATTAAACATATTATAAAATAATAGGCACAATATCTTGAGGATCAAGTCACTCAAGCATTACAGAACGAGCCTCCTCTAAGCAAATATGTCAATACATGAGAAAAACATTGCTATACAAATGCCATGAGCCATGAAAGTGCATTTTTAGGACATAAACTACTACAGAAATATATAAAAATATGGATCAGATATTATATAGCTCAAACAATGCTGAGAGAAAATTTCTAGGCTCCCAAACAAATTTCCGAGACAACCCAAGAAGGTTTTCAAGAAATACCAAAAAGCACAAAATGTCGGAATGTAGCCCTAGGGCTGAATAAAAGCTGCAACTGAATAAATGCATGGATATGGATGAAAATTTTATATAAATGAATATATCTCCTCCAATAGATCCTCCAAATGAAATTTTGACCCCAACACTGAAGATCTCACCCTTCAAAACAAGCACTGAAACCTCCACTACAAATTCTCACTAAAATAACGCAGTCAAAGAGGGAATTTGCACTGTAGATTATGGGAATAGGTTGGCTTGGTGCCAATATGTGAAATAAAGCTCAATAAACTCCCTTTATTATCTCCCAATGAGAATAATGCTCCCTCCCCTGAAAAACTAGCTCAAAAAGTGGGTTTCTCAAGCCTCCACTGCAACACCCTGCAACACAACACAATTCTGAATAGATACTGCGTTGTAACTGAAGACTCAAGCTTGGCCAGAATTTTGGATTGTGGAAATGATAGTAAAATACTCTTCCTATAAGATACCTCAAGGGAAGAGGTGGGATCCCTACTCAAGAACACCCCGTGCTAAACAACACAACAATCTTAGCTAAACAACTAGAGAGTGCAAGAAGTCATACAGACCACAAAATAAATAATCAATAACATACCCATATAAGGCTGAGTTTCCCTCCTTATAAACAATGTGAGCCATCTCACCTTGTGTCCCACTCATTAGGGTCACTAATATCATGGAGAATTCGTCCCATTCACACTACGCTACCTCTCATTGATGATCCACTCCCTCCATACCAGCATTGTTGATTTTGCCAAACTTGACCTTGTCCACATGCATTAGCCCCTGTTCACACATAAGGGTGCTTTATCCAGCTATGAAGATGATACCTTTTCAAATTAAGAGGTATTTCATTCCTACTAAAGATATTTATGAGTCTCCCTACCCATTTATTCATTTAACTAAAAGGCAAGAGAAAACATTAATATTCCAATTAGTTGCATGTTAATTTAGGAATATTACAGTCCTCCCCTCCCAAATGTTGTTTGTCCTCAAGAAACTGCAAGGATAGAACTGAAGATCCTCCTCTCCTCTTCCTATAGCATCCTCATATGATAAGCTTCTCCAAGGAACAAGAGGTTGTCTCATCAATAAATCTCCAAGTTGCTCCTCCCAAGTATGCAAGTTAGCTTTTGGTGACAATCCCAAATAGATACCATCATGAAAAAGTGGAATACCCATGGAGGAAAAAATATGCTATCTAGAGGCCTTATTGAGGCATGGAATCTTAAACATATTTGGAATAATCATTCCCATGTGAAGCTCCCATCCCTAAGCTATCATCCACACAAAATGAGTCACCCTCTAACATGGCAACTCATGAAACATTCTTCCACCTTAGCCTATTGCAAAGTAGGTGGGATGTATAGTTGAACATGATGGATCAAATTTTCTAGCACATGATGTATCTCTCGCCAATTATGATAAGTGTATAGTAGCTACTGACTTTGGGCTGCAATAATGTTGCCTTCAAGAGGCAAGAAGGAAACTAGATCTCCAAATATCCTCTCTATAGAGTCATGAATCATGTTGGCCCAAACCACCACATATATGATGAATAGGACATCATCATCATATGGCATCAAAAATATAAAGATACTGAAGATTTCATGTAGTGATGGAATGTACCAACAGTTTCCCAAGTGTTCACAGTGTTGTTTTTCTAACTGTTGTTTCAAAACATAACATGGCAACTTGTCTCCCAACAAGTTGCTAGTTGTGCATGTCATCTCATCTACTAGTAAATAGTAAATGGAATTTTTTATCAACTAAGCATACAAATATAGTACAACACTTTCCCAAAGCCATACAAGAGATGGCTATCCCCATCACTAATGTTGGTCCCAAAATGACCTTGAAGCCCAAATAGAGGCTTTCCCTCTTGTGGAGAAATGCACTGAATAGAAATGGAAAGAGAATGAAAATATTGTGTTAGATAACCAATAAGTGCAAAAACACAACTCTTACCATGTACTGTGAGTAGGATGATAATAAGATCCCTGAATGAGCCCCCCATAGTGGTATGACATATCTCTATGAAAAGGAATGAACTATGTGTTGCATGCAAAACCTTCTCCTTATGCTTGGAGATCCAAGTCAAGAATATCATATCATGGTAATAGATTTCTCCATCCACTACTCCATCACTCTCATCTCCTACTTGTCCATCAAGTGCATCATAGATCTTCAAAGATGTTACATAAGAAGGAAACTGGATCTTCAAATATCCTCTCTCTAGAGTCATGAATCATGCTGGCCCAAACCACCCCATATATGATGAATAGGACATAATCATCATATGGCATCAAAATGAGAAAGGTAACGAAGGTTACATGTAGTGCTACAAGGTACCAACAGTTTCCAAAGTGGTCACAGCGTAGTTTTTATAACTGTTGTTTCAAAACATAATATGGCAAGTTGTCTCCCAACAAGTTGCTAGTTTTGCATGTCATCTCATCTAACAAAACACCGTTACCGATCAAATAGGTAACTTGACCTCAAAACGGGAACTCTAGCCCAAAAAGTCTCAAAAAACATGAAAAAACACCCCAAAAACAAAAAGTGTGTCTTCCAGAACGCACTTGGTTTTTTTTGAAGGTCAAATTTCAACATTTTATAAAATTATGCTAAAAACAGAATTGTTTGTTGAAAAAAGGATTGAAAAAACACCCTCAAAACAAAACCAGTTGATGCTGGAATAACAAAAAAAAATTTTGTGTCATAATTTTGACACTTGTAACAATGGAATTAAAGACAACATATTAGGACATTTTTTAAAATCATAAATTTCTAACATTTTTGATAGATGATGTTAAAGATAAACAAATACATGTCTGAAGGGCTTATCATTTCAAACAATTTTCATCCATGTTATTAAACATAAAATATCTTGACTTTAAACAACCCCAAAATTGTAATTATTGTCAACCATAACCTTAAAGATAAAATTTGGTAGCGCATAAAAACCTTAATGACAAGTTGTAAATCTAAAGTTTTTCAATATTAAGTGTTCAACATACTTGAACAATGAAATTATGGAGAAATTATAAGACTTAACAATTTTAAAAAATGAACAAGTAAATGAAAAAATTATCATTGAACAAAAACAAGTAAGAGTAATTTTAATTTTAAAGGATAAAAACTTATCTTTTTTCAAATCTTAGCATAAGACAAATTTAAATATAATTTCAACCAAAACCTAAAAATCAAGCATCAAAACAAAGTGTTATGTTTCAATGACGCATACAATTATTAAAACTTTTAAAAGTATCTTATACCAAATGGTAACAATACATAATATCATGGTAATATCACTGCATAATTTAAAAATTCAACATTAGTTTCTATTTTCTATTTTACTTATAATTAAAATATCAACATTGGTATATTGAATATAACATAAATTATTTTTGTAATTCATTGTTACATTGTCGATATTCTAAAGAAATGAATTCTTCATAATTAAAACATATAATCCAACAAACATAGAAATGTCTCACAACTTCATGAAAAATGACATGGAAGTAAAAATTTCTATTTCAAGTTACCATGCAAACATCAATTACATAAAAGTGTCTTAGATAGTTATTCAAAATCAGCCATAGGTTCTGGCACACCATCATAATCTACATCTTCAGATGAATGGCTCGATGCAGATGAAGATGATCCATATTCTTCTCTTCCATCAACTAGTGCTCCATCTGAGTCAACATGCATGCCCACCATTTCAGAGTTCAAAAGTCTTGTAGATCTACGTCTACATTCTGCAGAGTCCCATTTCAACAATAATTGTTCTGGTAGCAATTTCTTCAAAATATTTATGGTCTGCAACCGAAGAGTTCCTCTCTTTGTCAAATTGAAGTCATACACAAGTATGTCAACATCCTCCAATTTTAAGACATCCGTGCGGCGACGATTTATATTTGTGCCCTTTCTTTTTCTCTTTCTGCCAATTATTTTTTCCACTACCATCTCTGGCTTGTACACACCATTGAAAGGGTGGGTACTTGTGGCATACCAATGTACATCAACAGCTGTAATCTCTTCATTTTCATTAATGACCTTTATAACCTTGGTAATCCAGAATGGATAGCCAAGTGGATCTTCATCTACTAACACTGCTATCATGCAACCCTCCTTAAGATCCTGCACAGAACCCCTGTAAAGGTCTTCCATGGCTTCACGTTGTGCACGTGATCTTCTAGAACCAATATAGATTTCTCTTTCCTCTACCTGTGGGGAATTAATAATAGCTTGAGGCTGTTGTTGTTCAACATTGTGTGTTTCCTGATGTTCATTTTCATTTGGCATATTTTGTGGCAAAAAAAAAGGAGTCTTCAAAAGCGTATCCCCATTTACTGATCTTGAAATCATATCACTTTGATTACTGAAAAAAGACTCCCACCAAACTAAATCAGCAACATCGAAGTATTCATATGTATCTCTAATACATCTTTTAATTTCCTCTAGACATTCAAAATAATTTATCTCTCTCTTCTGCCTTCGTGCATTATGGAGTTCGGAAACTGACTGTAATAACAATATCTTTGATGAAAGCATTGGACGCTCTGGAATGAACTTCAAAAATGCTAAACCTGATGATGGTCCCCATTCTTCAATAGTTGAATACTTCTTGCCCCATATAAGTGTTATCCCATCAATTTTTTTTGATACGAAATTGATGCTGGAAGCTAATGTCGTTAAGTTGTTCAATGCATTTCTCCTCACCATGTGATCCAAAAATAAACCTTCGCATGTCAATAGTTTCTTCCAACACATGAAAAATAGGCTCTGGAATGTACGATTTCTTAATACATTCAATTAATGATGGCAGGCTCCCAACACCTTTCCTCCTCAATGTTACTGAAAAACGACTGAACATTTGATCAATATGATCATGAGTATGCCCAACAAGAATGAAACCAACCTTTATCTTTTTAAAAATCCCCAATTCAATGAGCATGTTTAGATACCCAAAAAGAACTTGATTTTTGTTCTCACGACTTGTGTTGTCTAATTGTAAATACAAAAATTCAGGAAGAATCCCAGACCAATGAGTAACCACATCATGGATTATAGTTATGGTTAGATTTTCATCATTGTGAATATTTGGAGTTGTGAAGAAAACTCTTGGAAACATCTTCTCATTAAATACCATACAACCAACCAAGTGAAACTGAATGAATTTTTCCTCCCGTAATTTTTTTGGCGTGCGGACAAAATGTGGAAGAAGTGTTTTCTTTTGGTCCATACCATCAATTATCAATCCCAGATATTTATTTGGATGATCATAACACTTCTTTCGATGTTTATACAACTTTTGTCTTTCACTTGTTCGCTGATTGCAATGGTCTTGAAGTTCTTTGACAACGGAATCTGTACATAAAATAAAAGAAACATATGAATAAATATATTTTCATAGTTGATAAGTATCAAATTTTAAAAAACAATGTTTTGAACACATACCTCTTTTTGCCCCTTGACATTTATCTCTTTTTGCTTTAAGAGAAGCACATGTGCTGCAACTCCCCATCCTTGTCTTCTTAGGAATACAAACATTGTTGAATTCAATTTTCCATATCCTTGTAAAATAAGAATATGTAATAAAATTACCAATTCCTTCAACAGCTTCTGCATAATCTTTGTATAATATGAATATTTCTCGTCTCGAGAAATTATCTGGAATATGTATTGTGTCTTTATTTGGCATATACTCTCCATGATTTGAAAAGAAGTCTTTCATCCATGTCTTAGCAGTATTTGCAAACGGCCCCACCTCCCGTTTATAACGTGCTTCTGAATAATATGTGGGATCCTTTTCCAATCTATCCTGGATTCTTGACAAACGACAATTACCAATTGAATACAACATTTTGAACGCCTTTATGCAAAGCAATACATTCCCAATATGATAATCATAACCTGCTAGTGTAGATTGCATGCAACCCAGTAAATATGAATTTTGCATGCTTTTTTTCATTGACATATATGTTTTCCTTTTCTCCAAAGCAAAGTTGAAATCCATATTTTTCAAGCAATCCCTTCGAAAACATTCACTTGAAATCAAATGAATGACAGAACTTTTTGTCGTGAGATATTTTGTCCTCGCCCTTGTATAACTGCAATGCTTTGGATTGACATGAAAAGGTCTACTCCTACTCCTAGTTGCAATATTTGCTTGCAACGGCTTCATCATTCCATCATCCTTTGTAAAAGTAGTTTCATCACCATTAGAAGGAATATTATCCCCACTATCATCATCCTCAACATAGTTAAGAAATTCATCAACATCATTGCATGGAAAATTTTCTTTAGCATCATCAGTTGAAGAAAACATTTCACAAGAATCATTGGCACTTTTGTAACCCTGACTCAAAAGAAATTCTTCACCATCTTGACCCATGCTTTCAAATTCTTCCCTGGGAGGATTCAATTCTTCATCACCATGAGTGTCTTTGAAATTGTCACTTGGAGAAAATGCAATATTCAGATCTGTGCCTCTAAAATTATCATTTGCAAGAAACTCTTCATCCTCCCCTTCCTTAGTGGTGCTCTCATAATCCTTGGGATTAGGCATAAGTGGAAGTTTTGAATTTGTATTCACTAGAATTTCTTCATCCTGCCCCTCCCCTTCCTCACTGAAGCTCTCATAATCCTTAGGATTAGGAATAAGTGAATGCCTTGAATCTATATTTATTGGAAATTCTTCATCCCCCCCTTCATCAGTGGATAAATTATAATCGTTATGATTAGGATGAAGTGAAAATTTTAGCTTTGGAAATTCATCTCTGTCTTCATTAGTGGTGCTAGCATAATCCTTAAAATTAAGACGAAGTGGATATTTTGACGCTGCAAATTCTTCATTCCCCTCTTCCTCAGTGGTGCTGACATAATCCTTAGGATTAGGACGAAGTGCATATTTTGACTTTGCAAATTCTTCATTCTCCTCTTCATCTGTGGTGCTGACATAATCCTTAGGATTAAGACGAAGTGGAAATTTTGACTCTGGAATTTTTTCGTCCCCCTCTTCATCAGTGGTGCTTGCATAATCCTTAGGATTAGGATGGAGTGGATATTTTGACGTTGTAAATTTTTCATTTCCCTCTTCATCAGTGGTGCTAGCATAATCCTTAGGATTGGGATGAAGTGGATGTTTTGACTCTGAAACATTATCATTCCCCTCTTCATCAGTGGTGCTCGCATAATCCTTATGATTAGGACGAATTTGATATTTTGACTCTGGAAATTTTACATCCCCCTTTTCATCAGTGGTGCTGGCATACTCCTCAGGATTAGGATAGAGTGGATATTTTGACTCTACAGATTCTTCATTACCCTCTTCATTTTTTGTTCTCACATAATCCTTAGGATTAAGCTGAAGTGGATATTCTTCATCTCCCTCTTCATCAATGGTGTCCTCATAATCCTTGGGATTAGGACGAAGTGAAACTTTTAACTCTGCAATTTCTTCATCATGCCCTTCATCACCGTTGCTTTCATAATCCTTAGGATTAAGAGTAAGTGGTATAACTGGCGCTCGATTTTTTGACTCTCTATTCACGGTGAATGAACTCTCGTTATATTCATCACTCTGAATAGAGTTGTTGCGTGACGAAGATGTTGATGTTCTAGAAAGAAAAACTTCGTTATCAGAAGAAACCATGGCTTCCAACAAGAATAGGTTGAATGATACAAATTCCTCTCCCACTTACAATATATAGCTTAAAGACTGAAAATTTCCCTCCAAATTTTCCCTCCAAAAAAATTCGCGAAAAACTTTAACTATTTTAACTATAATGACTACATGTAAATATTTAAAATTTTTTATTTTAAACTTATGTTATATTCATCTAAAATATATTTCAAAATTTATTAATACATTGTTGGTCTTCAAATATTTCACCATACTTTCTATTCAAAATATCCACAAAATATTCCTTTCATGCATGTCTTCGAAACTAAAATAATTTTCTTATTTGAATGGTTTAAGATTGACTACATATAAATATTTACAAAAATAACAACATGTAAATATTAACTATTTAAACTATAATTAACTACATGTACATATTTTAGATTTTAAAATTTAATCCCATGATTTTAAACATTGATTACATATAAATATTAACTATGATAACTAAATACAAATATTAACTATTTTATCTATAATATTAAATATAATTAACTACATGTAAGTATTTCATATTTTAATTTTTAATCCGAGATTATATTTGAATTATTCAACATTCAGTACATGTAAATATTAAATAAAATATTAATTATGATAACTACATGCAAATAATAAGTATTTTAACTATAGTATGAACTATAATAAATTAAATGTAAATATTTTAAATTTGAAATTTTAATCCCACATTCATTAAACAGTAAACCAATCAGACAATATACGCTATTTAAAATGAATGATTGTTTCTATTCATCACATCACATCAAGTTTTCTGGTATTTGTTAGAGCAAATTTCTGGAGGTGTTGCGTTGGCATTAGTAACTTCATGGAGGCATTGCATTGGCATTGGAAGCATTGTGTCGCTATTGGTAATTTTGTGAAGGTGTTGCATTGGCATTGGTAACTTCGTGAAGGCATTGCATTGGCATTGGAGGCATTGTGTTGCTATTCATAATTTTGAGGAGGCGTTGTGTTGGCATTGGTGACAACAGCTTTTTTCATTTCAAAGGTTAGTTTTCCTTCTATTCTGTCAATTTAGAGACGATTTTGGGAAAAATTTGTTTTTTTATAGTTTTTTTGTGTCCACAAACTACTTTTTTAAGGTTCTTAGGTTCAAAAACCTTGATTTTTTAATATTTATTTAGTGAAGAAAATGCAAAAAAAACTAAATTTTTTAGGGTTTTAAGAACAAAAAATTTAGATTTTTTTTCTTTTTAAAGATTTACAGGTTCATTTAGACATAAAAATCTATAAAATGACCATGCACATAAAACAAAAAGTAATATTATAACATTTTTTATTTTTATTTTTTTTTATCATAAATATATGAGTGATTTCATTATTTAAATTTTTTTTTTTATTTGAGAATTTTTTTATTTTATATTCTATTCTATTTTATTTTTTTAATTTTAAATCTTTGTTTTATTTTTTTAATTTTAAATCTTTAATTTTTTTTTTTCTTTATTGTTTTGTTATATATATATCTTTCTTAATTGTATTGTGATATAGTTTTTTTTTTAAAATTATATTGTTATATTAAAACAAATGTTTTTATTTATTTATTTATAATTTATTATATTGTTTTTTTTTTTTTTTTAAATTATATGATTTTTAAAAACCAAACATTATTGTGATTTAATAAATTGTTTTTTTTTTAATTTTAAAATTTGTTATATTTTGATATTTTTAACATTTTTTTAATTAATAAATAATGTTTTAATAATTATATTATATAAAAAAAAAATTAAAAATCGAAATTAAAAAACAAAAAAAAAAATTAAAAAAAATTAAAAATTAAAAATTAAAAATTTAAAAAAAAATTTAAAAACAAATAAAAAAAAAAATTAAAAAAAATTAAAAAATAACAAAAAAACTGCGCGCGGCCGCCCGTTGGGCGCCGAGGCTGGCCTGGTGGCGCCCAACAGGCGGGCCTGTGCTCGTCGAGGGCCGATTCCCGGAATTGGCCCTCGGCCAAGGGGGGTGCCAGAGGCGGGCTGGGCCGCCCCCGTGGCGCCGCCTGGCTAGCCCCGGCACCCAACGGGCAGGCCGATTCAATTTTTTAAAAAAATTTTAAATGTTTTTTTTTTAATTTTTTTTAATTTTTTTTTTTTTAATTTCTGCAATTTTGTTTTTTAAATTGTTTTTTTTTTAAATTTGTTTTAACAATAATTTTTTTTAATTTTGGTTTTTTTTTTTTTAATTTTTTAATTTTTTAATTTTTTTTAATTTTTTAATTTTTTTAATTTTTAATTTTGTTTTTTAAATTGTTTTTTTTTAAATTTGTTTTAACAATTTTTTTTTTTAATTTTGGTTTTTTTTTTTTTAAATAATTTTATAATTTTGTTTTTTAAATTTTTTTAAATTTTTTTTTTTTAATAATTTGTTTTAAGAAAACATTTTTTAATTTTATTTTGTTCTTTAAATTTTAATTTTTTAATTTTTTAATTTTTTTAAATAATTTGTTTTAATAAAACAATTAAAAGTTCATAGAAACATTGTTATATATATATAAAAAAAAAATGTTATATAATATAATAAAAACATTGTTAAATAATAATTGTTAAAAATTTCAAAATATAACAAATATATATATATATATATATATATATATATATCAAAAAAAAAAAAATCATTAAACAACAATTATGTTTTGTTTTTAAACATTATATAATTAAAAAAAATACAATATAATAAATTAAAAAAAAACATTTGTTTTAATATAACAATATAAATTAATTAAAAAAAAACTATATAACAATACAATTAAAAAAATAAAAAATTATATAATATTATAACATTTGTTATAAATAGTTAGTAACTTTTTTGTTTTTTTTTAATATTAAACAAAAACTAAAGTTTGAAAATACTAGTTTATTTTTTTTAATTATTTTATACAATTTAAACACATTTTTAAATTTTTTATAAAATGTATTCAAAACATATTATATAGATATATACATATGATTTATAATATTTTGTTTTTAAATGAAAATTTTTATAGTTAATTTTACTGCTTTAATTTCAAACTATTTAGTTTTAGAAATAAATTTTGTTTACTAAATTTATTTTATCCACAATATTTTTCCATTAACTAATATATATATATATATATATATATATATATATATATATATCAGGAAAATGGCATCAAAAAAGATTTCTGTGAATGTTTCTGCACCTAGGGCAGCAGCTCCCAAATCTACGGCAGCAGCTCCCAAATCTACAGCTGCAGCTCAACGCACTATGGATACAACTCCCAAATCTAAAGTTGCAGCTGGACACACTATGGACACTGTTGGACGCAATAAGGATATTTTTGCACACACTAATAAAAGTCAAGCAAGTGGGGCACCAGGTTCATTAAAGCTTATTTCTGATTGGAAGAACGCCGAGGAAATAGATAAAACCGATTTCTCATGGTATCTTGAAGACAGTGAAACGGAGGTTGATATACACATCTATCTGATTTGTGGTATGATTGACTTAAATGAGCCATATGATGTGATGGGCAGAGTACGAGACATATGTATGGTCCCAAATACAAACACTATTTATGTTCTTGTAAGGAAGGCTCAGAAACGTGAGAAGGTTAGATATCGTCTATCAATCGTCAAGTACGACACAGATGAAATAACTTCAAAATTTTCTGAAGAAATAGCAAACAACATTGCAAATAACATTGTAAGTATGCTTATTTTTATTTCCTCTATGCATTATTGTAAGGGTGATTCAATTTTTTATAAATTATTGATCATTGACATGTTTTATTTTGTTTCATAGGATTTTGTTCTGGGTCTTTCAAACATGTTTGAAGGTATTTATATGTTGGTGCCAAATGTTATGGATGTGATCAAAACTTTCCACAAAGACAAAGCAGAGGAAAGGAGATTGAAGCAAAGAGAAATAGCTCATGACACTGCAACATTACAAAGAGGGGATCAACCAAGAGTCACTAAGGTGGGTCAATCTAGTAAACTTAAACATGTTTCTTTTGAAGGTGTCGAACATGAAACATAAAATTATGATAGAATTAGTGAGGAGGAGATGAGAACTATTGTGCAAAAGAAGAAAACAGATCAGACACCAAAAATAAAAATTGCCAAAGATCTCTCTCTTGTACCTCATGAAGGAGAGCTTGTTTATAAAAAAACTGATATGTTATCCAATAAGACTAGGAAATCAAATATTGGTGAACCTGTAAAGGTTGTGAGCAGCAGTGAAGAACAAATTGAAAGCTCTTACGGAAGCAGAGAAATCATAACACCAGGTGCTGAGTTAGAGGATGGCATTATTAAAACAAAACAAAATGCTATTCAACAAGAGTTGAGGAAGAATAAATTAATTCTTGGTGGCCAAACATTTGAGCTTAATGTTAACCAATTTTATAGCCTAGATGAAGGACAATCTCAATATCAAATTAGAAAGGCCCATCACCTACATGTACATAATCTGAAAACATTGTTTAGGTTCAATCCATATGCGCATGTGGTGGATTATGTGGTTCTTGTCGATCCATGTCAGGTTCCCAACAAACAAGCATTTGACAAGAAAAAATGTTTTGATTATAAATATTATGTAATTGGAGGAAACCATTCAATAGAGGCTAAGAGACAATTGATTGCAGAATATCCCAATAACTATCTTTTTCAAACAGTGAAATGCATCATTTACGCCGGCTTAACAGAAATGGAATCAAAGTTATTGGCATGGGATCATAATGCAGATAAAGAGTACAGAATGAAAATGACTTTCATCCAAAGGGTCAGATTTATTCATAATGAATTCATAGAAAAATGTCGTGGGGATAAGACACAAGTTAGTGTAGCATTTCGAAAGGAATGTTTAATGGAAACAGGTTATCAAATTGATGAAAAAAAAAGCAAAAGATGGAAAATTGAATACAAATCTCTTTAGAGGCACAGATAACATTTTTCAGTTGGCATTTAGAACTGGGGAGGTATGGGATTTGATTGATGAGATTTTTGATCGATGGGAGAATATTTCCATAAAAAATCATAAGGTTAGAAAGAGTAAACGCATAATATGTACCAACAATAAGGGGGGTCCTGAAATGAAGTAGCTTCCAGAGGATATGACTATTACACCTTGGAGAACAATGCAAGGTGTGAAGGATGATAAATTAGTCAAATCAGTATTAGCCCGTGTGAAGTCGGGTGAATTATCAATGGAAGAAATGTGTGCATAATTTCAAAAGTAAGTTTCTTGAATTATTTCTTTCATTATAATTTTATTTTAAATAAAACATAATGATGTTGGTAGAATTTGTTATACATGTCAATATATTAACGTTTTTAACTTGATTTATTCAGTCAGAAATTTTTTATGAAAATACAAGAACACATGGTTAAAATGTTGAATGAAGACAGTTGGGATGATGTTGTACGCAACTACCCAAAAGCAAGTTCTACATCAACACTAAAAGAGTTTTATATTGCATTCAATAAGGTATGTTGATTTATAAATTTATTTTATTCATATTTTAACTATTTTTATTTTATTACTTATACATATCTATATATATATTTTTATGTCATTAAATATGTCGAAGAAGGATGGAAATGGAGTACCAGATACTTTCAAAAGCTTTATTGAAAAAATTAAGATGGAGAACATGAGAAGGAAGCGTCTTATGAATGTTGAACTAGACCCTACTCTTAATCATTACATTTAGAATGGGCTCGACAATGTCCAATATCAAATAATACAAGGTGACTGTGAAGACATTGCATCACTAATACCTAAAAGGGAATATGGCCTAGTTATTGCAGATATTCCTCATGGTTTCAATTTACCAAACATTGAATATGATAGAGAACCATATACTTATCAAGCTTTTAGTAAAGTGGTTACGGGTTTTCAAGAAGTGACAACATCACCACTTTGGCAATTTGTGACATTTCATTCAGACACACAGTTTCCAATGTTATTAACAAGCTTCAAGGGTAAAGAAAACTCAAGGATGCAACTTACATGGTAAGATTTTGAAATTGTATGTTTGATTCCTCCTAAAATTTTTTATTCATGTAAAATTTAATTGAACTTTTACTATGTTATGTAACAGGCAAAAGTCAAATATTGTTTCTTCCGAAGATCAACCTATTATAAATGATTGTGAGTTCATCCATGTTGAATGTTGGACAAAATAGGATAGCTATAAGCATATTATTATGAATCAAGTAGATGGGAAAAGTCATAGTCAAGTATTGGTTTATGATGCAGTGGTAAGAAAACTAACATATGAGGATAAAGATGCAAAAGGAGATATAGTTAACATTTATCAAAAACCACAAGCATTGATTTACTATCTTATAGATCTATGTTCAAATGAAGGAGAATGGGTTTTGGATTTATTCTCAGGTTCAGGTAAGTTTTAATATACAAATTTAAATTTAAATATTGTCTTTTTTACTTTTTATGTCTCCATAGTAATTTTCTTACTTATTTTTTTTGTGCTCGATGATTAGGTACAACACTAGCATGTTGCCTACAAAAAGGAAGAAACTACATTGCCATTGAGAAAGATCCAGTTCAATGCAAATTTATTCAACAAAGAATTAACGCTCTTAAATTCCTTCCAGATGCGAAGCAAGAAGTTGGTTTGAGGAAAGGAGATTTTAATGAATCACGTGTGGCAAAAAAAGAAAAGGAACCTCAACCACCATTATATGGAATGATTGGAAAGGGACACTTTGGAAGATTTGCTAACATGAAAGATCCATTAGAAGACGGTGATGATCAAAATGAAGAAGAAAATGTTGCGGAAGAAGCCATCAATGCTGTTCTAGATGATGTTGAAGATGTATTAGTTGATATTGTTGATGATGTTTAAGTTATGCTTGCAAACAAAACTTATTTTTTAGAACTATTAATCAGTTTTACTTATAATGTTTAGACTTTGATATTTTATGAGAACAACCCTTTTTTTTGCAAAAAACATGTGATTGCTATTATTTTTTGACATAAATTCAATAAAAATGTTGTTTTCTTAAGTTTTTTTGTTAAGATTCTCCCAAAAAATTAGTTTATTTAACATGTTTTTTTCAACAAAAACTCTATAAAAGTGTATTTTTTGCATTGTATTTATATTGAAAAATTGTATTTTTTTGTCATATGGTTCAAAATATTGGTTTTTTAGCGAAATTTTTTTGATGTGCATTGAAAAATTATTTAACAATACATAAACATGTAGAAAATATAAACTTTAGAATATTGACCCTTTTTCCATCTTTTATGTATGTGAAAAAGTGAAGATATCATTACAAGTTTTTATTTTTAAAAAATTTATTTTTTTATTTTTAAAACACAAGTACATAAATGCACTTAAAAATAAACATCTCACAGAAGAAGAAGACATTAGAAAATTTATAGTGTCAAAATCAATCCTATAAAAAAATGTTGGTGATGATACACCACCACTATTCAAAATCGACGTAAAAAACACCACTTTAAAAAAAAAAAATTAATTAAAAAAAAAACAAAATGAAAAAAACTTAAAGTGCCAAAAACATGCTCAAATTTTTTTTTCTTGATTCTGCATCGCCACTTTTTCAAAATCAGGTGTTTTTCTTGATACTTCAAAAAGTAGGGAACATTGAGG